>OV651814.1:53154582-53337082 GCA_927349885.1 Psylliodes chrysocephalus | reverse complement strand
TAAAATGGACCTTAATAAAAAAATTGTAGGAATAGTGCTATATTAAAATTTTTCAGTATTTTCGTTTTCAATGAATATCTATAGAAAAATGTTTCAAGGTAGATGTATGTGGAAAATGTATATATTTAGTTTATCCTCTAAACATTTATAGAGGTATTGCAATAGGTTGTACAAAATAACCAGAAAAAACCTATAATAACTAGATAGGAAAGTCATGTGTTGGACACATCAGATTTTTTGGTCAGGGCGTTACAAAATAATGAATTTATTCCTTTAGTTTGCAACATAGTGTATACATAATAAATTAGTAAAATTTATAAATCACTAGCATCCTGTTAAAAAAAAAAACGTCCAAGTGGGCCTTTATGTATAGTATTGTACCACAATAATGATAAAGACCAAGAAAATGAAAGTGGTCTTCGGGTTAGGAAACAAAAAGTGTAAAAAGTAGAAAATTTCTAATTTCCTTTCTTCTCAACAAACTACTAATCAAACAAAATGACAGATCTACATACGATGAAGACGGACGTTGGTTGAATACGAAACAATTCACTTTCCTTATAAACGAAGGCATTCGCGGATGTAGTTAGTTCATTGTCATTTTGCTGATTTCTAATTTAGTTTTACGAGAATAAAAACAAAGAATTTGTTATTGTTAAAAGCCGGCGATTTTACAACCAGCGGCGGATTACAGTTTTTGTACTAAATGTAAATAAATCTGGTCGATTAAATACAAACATATACAGGTTCTCTCCAACTTAAGTTTCTAAAGCTTGTGTAGTTATGAAAATGTAATAAAAATAAAATTTGGCTGAATACTTTGCAGTTCTGTAACAAATGCGCAATTTGATACATATCGCAAGAGCGCAGAAGTATGTGAGACGATCCGTTACGAAAGGAGCTTTGCGCAAATGTTGCACACTAGACTTTTCATGTAGGTACAACATTATCTAGGTAGGCGTTGTAACCGCCCATCGCCAAACCTTTTTTAATTTTGTTTAAATCTGAAATCTTCTTATTTTTCTCTTAATTTTGTTTTACTTTAAATTTCTAAACTTACTGTATTTGGCCTTTTTCCTCTAGTAGTATAATTTATATACCTAAGCTGTGATAACGTTTATTAAAATAAACCAGAATTCGATGCAGTTTGGTGCAAATTGGCAAATAAAACCATACAAAATGAATATTTAAAATATCGTAATAATAAGGCCGGTGACTGGTCGATCCAGAGTGACATCAGAGAAGGAAGACCAGTATATGGCAAATTTTACTCGAAGGAACCGAAGTATAACGGTGACAAAGCCCTTCGAAGTAATTTTTTGAAAACTAACCGGAGTGCAGTTTCTAGAAGTACCATAAGAAGGAGATTGCATTCCTTAAATCTAAAGGCAAGAAGACCTTCAAGAGTGCCTAGGCTTTTACCTCGACACAGAGGTTCACGTCGTCAATGAGCTTAAGAGCACAGGAATTGGCTTTTACCACAATAGCGCAACGTCTTTTTTTTTTTGGAGATATGTGGCCTACAGAGTGATAGTTCGCGGGAAAGGGCCTGTAGGAGTTCAGGCAGACAGGAACGACTTACTTTTGCAAGAGGTGTTGTTCCCTATCAAGGAGGATCAGTGATGTTTTGGGGGGGTATAATGTTTGGTCGCAGCACCGCACTTATTTTGATGTAGAGAACTATGATAGGTACCGCATACGCTGAAAACATCATTCAACCAATCATTTAGTTTGGGGACAATTTTATTTTTCAAGACGATAATGCCAGACCGCATCACAGGCAAAGGGTACAAAACATGCTGCAGGAAGAAAATATGAATATGAATCCCATTGAACACATATGGGATTATCTTGGCAGAGCAATATCCAATCGAGATAACGCCCTTTAACCTTCCAGGACATGACTGTAGCTGTTTAAGAAGAGTTGGAAAATATGCCTGTTAATTTTATTGATGACCTGATCCGCGAGATGCCGCGACGCGTTGACCAATTGTTTGGAAGGAGGGGCGATAATACAGACTATTAAGTTATGTTTTTGTTACAATATAACATTTTTTTCTCAAAAAATAAAATTTTCTTACAATTTTTGGATCTTTTTTGTAATTTTCTTTATTTTGGAAATTACAAAAGTTGTGAATCACATAGTTTGGTTCTAAAACAAAAAATAAAATTAACCATATGTTCAAAATTTAAGTTGATTATTTTTAAAAATACCCAGGGGGCCAAGACTTTTGGAGATGTGTGTAAATTCATTGCCAACGAAAATACTGAAATAATAAGATTTTAAACATTTCCTTAAATTTTTCACTTACGGTCGATTTGAGAGAAATAATTATAGAACAAAAATTATAGAAAATGACTTTTCTCCAATCGTATATAACAAATATTCTTTAAAGTAAAAAAACGATACCCTATAAAGTAACCCCCTCCCGATGTTTCAACTGTGCTCAAAATTTAATTAGCTCCCCGCAGCATGAATTGACGTTTTTGAATTGTCTTCAAAATAGGAATTTTGAACTATTTCTAAAATTTTCTTGGTCCCATGTTTAGGGCAAAAATTATAGATAATTATATTACAACCAACTTTTATTTGACGAATTTTCTTCTCCAATCGTAAATTAGACATATATTTCTTAAAGTAGAAAAAAAGATCCTTCATTTAAAAAAAAAAATTAAAAAATTAACACTACACATGACATGTTTCAAAGTACAACTTCTTTTTCAAATGTGACTAATTTACAATTCGGTGTCCAATATGTATGCGAAGTAATTTAACCAAACAAAGTAATTAAGAAAATACATCATTAACATAACAAAATAAACTGACTATTTAAAGTAAATAAGGGTACTTAAGTATTTATGATATCAATCAGATAACAATAAGATAGTAACATTACCGGGATTATCTCACAGAAAACTAGGAAAAAGATTTAATAAAGGTGAGTTAATATCTAATTGATCATTTAGTAGGTTGTCTGAATTTTTAAATCCATTTATTTCAAGTATTTCTAAATGGTTTAGTTTAATGCCCTCATTTTCTATATGTAAAATTTTAAAGTTATCTGTAAAAGAATGATTTTCAGCTAAAATATGATTTGAGTAAGTAGAATTATTTTTGTTTTTTGTATAGCTATTATAACGTTCGGAATAGCGCTTTTTGAAAGTACGGCCTGTTTGACCAATATACAATTTTGGACAACAACCACAATTTAATTTATATACCCTCCGATTTATTATTAGGATTAATTTTACCTTTATTGTTTTTAATATACTTCCCAAGCGTATTATTGGTTTTAAAAGCTACGTTAATATTTTGGTTTTTTAAATATGATGATACCTTTTCACTAGGAGTTCCTATATATGTAAGAGTCTTATATCTGCAATTTTGATCTTTAATTATGGGATAAACTTGTTGAATAGCATGTTTAAAAAGTTTTTTCTTTAAAATGTTGTCTACTAACTTTGAATTAAAATTATTGTTTACTGCGATTTGTTTAATGATATTTAATTATTTTGTGAAGTTCTCTTTGGTAAGGGGGATATTAACTAATCTATGGATTATAGTGTTGTATGCTGCCAGCTTTTGTTTGTATGGATGAGATGAACTATTATTTATTGTAATATCAGTATGTGATGGCTTATGAAATATCCCAAAACTAAGGCCTTTATTAATTTTAATAATATTTAAGTCTAAAAAATTAATTGAATTATCATCCTTCTCTGTTTCCATAGTAAACTTAATATTAGGGTGTTTTTATAAAACTAAATGTTTTGAATTTCACTCATCAGAGTCAGTGTTTGAAACATCGTTCATACCTGTTTGAGGTGCTGTTTTTTTTTACTAATTTATTGGAAATTTGCACCTGTTAATTTGCACATCTTCAACAGCTTTTGTTATTACTGTAGGCCTTTTAGAGCTTTTTCCTTTGTTATAATTTTGAACAAATATTTGTTTATAACGACAAAAAATAATCACATTCCATTTATTCACCTGGAAAACGTTCCTCAAATTTTCGAATATAATTACGAATCTAATATTGTTCCTGTATAACATTACCTGAAATAAATTATATACACTCATTAACTTTTACGAGTTACAGTAAATAAATTTGTACTTACCAACAAAAAAGAATTAAGTCACCAATAATCTCTAAAAAATAACTAAATGCTTTAGTAATATTAAATAAAAATGGAATAAAGGTGTTTATAAAATGTAAACAAATATAATATAAATATTTTAAATCCCCAAATGAACGCCAGTGACATTTCTGACTGGACTGATAGTTCAGTTTAGTTCCTTTTACGTCAAATCAGGCCCTTTCGATGGGTTTTTGATAGTTATCAGATCACTTGGGTTTCGGGTATTGTTGAAGACTTGGTACTTGCATACTTTTGTTTGTAAGCAAATTTCTGCAACACCTATTAAAAATAAACATGGAAACATTGTGAGGAATTTTGATAAAATATAATTTTTGTAATAATCAGTATATTTAAACTTTATAATTGAAATAACGTTTGGTAGGTAAATTCATCAAAAAAAAATAGTTAAAATCATTTAATAGAGAAATTAACAAGTACTAAAAAAGCCTCATATTATAATAAAAAAGTATCACGTTAATGAAAGATATACATAATTACAGTAAAGAACTTTATTTCATGCGTCAAGAATTTCAACATTTTTAACTAATTTCTTAATTTTTTTCCAACTCGCATCAGAAAGAACAATCCTCACGAAGGTTTAAAGACTGTTGTGCTAAATTCAGTTTTAATGTTTAACTAATTCGAAGTAAAGTTAAATTATTCGAGAGTTAAATGCGTGAGGTCAGGACTATAATTTATGTTCTCCGAGCCTTTAGAATTAAAGCTTCTTTGTTATTTATTAATATGTGAATGAAGAAACCAAGTCTTAAGGGTCAATGGTTCTTCTCATTTTTTATTTGGTTGGATTTAGCAGTATTAGCGATTATTATCAGAGTAAAAGTTTACAAATTAGTTCACTATTATAGACAATAAATATACTTATGTAAAAAGAAATTGTCAAAAAGTTCCGATTTATTTTGTACTATTAATTGTGTTTTGCTAACAGGTGGTACAATATATTTTTATAGAATACCAATATAAAATAAAAATAAATGAAATAAAAAAATATTTAAAACAAAAAGCGATTAGTGTACCAAAGATTGGTGAGGGAAGCGTATGTTAACTTATACAAAAAGAATTAAAGGGTTTATTCAAACTTAGGCTCTCTGAAAAAAAATTAATTATCTAATTTGACATTAGCCATTTAACAGTCGAGACATTACTCAGAATAAGTATTACGCCTTTTGTTGTTAATATGATATATGAGCGAGTATTTCTTTAAAAATATAGCTTCATAAAAAGGTGAAATAACTCAATTAACTACTTGATCCTGATAGTATAACCACTGTTATGTAAAATAAATAATTTTCAAAAACAAAAATATAGTATACATAACTAATGAGTCATGTGTCATGTTATGCGACCACCAAATCATTTAACAGAGAAAATTTAAATTATTAGGAAGTAGCATCTATAGGCTCGATTGAACCCATCAAATTTCGTATCCATCAGACAACACGTACTTTGGTTCTTTTTGATTAATTAATCAATCTGAGTCATGTCGTGCAAGCAACCACAAATATTGGTAACGCTGGAAAATTCCTGAAAAACCATTTTCCCGTAGCTAAAGTTTTCAGTTGACCCACACCATTCGATAGAATGATTTTAAAAACGCATTTATTCGAATTTTTTTAATACATTTTTTAAAAAAGCGAAAAAATTGGCGGTTTGTTTGATTTCCTCCTCTCCCTGTCATAAAAACGTTGTCGTGTGATACACCAATCGACGCGAATCAATTACATCTCCTAAAAATATTTTGCTCTATCTCCTCTTGTAAGCAAAGTTTTTTTCCTGAAATGCGTTTACCAGAAATGTGTCCCTAATTTTCTTTTGATTTTTTTAAATTTTTTTTGGAAAATTCGGAAAATATGTAAAAACCCTCTTTCCTAAAGGAAAATTTAAATTTTTTTGACATGATTGGACAGAAAATTTTAACGTTTCGCAAATAGTGCAATTCTGGCGGCTCGAACGAACCCATCAAATTTCGTAACAGACAAACAACTCGTACTTAATTTCTTTTCAATTATAGTCATTTCACATTTTATGCAACCAACAAAGTTTAAAGTTTTGGTGAAAAACTACTTTGAAAAATCCATTTATTTTTAATTATTCGTAATATAAAAAAAACAAACATTTTTGCGTTGTTTTCATTTCCTTCTCACTCTGTCATAAAAATCTTGTCGTGATCTTTTTGCTCTATCTTCTTTTTTGAGCAAAGTTTTCCCGGAAAAGCGTTCGACAAAAAAGTTCCCCTAATTTTTAGAAAAAAAGTGTTTGATGTATCAGTAGAATTACAATGCCAAACTGAAAGGAACATTGATTAGTATACGTTAATTTTTAGTTTTTTTTTCGAAAAGTTTGATCGGTAAAGTCGGTAAATTCTGGCAACAAAAATATACTTTTTTTCGATATTCTCCAAATGAAAGGAAATATCATAAAACGGATAAATCTGCTGTCGAGAAAAAAAGTTGGTCTAGCCAGATAATTGGTGAAAAACCACTTTCCTGAAGAACGTTTTAAAATTTTCTGACATAATTAGACAGAAAACACTTCAGTATTTTGGAATAAGGTAAATTGGATGCTCTTCTTTTTCCTCTTTTCAGCAAAATTTTTCTTGAAAAAACGTTCGATCAGAGTTGTCACCTAAGTTTCCTGGGAAATGTTTAAGGTATCTGAAAGATTTAACGTCGAGTAGTACACTCAATCTTTTTGTTTCTTTTTTTTGAAAATTCATTAAAAAAGTTGGAACATTCGTTAAACAATTTTTTTTTAATTTTCTTCAAATGAAAGGAAACATACACAAACGGATAAATCTCTTGACGAAAAAAAAGTTATTCCTTCCGGAAAAATATATAACCAAAGAAAAATTAAAAATTTTCCGATATGATTCGATAGAGAAATGTTCAATGTTACTGAAGTAGTAAAATTTGATGAATTACATCAAAAATCATAAAAGTTGACACAGGTTTGGTAAAAAACCATTATACCGTTGGAACATTTTAAATTTTCCGACACTATTCATTAAAAGAAAATTGAAAACGCATTTATTTTAAATTTTTCAAGATTTTTTGAAATAAGCCGAAAATGTTTTTTATTTCCCTCTCCTTATGTAACCTACAAAATGAACTTGGTGATTCCACCAAAATTTTTAAACTTAAAAAAAAAATTATTAAAGTAATAACTACAATTAAAATGTTGTCTACTACGGTTACACAAGTTTCGGTTGTTCCGGTGTCAACCTTCGGGCCTTCGACGTCGCTCAGACGGCAGCTAGGGGGTGGATAGCTTACAAAAATTCCGGAAATAGTAGACAAATAAATAGGCGCCAACTGGGTCTATATAGTGGCCAAACTATGATCCTATTTCCCCAAAAACCCAGTAAATGAGGAAAGAAATAAAAGACAAACCTCAACTTATGTTCCTTTATAAAGAAAAAAAAAATATTTAGTAAATATACAAACTAATTACCTGATGGCTTAGATAATAAAAAAAAGTTGGAGGAAATTAAAAGGAAAAACTTACACAGTGTATGTATATGCATAACCCAAAAAAATTAATAAATGTATCAAAGTATGGAACGGTTCGTCGTTAGCTTGGTACCAGGCATGACGCTTGCGCAAAACATTAATTTCCACCTTACATAAAAAAAAATATAATATAATAGTTAACTTAAATATTGTGCATCACCGTACCTATACTACTTCATATATTATAAAGACAGTAAACTTATAATCTTTATAATCTTATAGCCCTCTCCAAATTGGAAGGCAATATCTGTTTAACTTTTGGTTAAGACCAAACTACCCAAAAGAAAATTATTAAACCATGAAATTTTATAATTGAGTATAATTCATACAACTAAATAAAAATATAAAAATAAAATAAACACATAAAGGACTTTAGACACAGAGGTTATTTAATTAAACTCCCAGATTGGAAGAGGTTACTTAATCTCTGCCCCCACACGGGTCTTCTGAGATTGCTTAACTTAATCGTTAAGTCTGGTCCATTTAATAATGAATAAATTGAATAAAGTAAAAGTATGGCAGTAGCCCTTAATAACTGAAGAATTACAACTTAAACGTGGAAGCAGTCCAAGTGTTCTGCGACCCGAAGGATTACTACATCAGCATTAAGTGCTTAAATTAAGTAAAAGCTTGAAATATTAATCAATTAAACGATGTACTATTTGATAATACTTAAGTTATGAGTGAAATAACCCTAGAACATTCTATGCTCAAAAGTATAAATAATGTTGAGAATACCTTGACAACATTCGGTTGAAAGTGAATGTATAGTTTAACAATGCACGCATGAAACCTTCAATATAACGTATAAGAAAAACCTGATAGTAGGGTGTCTTCTTTCACAGCATTCCCATCTTCCTATCCAGAACAAGAAACATTCTTGTAAATCTAGCTACAAGTAAACTAGGTGGCTAGCATACCAATGTTCTGTGTCCCCTCGATGAGTCCACGATGAAACCGTTGAACTCCGGACGATATAACCCTCTGTGTACAACTGTTGAAATCTTGGGTCAACAATCCATTGGGTCAAACTGTCGTCGAATCCTGGGCTAACAACCCCCTGGGTTAAACCCTTAAAATATTACAAAGAAAAATGTCAATACACATTGACTCAAGTATCCCGAACTATAGGATTACCCAAAAATGTACATAAACTAGAAAATATTCAGTATCTAGGATAAAGAAAAACTACATTGGCTCAACAGTGAGTCATAAACAGTATTATGAGCTCCAATAATTAAAATTCTGTTACACATGGTTGGTAACATAACCTAATATATACAAAACATACCTTTTTCGTAAAGGGTTAACTTGGTAGCCTTTCAAGGATGAGAACCACGTGAGATGATCCACAGCACAACAATATTCCACACTCCAAATGCTGTGAACGTCCAATTCTTGCGTTAAAATCCTATATTAGATATGGGCTGGACCAATGACCATGGGAATTTACCAATTCACTAAAATTCCCCTCAAAATACGAAATGTCCATTTACCCACAATTAACCATGAAATAGAATCTAAAATCCCCTTTAATTAGGGTAAGCCGATGGGGCTAAATATTAAGAAAATTCTATTTCGACACAAAAATCGTCTCTCGTGACTGAATACCCACTGCCAGAAAAAAAACAATACGTCAGCCGTCCAAAATGGCCGAAATCCCTTTCCGATAAATGTCAAGTGGGTTCAGAAATTCATCCTCAAGAATTCCCCACTATATAACTTAACAGACCATTTACGAAAGGTACCCTAAAAACTATATTTATATACAGTATAACTACATTTGGGAAACTGTTCCCGACAAAAAAATTAACACAATAGCGATCGCAAAACAAAATCCCTCACGACTTAAAATCGCTCATTGTGAAACTACCTTACCTCGGGTTCTGAGCCCGATATTGGAACGTCCTACAAACATGACATTTGTCGGTGTTCTGTCGTCAAATGACGTTTATGTCATTCACTGTCACAATTAATAAACATTAACCTAACCAAAAATAAGCAAGAAAATCTTAAAGAATGGTATCGTAAATAATTAATTACCCAAAGGTGAGACTATAATACATAATATATATAAATTTACAACGAAACTTGGTCTATTTTTAGGAGGGTTACCATCCTTTTACTTAGTGGTGAGATGAAATAAATTGTAATAATGATGTCAAAGTTAGAATACAGGTGAAATTAGTTAATGACCAAAAATAATAGTGATATCATCAATACGATTTTACCCTTTTTTCCGTATTATTAACCAGGTAAGCCAAAACAATTTTATTAATTCGTGGGGCCAAAAATGAACGTTACAGATTCCCCCCTTACTTCAAGAGAATTCACTCAGGTGAATTCTCACCAGCGCTAGCTGTCTTCAAATCTTTAATATTCCAAGTCCCTTTGTCATTACCTTTTTCGTCCATCAAAACATATGTCCACGGAGATACCTTTTTCTTAACTAAATAGGGACCAACCCATCGAGGTGCTAGTTTCTTAGTATAGTACCGCGCAGCATCAGAAGAAACAAAATTCTTACGCCAAACCAATTGATGAGGAAGCAATTCCTCCCTACGTCGCCGAAGATTATAAACCCTTTCGTTTTTCTGCGAAGCTTTATCTAGTCGTTCCCTGACGTCCTTAAACAAATCATCAAATGCCTTGTTATTCTCAACATTATTAATACCAATGTCAGCAGAACAATCTCTCAGTTTATCTTTAATTGCAAATTCGCTACCCTTTAAGACCATATTTCTCCCAAAATTAAGATAGTAAGGAGTCTGTTTAGTAGACTCGTTAAAAGAAGTACGTATAGCATAAGTCACTTTTGCTAAGTCAACGTCCCACTTTCGGTGATTATCAGAAACATACATAGCCAACATCGTTTTTAAAGTCCTATTATACCTTTCAGTAGGGTTCGCCTGAGGATGATAATGGGCGTTAAACCGTACCGAAACTTCATACTCCTTCATTAAAGAAGAGAACGCTCCCGAAGTAAATTGTGGACCATTATCGCAAAGCAACAAACGCGGAATACCAAACAACAAAATTACCCCCTCTTCAATTCGTTTAGCTACTATTGGTGCAGTAGAGGATTTCAAAGGAAAAGTAAGCGTAAACTTGGTGAACAGATCGACAACGACTAAGATGAATCTATTGCCAGCCATGGATCGAGGTAGTGGACCTATCAAGTCAGTAGAAATAATTTCCCAAGGACGAGTAGCTCTAGGTTGGGGTGTCATATGTCCTTTAGGGCCACTCTGGTCAACCTTATGCGCTGCACAAACCGAACAATTCCTAACAAACGCAGCCACATCTGACCTAAGTTTGGGCCAATAAAACCTTTCACTAACACGCTTAAAAGTTTTCAACACACCCATATGTCCAGCTAAAGGCAAATCATGCAATTGTTGCATAACCCCTCGCCTATCCCCTTTAGGAACAACTTCTTTCCAATCGTCAGCAACATCTCCTAAAGTCTTATAGTTTGTTCTAATGTGTTTGAATAGCTTACCATCAATGACTCGCCACTGTGAGTACTTTATAGGGTGTTTTAACACCTTATCTATCATACCACTGTACCAACGATCTTTAACAACAGAAACCTCACTAATCTCAACATCCGGTATAGCCCTAGACAAAGTATCCGGCACAACATGATCTTTACCCTTGCGATGAACAATCTTAAAGTCGTATTGTTGGAGTTTGACACTCCATCTGGCTAATCGACCAGCAGGGTCCTTTAGATTTTGTAACCAAACCAGGGAATAATGATCGGTGATTACTGTAAATGAGACACCCTCTAAATAAGGTCTAAGTTTCTCTACTGCCCATAGAACAGCCAAACATTCACGCTCCGTAGTGGAATAAACACGTTCCTCCTTAGTCAACGAACGACTCAAATAACTAATTACTCGATCCCCATCTGGATGAATCTGAACGAGGACAGCACCGAGTCCATAACCACTAGCATCACAATGAACTTCAAATGGAAAATTATAATCAGGACAACTTAGCACAGGGGCCTTCACCAAACATTCCTTAATCTTATCAAATGAAACAGCACACTCTGGTGTCCAGCTAAACTTCCTACCCTTACGCAACAAAGCCGTAATTGGTGAAATCAAAGTGGAAAAATCGGGAATAAACCTGCGGTACCATGAGAAAGTTCCTATCACACCACGAACATCTTTAACACATTTAGGCGTAGGTAACAACAACATAGCCTTGACCTTGTCAGGATCCACATGAAGTCCAGTCCCATCTATAACATACCCTAAATACTTCAATTGGGGACGACAAAAATAACACTTATCCCAACTAACAGTCAAATTGGCTTCCCTAATACGCCTAAAAACTTCCTCTAAAATAACCAAATGTTCCTCGAAGGTCTGAGTAACAATTACTACATCGTCTAGATAGGTGAAAACGTTAGGTTCCAGCTCGGGTCCAAGAACTTGATCAATAAGGCGTTGCCACGTCGCAGGGGCATTATGGAGTCCAAAGGGCATTCGGTTAAACTGAAATAACCCACGTCCAGGGACAGTAAAAGCTGTAAAAGGCCTTGAAGACTCAGCCACCTTTACCTGCCAATATGCAGATTTGATATCCAATGTGGATAAATAATGGGCATTACGAAGTTTGTCCAAAGTATTGGTAATATAAGGAAGAGGGTAACTATCCCTTTCAGTTACAGCGTTCAACTGGCGATAATCCACGCAAAAGCGAAAAGTACCATCCTTCTTCTTCACCAGTAAAATCGGCGAACTCCACGGGCTGTTAGATTTCTCAATAACACCAAGACGAAGCATTTCTTCCAACTCCTTATCAATATGTTCCTGCATCACTGGAGAAACTGGGTAATACCTTTGTTTAATGGGTGGAGAATGACAAACAATTGTGTGTTCAGCAACATTAGAACACCCTAAACTAGTTCCCATTAAAACTTTGTTATGCTCAATTACAGCATCCAAACGAGCTTTCTGCAAATCACTAAGCGTAAAACTGCTCCTAAGATGATCTACTGTGGCAATATCAACGGAAGACTCTGAAAAATGCCACTCATTATGTCTAAGATCAGGTACAACCCCCATTATTCTCCAAAAATCAGCACCCAAAATAAGAACATGTGGAACATCTAACACTACTAAAACAGGAATAATCTTCACTTGATCTCGAAGGGCAAATGGAACCAAACACTCACCAATACACTCACACATCTGTCCATTCGCAACCCTACAACTAGTTTTCTTCGAAGTATCAACTTCTAAACCTAAAGTCTGCAAAAGTTTCCAACCAGTACTACCTACAATAGTCTTCGACGCACCCGAATCCAAAAGACCTAATAACTCAACACCAAATACGTTTACCTTAAGGTAGGGCCTTTCATCATCCCTAGCATGATCCAAAATATAGTCAAGAATGGGTTGAACTTTAGTCGAGCGTTGTACAGCACTACTCTTTCGACCAGTTAAGAGCGCCTGACTTCGTTTCCCTGGTTACACCTTGGACAAGTCCTCACTGTATAACCTTCACGCTGACATTTAAAACATTTCAGCTGCTTGGGAAGAAGACAACCAATTGCTCGATGCCCAGGTTTCTTACACCGATAACATACAACTGACGACTCTTTACCAATCGACATACTATCTACCTCCAAACGATCTACATCCAAACGATCTACTTGACGTGTGTCAACATCGACGAAAGCCAAATCTCTTTCTAACACATTACCTCTTCGACTGTTAGGCTCAACATAGCTATTAATAGCATCGCGTCTATCCTCCATACGACGACATACTTGTCTCAACTCCTCTACAGTACTAGGAAGTGGATCTCTCAATCTATCTTGATAAAAAGGGTGTAAATTCTTAATAATAATTGACATTTTTGCATTTTCAGGCACAAAACATCCCAACCTACTAAAATAACTAGACATAACAGCAAGATAAACACCTATAGACTCAGACGAATGTTGTGTCCTTTTTCTGAGTTCATCAAACAAATCATCAGTATGATGTGCAGTTAAATACTCTCGTTTGAACTCATCTTTTAATTCACACAAACTGTGAGCACGAAGCCTGACATCCTTGTAGAATTGATAAGCTTTGTCGGAAAACAAATCAACACCTGAATCTAACAATATTTCTGATGGAACATGGCGAGCGATACGAAGTTCTTCTACTCGTTCGAGAAAAGCTGTAATGGACAAAGACCTAGATGATCCAGAAAACTTTTCTAATCCCCACTTATGTGGCGGTACCATTTTAGAATTTAGGCTATGAGACATATTAGCCTGCGAAATATTAGTTTGTGAAATATTAGCCTGAGAAGAAGCATGTGGAATACTAACAACAGGAGACGAAGTAGCAGCATTTTGCACACCATTCAAAAATTGTCCATCTAGATTACTGGTCACGACACTCAATGCAGCTGGTACAATAGCATCTTTACTAGGAGGTGGTCGCGATTTCGTCTGAAACTCATCATGCAAACTAATCAATTTGGTCAATATTTCTGTTCTTTTGCCTTCAAGTGTTACATCTCCAGCAGTATCCATTTGATCAAACCTATTCCATGTGTGTGACAACTTACTCTGCAGTTTCTGAGTCTCGCTGACATTATTACTCCCACTATAACTACTTAACAAAGCGTCTAACTCCACACATTTCCTGGAAAGAGCAGCCTCATCATCAGCAAACTTAAAAGGATAACTAGGGTACTTAAAACTATCACCAGCTTTTTCCATACGCAGAGCCATAGAAAGTTGAGATCGCATCTCTTCTGCGGTGCCAACATTGAGACCTCTAAAGCGAAGTTCCCACTCAAGCTCTTCTTTCTCCAAACGATTAATAAAAATTTTACGAGCCATCTTAATATCAGAACTCATAAACTCGATATAAATATAAGTTCCAAAATATACTATAGTGCAAAAATAATAATAAAGTCAAAATTTCAACTATAATACACAATTAGTCGACTTTCTTTAAATACTCAAAATTCAAATTGTAAAAATCATTTAAAAAGGTGAATCAATGAATCAAATTGGTACACTATTCGGTTCTTACAACAAATGGTAAATGCATATACATATACTCAATTCTATCAGCATGAAAATTATCTAAGACTTATATTCATCAAAAAGCCAAGGTAATTACTCAAAATATAATATTTTAAACACGACGGCCCCACGTTGGGCGCCAAAAATGTAACCTACAAAATGAACTTGGTGATTCCACCAAAATTTTTAAACTTAAAAAAAAAATTATTAAAGTAATAACTACAATTAAAATGTTGTCTACTACGGTTACACAAGTTTCGGTTGTTCCGGTGTCAACCTTCGGGCCTTCGACGTCGCTCAGACGGCAGCTAGGGGGTGGATAGCTTACAAAAATTCCGGAAATAGTAGACAAATAAATAGGCGCCAACTGGGTCTATATAGTGGCCAAACTATGATCCTATTTCCCCAAAAACCCAGTAAATGAGGAAAGAAATAAAAGACAAACCTCAACTTATGTTCCTTTATAAAGAAAAAAAAAATATTTAGTAAATATACAAACTAATTACCTGATGGCTTAGATAATAAAAAAAAGTTGGAGGAAATTAAAAGGAAAAACTTACACAGTGTATGTATATGCATAACCCAAAAAAATTAATAAATGTATCAAAGTATGGAACGGTTCGTCGTTAGCTTGGTACCAGGCATGACGCTTGCGCAAAACATTAATTTCCACCTTACATAAAAAAAAATATAATATAATAGTTAACTTAAATATTGTGCATCACCGTACCTATACTACTTCATATATTATAAAGACAGTAAACTTATAATCTTTATAATCTTATAGCCCTCTCCAAATTGGAAGGCAATATCTGTTTAACTTTTGGTTAAGACCAAACTACCCAAAAGAAAATTATTAAACCATGAAATTTTATAATTGAGTATAATTCATACAACTAAATAAAAATATAAAAATAAAATAAACACATAAAGGACTTTAGACACAGAGGTTATTTAATTAAACTCCCAGATTGGAAGAGGTTACTTAATCTCTGCCCCCACACGGGTCTTCTGAGATTGCTTAACTTAATCGTTAAGTCTGGTCCATTTAATAATGAATAAATTGAATAAAGTAAAAGTATGGCAGTAGCCCTTAATAACTGAAGAATTACAACTTAAACGTGGAAGCAGTCCAAGTGTTCTGCGACCCGAAGGATTACTACATCAGCATTAAGTGCTTAAATTAAGTAAAAGCTTGAAATATTAATCAATTAAACGATGTACTATTTGATAATACTTAAGTTATGAGTGAAATAACCCTAGAACATTCTGTGCTCAAAAGTATAAATAATGTTGAGAATACCTTGACAACATTCGGTTGAAAGTGAATGTATAGTTTAACAATGCACGCATGAAACCTTCAATATAACGTATAAGAAAAACCTGATAGTAGGGTGTCTTCTTTCACAGCATTCCCATCTTCCTATCCAGAACAAGAAACATTCTTGTAAATCTAGCTACAAGTAAACTAGGTGGCTAGCATACCAATGTTCTGTGTCCCCTCGATGAGTCCACGATGAAACCGTTGAACTCCGGACGATATAACCCTCTGTGTACAACTGTTGAAATCTTGGGTCAACAATCCCTTGGGTCAAACTGTCGTCGAATCCTGGGTTAACAACCCCCTGGGTTAAACCCTTAAAATATTACAAAGAAAAATGTCAATACACATTGACTCAAGTATCCCGAACTATAGGATTACCCAAAAATGTACATAAACTAGAAAATATTCAGTATCTAGGATAAAGAAAAACTACATTGGCTCAACAGTGAGTCATAAACAGTATTATGAGCTCCAGTAATTAAAATTCTGTTACACATGGTTGGTAACATAACCTAATATATACAAAACATACCTTTTTCGTAAAGGGTTAACTTGGTAGCCTTTCAAGGATGAGAACCACGTGAGATGATCCACAGCACAACAATATTCCACACTCCAAATGCTGTGAACGTCCAATTCTTGCGTTAAAATCCTATATTAGATATGGGCTGGACCAATGACCATGGGAATTTACCAATTCACTAAAATTCCCCTCAAAATACGAAATGTCCATTTACCCACAATTAACCATGAAATAGAATCTAAAATCCCCTTTAATTAGGGTAAGCCGATGGGGCTAAATATTAAGAAAATTCTATTTCGACACAAAAATCGTCTCTCGTGACTGAATACCCACTGCCAGAAAAAAAACAATACGTCAGCCGTCCAAAATGGCCGAAATCCCTTTCCGATAAATGTCAAGTGGGTTCAGAAATTCATCCTCAAGAATTCCCCACTATATAACTTAACAGACCATTTACGAAAGGTACCCTAAAAACTATATTTATATACAGTATAACTACATTTGGGAAACTGTTCCCGACAAAAAAATTAACACAATAGCGATCGCAAAACAAAATCCCTCACGACTTAAAATCGCTCATTGTGAAACTACCTTACCTCGGGTTCTGAGCCCGATATTGGAACGTCCTACAAACATGACATTTGTCGGTGTTCTGTCGTCAAATGACGTTTATGTCATTCACTGTCACAATTAATAAACATTAACCTAACCAAAAATACGCAAGAAAATCTTAAAGAATGGTATCGTAAATAATTAATTACCCAAAGGTGAGACTATAATACATAATATATATAAATTTACAACGAAACTTGGTCTATTTTTAGGAGGGTTACCATCCTTTTACTTAGTGGTGAGATGAAATAAATTGTAATAATGATGTCAAAGTTAGAATACAGGTGAAATTAGTTAATGACCAAAAATAATAGTGATATCATCAATACGATTTTACCCTTTTTTCCGTATTATTAACCAGGTAAGCCAAAACAATTTTATTAATTCGTGGGGCCAAAAATGAACGTTACACTTATACCATGTTATGTGATCAGGTCTCGTTGAGCCAAATAGTTCTTCTATTTTTGTTCTCCTCTTTTAAGAAAAGTATTTTCCCAGAATAGCGTTTAACCCAAAAGTTCCCCCAATTTTTTAGGGAAATATGGTTAAGACATTTTTTTTGGTGTGTCATCGGCTTCAACTGGTAAGGTTATTTCGCCTCATGGTCTGTGTAGGCTTTGTAATTATTTCTCAGCGCCACTTTAGGAACATCACTGTTAATTAGAACCCAACAGTGAATGGTAGGGTGGGGAATCCTACCAAGACATCAGTATTAATTTTAAATGAATAAATTAAATGAAAAATCCCGGCCAACGGTGGGATTCGAACCTGGGACCCTTGAAACCGCAAGCAGAGACTCTAACACCCCCTTAAAAAGCATTTTTCTTTAAAAAAATTATGTAGGTATAGAAACTTTTTAAATGACATGGATAAGTATATTAGTGCCTTAAAAACACGTAATTTACAACATTGACTCACATTTACAGTTTTTACCAATATGCCAAATATCTCAAGACCATTATATTCGCTTACATGGAGGCCACAATAATAACTCCACCGGCCAGCAATTTCTGAGGGGCTATTTTCAAACTCGAGAGAAAGTAATTTCTCTCAATATTTTCATGAGAAATGTCATATGTCATCGTAAAAACAGTATTTTTAAAGCCAGTGAAAACTCGCAGACTGTTTCTTTTGGTTTAATTCGAGATGATTAAAATTCTCCCAAGAATTTGAATTCTCATTGGTGGCTTTAAAAATACTGTTTTCACGTTGACATATGACATTTCACATAAAATTTTTGGGAGAAATGAGTACTTTTAAGTTTGAAAATAAATCCCTAACTTACAAAAATTATTAGTAGGTACATGTTGAAGTTTTCGTGGAAATTGTATTCCTCTAGAAAGGCTTCGAATTTTAAAATGTCCTCTTCATCAAATCAACGAATCGTCGAGAGACTAAAACTTATCAGAGAGTTACGATAGTGTGCTAGACGTTACTGAGCGTGATCAAAGTATTTACTAAATCCCATGCCATCGGGATTTACAAAATATATTGTTATACATATATTTAAAGTGACCATATTTTAAAAAGTAGAAAGAGGGACAAATCGAAAACAAGGATATATTTCTACGAATTCTCTTTGCAGTAGTGACGGTTTGGTTCATTTAAGAGCATAAATTGAAAAATTTATATTTTTTTCGTTAGACAAAAGCGGGATACATGTTAAATCGGGACTAGTGGTTTAAAATCGGGACTGTCCCGCCAAAATCGGGACTGTCCCACCTAAATCGGGACTGTCCCGCCTAAATCGGGACAAATATTTTCATTTATTGACAAAAAAAAATAAAAAAGCCTATAGTATATCCCTCTATGCTCTATGGATGTTAGACGTTTGTCTTTAATGTGAACACATAATAAAAAGGAGCTATTACTTCTCAGTGAAATTACTAAAAATTAATTTTTATGACCTTAGTCATCCATTTTATAACAATTAATAAATATTGCTTACATTTTCTAAAAAATAAATAAAAATGTAGATTTTGGTATCATTCAGAAAAGTCCGTATCTGGTGGATCGGCCATATTGGGTTGACAACATCCACGCCAAGTGATACCGTTTTGAATGTTTAAAAAAGATGTTTATAGCGTCTCCATGCATCGAATGTATCTTTATTTCTTTTTGATTCTCCAAAGTTGTCTAATATAACATGGTAAGTTTTAATATTAATATTCTTATGTTTAATGCTTTTCATGAAATGATTAGACTGATGTTTATTATTTCTACACACTTTTATTGGTACGCCCATGTGTGTGGTCCCTTTGAAGTCGGTACAAATCGGTTATTCTGCCGTGTTGGAATGTATCTAGAAAGACTATATATTATCTGGTTGTATTAATACCAAACCAAAACAAACTCCGAGTTTCTCAAATACCTAATTTTTTTATGAATTTTCTTACCTTAAAAATAAGTCGCTGAAGCAGAATTATTTGTAAAAAAAAAACAGCGGCCATTGGCCCTTAATATAATACAGAGACCAAAACTTAAAGTCTTTAAACTATTTTGAAATGTAACGGTCAGTATTGTAGTGTTAATATTAGCGCTTAATTCATTTTAGTGTGTGAAAATCTAAAGAAATATTAAAATATTTAATTACCTCGATTTGTTATCTAACACTACTTACGAAAGTAGAAGAGTTAATGTGAGAGCAGGTTAGGAAGATATGAGAGAAACAGTCATATTTATTTATTTAAATAAATGGGCTGCTAAAATTAGTTTCCAGTTTTTCATAAATAAATAAAATAGTTACATAAGAAAACTTTTTTCTTAGTTTAGTATTATGTGCGTCACTCCATATAAAATTTGTGATAATTCACATGGACGGTTTTTAACTGATGAACTTGGAATTAAATTACTTTTGCCAGTACATGCTCTTTTACACTTAAAGCAGACAAGCACTAAACCACTTATCCTGGGTAAACCATGGATTTACGAAAGGTTAGTAATAGAATGTCAGAAAGCCTTTGCCGAAGAATCTGTCAACACTGTCGTCACCTTAAGTTGGACGAAACGTCACTCCACATCGAAAGATAATCAACCGTCTACCCGATTCACTAGCTAAGAAGGCAGCCAGTCAGATATTTTTTGGATCTGGCTCCTCCATTGAACTGACATAATTGGTCGTGACAACCTTAATTAAATAATATTCCTTTGTGAAATTCAACGAAGAGTTGAAATAAGAACTTTCCAAAAGTTTCCAAAAATCTTCTTAAGTTACCTCAACAACACCGCAGCTAAAAAATACTTATCTAGACAGAATCTGTGCCTGATCACAGGAAATTTGACTGGTCATTGTCAAGGAAAAAAGCATCTCCATAGCTCTCAGAATCCGCACTCTGCAATGAGCGCAAATAAAAAGATAAGACTATCGAGCATGTTCACTACGACTGCTCGAAGAATCGTGTTCGTCAGGTTTTGGCTAAGCCTAGCTGATATAATAGAGACACTTCTACATCATATATTTAGGCTGGTTGACGAGCTAATAGGAGCCTATCAGTTTAAGAGGGTGCACAATGGGATAATTCTCCTTCCACATGTTACAGATTTTCTCACTATTCCAAACTTGAGAATTCAGAAGGTATTCAGTTCTTAAATTTGTTTATATTTTAATAATATTGAAAGTTAAAATTTCATGCCTGTAAGAAACATTTCTGTAATAGGCACCTGTGTGTGTTAAATGTCCCAAAACCCATTTATCAGGAGAATGTGATAAACTAGTCACAAAAGAGATACAATACAGATTACAGAAGAGACCAGGTAAACAAAACTAACCACAATAGAAATAATATCTAAATCATTAATAATACACAAAGAATGGCAAATTTGGCATACTTAAACGTGGCTAGTAATCACATACCTAATTAAACTGAAAACGAATCCTCATCGAATCAAATTATGATTATGCTTAACACTTTGACGCCGGAAATATTTTTTTTAAACAGTTTTTCCTTTTTTTTTATATAAAAGCCTTATTTATAATAGTAATTTTATGGAGTTTTTATTTTGTTGTCAGTCAGCAGAGGCTATAAACCATATCTTAGATGTTGTGACACTAGGCATATGTATTAATAAGATATTTTCAAAAGTAATACTTTATTTTGAATATTGATGGGCCGCTCGAAAAAGTCCACGGGCAAGTCCAACAGTCCGACGGGCTAGTCTGAAAAGTTGACTAGCACAAACACATTTTCCAAATGTAAATGTTTTAGCAGCCACACAAACCGATCCCTTGGCATACAAAAACTAATATAGGCGTCTTGAAGATCTGCCCTGGAAGACCAGTAATCTCTCAGGCTAGGAAGATGCTTTATTGCCATTAGTAAGTTTATTGCTAAGAAACTAAAAACACGCTTTTAGAGCATATTTAGAGCAAACTAAAAAGTTAAAAATAATTTTTCACATAAGCTTAAAACAATAATAAATGGAAAATACTAGTATTATTGTGAAAAACGCGTCGGGCGCTCGATGTATGAGAAATATGGACAAAGCGCCCCACGCTTTTTTCACAATAATACTAGTATTTTTCATTTATTATTGTTTAAAGCTTATTTGAAAAATTATTTTTAACTTTTTAGTTTGATATGCTCTAAAAGCGTGTTTTTTAGTTTTTTTAAACTATATTTACTTTTCACTTTTTAGTTCGATGTATTATACAAGCGTGTTTTTTAGTTTTTTTTTAAACTTTATTCATTTTTTCTTTTTAGTTCGATTAATTATTAAGTTAAAATTGCTGAAAAAACAATTATTTTTTTTTCAACCGTGGGGATTAGAACCCACGATCGGTGAGTTTGGCGATCCGAAAACCCGCGCCTTAGACCGCCCGGCCAACGAACGAACTTGAGGTAATGGAATATACTGACAGTAATAAGCCACTTGTTTTTGGTCCAAAGGAGAGTTACAAACATACATACAGGTGAAGCTAATAAAAGCGTGTTAAAAAAACCTGCCTTTTCCCTGCGTTGGTTTGTGTAAACCGATTTTCGTCACTACTGCTAGTTTGTAAAGATTTGAAGAAACACACCCGTCGGGGAATCTATATTGTCTGGTATATTCGGACCGACTGACTCCTTAAAATTTTTTTTATAAGAAATGCAGTTTTTGGAGTTTCTAGTCCAAATTGTATTTGAAAACAAATATTTTCTTCTACGTATATTTAACGGAATATCATCGTCACTTTCGTCTGATTCAATTTGTCTGACACGTCCTCAATTTGTTTTTTTCTGAAACGTTTTCATCAAAGAAAACTGGCAAATACTCTGTATCAAAAGTATCATTGCTATCAGAGCAGTCATCAATATTTGAGTTCGTATCAGATGGAATGCCCTCTATAATAGTCAATAGTTCTTCTTGCGTCATACTCATCAAATCGGCAAACGAATAACTACATAACATACATTTTCCTTGTATCCTAGTGAAGCGATCACCACATATACAAGGTGCAAAATACAATAAATTCGTCAAGAAACATTTAGCACACAAATACAAACAAATATATGCTACATATACAACATATCTATATAAAATCTCACCTGCCATTTCATTAAAAATCACCAAACACTAATAAATATTACACCTCCATCAACCATGTACTCAAACACTGTAAACATACCACTACAAAATAGCGCTAACGTCTAGCCAGATATAATTTAAGATGGAAGTCGTTGGAGGAGATATAGACAGTCTGCCTACCGACTGTGTCTAATCGCTAAGGACACCAAGCTACCGCAGAAAAATTATTTCAAAGTATCCTAAGGCTTTGCCCACCAGTATACAAAGGGTTAATAGAATTCTTGACAGAATTACCAAAGTAGACGAAGCTATCTTCCTCCAAACGTCTAGACATTCTTAATGGACTCCTTGACCATCGAGAATATTTGTAATAGAAAAAAATATGTCTGTATAATATCAGAAACACATTTGACAAATCAAAGCTATATACAGCTTTTAAAGGATGTAAAGTATATAGTATTATACATACGTCAAATAATGCTGAAGGTGAAAGCGACATAATAATAATAAAAAAATATTAACCATAATGACGAGAACAGAATAGGAACAAAAGAAATACAGTTTCGCAGTCGGAGCAGTATAATATATCCCACCACGACATAATTTGAAAAAAGGAAATTACAGAGAACTTTTACGAAAATGGGAGAAAATTTTATGTTGAGAGGTAATTTTAATGCCAAAAATATCATCTGGTGCTCGAAATTAACAACCACCAAAGGTAGTGAATTGCATGCAGATGCAAATGAAATTGGGTGTTACTACAAGTTAACAGGAAAACCAACCTATTGGCCAACCGACAGAAATAAAATATCTGACTTACGGAATTGTATCACTAGAAAAACAGCCGGAAACTTTATTAAAATAGAAGAAAACTTTGTCATATTGTGCAATAAAACGATAGACTGGATAAATTTTAAAGCTGAATTAAGTAATGGAATTGAACTAAGTGTACTACAAAGAACTAAAAAACAAATAGAGTTAGTACTTGCAAGAAAAAATTGTCATTGACATACAGCAAGCGTCATGGAACAATACACCAGAAATTACAAGAAAAACCGTAGGCAATTAATACTCTAAAAAAATAAAAGAACTAATAAATAAGAGGAAAAAAGCAGGATGAAATTGAAAAGTCACCAGATTCCCCGAAAATAAAGTATTTCTCAACAGATTAACACAACAAATAAAAAGAGAAATAATCACTATTAAAAATGAATCAATAGATACATACCTTAGAAAATACTGATTATTCCCTGTAAAAACGACCAGGAAGCTTAAACGTTCAATAGTTCACATGTCACTAATAAAAGAAGTCAACGAAAACTTGGCAAGATCAAATAAATAAAAAGCCGAGATCTTTGCAGATCATGTCAAAAAAACTTTTCAACCGAATGAAGAACGTGGGCTCGATTTACTAAAAAACATGAACATAAACAGTACAAATTAAATGCTGCATTTCAATTGGGCATTAAATATAGAAAATTATACTGTTTGATGAATAGTAAATCAGTCAATCAAAACTTTCAATCGAAAATAAACTTTCAATACATAAGCAAGTACTGAAGCCAGTATGGACTTACGACATACAGCTCTGGAAAGGTGCCAGTAAAAATAACATAACTGTAATACAACGTTTCCAGAACAAAATATTAAGGGCAATAGTAAACGCCCCCTTGTTATGTAAGGAACTCGGACCTTTACAGAGATCTCAGAATGCTTACGGTCGAAGAAAATTATGGTAAAAAAATAACATTAAAAACGCACTGCATGACCACGCCAATTTTGAAGTTATACAGTTTCTGGAAAACCGATACCTAATGAGAATGCTCAGAAGGACCAAACCATTAATAATATTAAAGTGAAATTATTTAAAAGTAGAGCACAGTGCGCGTGTGCAGTGTATAGTTCAGAAGAGAAAGCAGAAGATACCATTACGTGAACTCTTAGTTATAAGCCTCTTAAGTTTACTTAAGTTTATAATAAAGACAAGTTGCTGGTTGGCTGTAAGATATAAAAAGTTTTGGAAATAAATGCCCTATAAAGCAATTCTTTGATGCATACTCAGCAAAGCTGCATACTGCAAAGGTCATAAAAATGGGAAAAAAAATTCTGGGCAACCGAGAAATTTATCAGTTGCGCCCTCGGTCGCTCCTATATGTGAAACGATAAGAGAATATATTTTAGTAGTTTTAGTATCACGGTAAAGCAAACTTGGTGGCAGACGTAAATAAAAGGACAATCTCTATTAAATGACGTAGAATAGTAAAATTTTATAGAGCTAAACAAATGTGGTCTACCAGATTTGTGACCGCCTATCATAATATTTTTATTTTACCCTCGTAAAGACAGAAGGCAACCAACAAATAATTTTCTCTACACTGATTACTTCATTCAATGCTAATTTACTTCAGTTTGTTTCGTAATTATTGAATTGCTCGATATAACAATCCACTATACGTGCATACTTAACACCATTTTATTCTTTTATTATTGTTGCATCAAATCCATTACCAACATTGCATAGTAATTGACCAGTAATGCTATAATATTTAATCGTACGAAGTACGAAACTGGAAAATGTGATTAATCATATATTTAAGAAATAACATTTCAATTCTGCGTGCGCAACTTTTAAGAAAGAACGTCAATTACGAAATTATCTCCTTGTAAATTGACACTTTATAACTGTTTAACAATTACAAGATATGGCTTACATCCTGCTAGAGGATTATACATACGTATCGTTTATGATAGATAATGCACATGTTGTTTATAGGAAGCTGAAAACAGTAGGTAATCAATTAAAAATATTATAGGAAATAAATTCTAATTCTTAAAAATAAAAGAGAAAAACTTAAAACCCGTGTCACAGAAACGTCAATCGACCGTTTTGCTCCTGAAAACAATTACTCTTTTGGCTAATATCGCAACAGGTATTGCATTATATCAAAAAGAAAATAGCAGAGATACAAAATAAATTTTAACACTGTAACTTTGATTTTGGTTGCTGAAGAGAAACGTCATTCTCAAAGCGATTTCGTTCTTAAATCTCTAATGGAACCAGTGGAATATAGACTTCTTCGCTAGTTAAAGCCAAAGGAAGCAAAATCAAAGTTCGCTGTGGTAATTAGTTCATAGAACAAGGCATAATAGTAACTAAACTGGCAATTGTGTGTGTGTGGTTGGGATACTGACTGCGGATCCGGGTGATAGAGACTGACAATTAACAACGTAAATAAATTCCAATTATCCAATGTGACCAATTTAAAAATAAAAACAACGGAAAAAGAGAAACCGGTCAAAAATGACGTTCTTCTTAGGAAGCATAAATAGCGTGGGTACCAGGGCACAAAAGTATCCAAGGAAATAAAGAGGCTGATGAACTAACTCGCCAAAGAGGGATCAGATCTACTATTCACAGGACCCGAACCTGTATTTGGGATAAGTAAAACCTCTGCTCGACAAGCAGTGATCAGGTGGATAACCACAAAACACTAAATTCACTGGCAACAGATAAGAATGCACAGAATCAGTAAGCTCATGCTAAGGGAACCAAACCCACGTATGGCTACTGAGGCACTACAACTTGCAAGGCCTCAGATATCGACCATTGTGGGATTACTAAGGGAACACTGCTTGCTGAATCACCTTCATGAGATGGGATTACACAATGATCCCACTACGTGCAGACTGCATGGAAGAGGAAGAAATCTCATACCATGTGATCTTCGAATGCAAAGCTCTTACTAGGCGACGTTTCATCCTTTTCGGCCTAGAATCGGAAAGAACGACCTAGGAATAGTTGGTATGAAACTTATTAAAACTAACCAAAGACACAGAACTATTCCAAAGATAGTACTTGAATACGCGAAAAGCAGGGAAATAAAATAGACCCAAGAGGCCGCAGTGTTCTGGGTCAAACCTAACCCTACCTGCTTACAACCGACAAAGATAAAGATAAAGATAAAGATAAAGATAAAGATAAAGATAAAGATAAAGATAAAGATAAAGATAAAGATAAAGATAAAGATAAAGATAAAGATAAAGATAAAGATAAAGATAAAGATAAAGATAAAGATAAAGATAAAGATAAAGATAAAGATAAAGATAAAGATAAAGATAAAGATAAAGATAAAGATAAAGATAAAGATAAAGATAAAGATAAAGATAAAGATAAAGATAAAGATAAAGATAAAGATAAAGATAAAGATAAAGATAAAGATAAAGATAAAGATAAAGATAAAGATAAAGATAAAGATAAAGATAAAGATAAAGATAAAGATAAAGATAAAGATAAAGATAAAGATAAAGATAAAGATAAAGATAAAGATAAAGATAAAGATAAAGATAAAGATAAAGATAAAGATAAAGATAAAGATAAAGATAAAGATAAAGATAAAGATAAAGATAAAGATAAAGATAAAGATAAAGATAAAGATAAAGATAAAGATAAAGATAAAGATAAAGATAAAGATAAAGATAAAGATAAAGATAAAGATAAAGATAAAGATAAAGATAAAGATAAAGATAAAGATAAAGATAAAGATAAAGATAAAGATAAAGATAAAGATAAAGATAAAGATAAAGATAAAGATAAAGATAAAGATAAAGATAAAGATAAAGATAAAGATAAAGATAAAGATAAAGATAAAGATAAAGATAAAGATAAAGATAAAGATAAAGATAAAGATAAAGATAAAGATAGGAAGCAAAATCAAAATGTTAGGTCGTATGTTCTTTAATAAAGTTGAAATGAAAATTGGATACAAATGGAAGATTCAGAACGTGAGCGTTCACGAGAGTAAAGAACCACGAGTTACAAATGTTCATTCCAACAGAGTAACAGACTGTACTTTCTCCACGGACACAGACACAGTGGGAGTTAAATATAGTTAAATGAGGCTTTGAACAAAATGAAATATTCAATCTACCTTATGTTAGGCTGGTTTTTTACTTAAATCATTTGTATAATTTGTCAGTTCAGGAGAAGTTATTCAATTTCATATGAGATATAATCATAATATGATATAATATAATCATCCATTTTTAAACTTAAATTAGACTTATAGAACGCCGCTTATCTTTATTCAAACTAAATAACAATACGTGCATAGAACTGTCACTCATGAAATTCGTGGCTATCTACGATGCTGGCGTGATATTCACAGTTATTGGCTAGTAGCTATTACAGAATGAACATTCTGTCACTGGAGTTAGAATAAAATACATAAGTGTGTTTCAAAATGTTCTTTTAATCTAAAGAGCGAGAATGTTTTCTTTCTGTTATTATGAGTGGTGTCGGAAGAACTACATTCGGTAGAGGCAAAGGAAAAAATTATTTTCTATCTCTGCAATTGTCCTTTTAGTATAATACAGTATTTGTTACCGTAATATTAGTCAAATGAGTAGTTGTTTTCAGGAGGGTAATGGTTGCTTAACGCTTCTGTGAAAAGTTCTTGTTTATTTTTAGGAAAATCACATTTTAGAATTTGAATTTAGTTCCTTCGTTAATTGCCAGTCTGCGATATTTGATTTTGTTTCCTTATTATAGATGGCATTACTTTGTTACATCTGATCCTCACCCAACCATCGGCTTTAACTAGCGAAGAAGTGTACCGTCTATTGGTTCCATTATAGATTATAATTGATAATGTCTATTTATTGCTATTTATTGCTTTTTATTGCTATTTATACCAGTATTGCTATTTATACCAACTCATTGCTATTTATTGCTATTTATTGCTATTTATTGTTATTTATTACTATTTATTGCTGTTTATGGCTATTTATTGCTATTTATTGCTATTTATTGCTATTTATTGCTATTTATTGCTATGTATAGCTATTTATGGTCATTTATTGCTATTTATTGCCATTTATTGCTATTCAGTGCTATTTATTGCTATTTTTGCTGCTATTTATTGATGAAGAAACCGGTACAAGGATGGTGTTTTCCTTGGAAAATAAACTAAAAGAGTGTCGAAAATTATTTTCTATCTCTGGTATTTTCCTTTAGTTTAAATTAAATGCCTATTATGGTACTAGCCAAAGGAGAAGTTGTTTTGAGCTTGACGATTCTGTGATACGATATTTAGGTTTTACTCTTTTTCCTACGATAACAAAAATGTAAAGAAGTATAGAAATATTAAATTCTTACTTATATCTTTATACCCTTTAAGGTTTAAAGAAGTGGAGTTAAATTGGGTTTATTTGTGTCTTTTTTCCATAATTCTCTCCATTTCTACCGATTCTTTATTTGTAGTATCACTACTTCGTGTAATTTCTTTCCTCTGTTCCTGCCGCTTAATTAATTTCCTCCATCCATGTTTTTCTTTGTTTCTTTTAATTATTGATTTCAAATATTTTTCTGCTTATCCATTCTTCATCCATCCTTTTAATATTGTTTTTAGGGTTTTTTGTTTAATTTTTATCGGCATGTGTGGTTTCTACTATGGTGTGTTTTCTAATGGTGGAAACGGGTGTTATTTTGAATATTTGGAAAAAAAATATTTTGCTGTTGACTTTTATTTTATTTAATCAAACTGGCAACTATTTAGAAACCTATTGCATACTAGTTAAACACAATATGGCGGAAGTGAACCCGTCTTAGACCACGTGACAGCATCTCCCTACCTTCTACGTCCATGTATGTTACAGTTTGTGTACTAGTTTACTGCGATTGTTAATTTTATTATAGTTATACTGTTAAGTGACAGCAGATTTGAAATAGTTTTTTCTAATTTTTAGTTTCTAGTGATTTAGTTAATACATGGCGTTATAATAATTAAATTATATCGCAAGTGCAACTTTTGGGTGTAATACTTGAAAATAAAAAAAATATGTTTAGTGTACGAAGATGTGATGGTCATTTTTTCAAATAATATTGAAGAAAATGATGATAGTGAAGGCGGTAGTAAATATAGGGGGTATGAATTTTTTAATGTAGGTCAAGTAATTTTTTTTGTAATTATATTAATAAGGTTCCAGGCTACACGTCATGTTAGGTAAACTATTTAGGTTTCTTTAAATTTTTCCTATTTTACGTATAATTTTTCTGCAAAGCAACCCGTCGGCACAGGTCAGGTAAATTGGTTAAGTATTTTTTTTTTCTTGTTTTTTATGAGACCGCCTGGATTTTTTAAATTTTTTTGTTTGAAAGTCTTGTTTACTTACGAAAACCATTTTTTTATTGAAATGTTTATTTACTATATACTGCATTTTTTTCCGAAAACTAAAGACCCTTAATAATTGATTCCTGATGCCTAAATAGGTTTCAAAAATTCCGATGCATTGTAATAGTCCAATACTTTGGAAGTATTTTATCAGTTTATAGTAGACTCCTTCAGATTAAGGCTTTTTTTATACAACACGAATAAGTACAATCAAAAAATTGGTTGAGAGAACAATAATTGGAATCAGAGGTAGGTACTGATATCGCGCCACCTGTGCGTGATTGTACGAAGTTTACCTTAGTATTTATTCGATTTCGAACTGCCAGATTACACCTTTAAATCCTTTATTTGTTAAGCCTCCTCGATGATACACCCAGTTTCCTTTAACAACAACTAAGTGGTCAATTATATGTTTGATATAAAACCACCGCATTCACGTTTACATATATGATTGAAAGCCACCAGCTGTTACAAATTTGTTGGTAAGGTGTTTTTGGTTGAACCGATAATTTGATGCTTTTTTCGAAAGATCCCGAGGAAAATTAATATACTTATCACGGTGCAGCGCGTACAAACGTGTTGTAATAAATGACCCGTTAATATGGGTAATTTACTGGTTAAATTTTTTTTTACCACAATTCCGCAAAACTATCAATTATCTTTAAACGGGATTAAATTCGTGAGGTGGAATCTTGAATGGGTGTAAATGTGAAGATAAGGAGATATTATAGTGCAATATGCTAATCAGTTTCTTTTTCATTTATAGGTCCTTTTGCTCCAGACTTTGGTATAGCTGCGTTTTAAATTCCATTTGATAGCGAATTAAGTAAAATTGATATTGCAAGAATTATAATAAATGTTTGAAAATTAATCACAAATGATAAGGATGAATAAAGAAAAATATGGAATATAAGATATAAAACGCAAGGTTCTACATCGACGGTGGGCATTGATAAGTATCTTGCGAAGAGTTTTAGATTGGATTATTTGAATGATTTTGGAGTTTGATGGTTTTTATATACATATGTATAAAAGGAGCTTATTTTCTGGTTATAATTTAGAATTTATGTTTAGTAGCCAGCGCAACTGTATGATTTTGTGGTTAATTTGTTTCGTTATAGTTATTATATGAGCTTTTTGATTAAGTTTGGAATCTAAGATCGTGTGCTGGTATTTGCCTTTGGTCTTTAATGGAAATTGATTATTATTAATTGTGACAGTTGGGTTGTAAATGTTATTTACGTAGATTTAGTTTTGGTAACTTTTATGTGCCAATTCTGTAAATTGTCGAGATGATTTAGTAGGTTATTGGCTGCTGATCGGGGATTTACATCGACTGAGAAAAGAGCAGTATCGTCTTTAAATTTAGTAGTGGTAGTGTTGTCTGTAGTTGGTATATAGAAGAGATGCAAGAAGGTGCACAATACATTATTTGGAATAATTTAAGTTCATATTTAATTTGGAAATATCTCTCAGACAGGTAAGATTTTAGGATGAGGTAGTTAAATGTAGTGAGTTTTAATTCATAGGGTCGACCCTGATGCCAAACTTTATACAAGACTTGTTCTATATCCAGAAAAGCAGTAGTAGAAAATTTCTTTTTTAGAAGACTTCTTATGACCTCATGAGTAAAGTGAAGTGTTTTTTTTAAAATCCAAACAAACAAATAGATTGGGAGAAAATCGTCTATGTTTGTGTCAGTTTCAAGTCTTTTTAGCAGCACTTTTTTAAATATTTGAGACAAGAGGGATAACAAACTTATTGGTCGATTCGAAGAAGGAGAGTTTGACATTTTCTTAGGTTTAAGTATAAGAATAATCTGTGTCACTTTTCAACTTACAGGAGCGTAAGCTAGTCTTAGTAAGTTGCACTATGGCTTTATGCGATAAGTTTTTAAGAATTTGTTAAAAACTGAGAACGAATCCTGGTGCTTTGTGTACATTACACACAACAAATTCTCTTTTAACTTCCAAAGAAGAAAATGGCGTAATAGTGTTACATATTTTTTCCTTATTACCAAGGTTTTAGGTTATATACAGCACAGCAGCTCTACCGTCGGAATAAAGCGTTCCGCTCTGTCTGCCGTTATGGAACATAAATTATTTCTCAAGTATCATGACTTAAAGTAACAAATTTCCTAGAGAAAAAATGTAAATAGGGTTCGTTCATAAGTAAATTAGTGTTAAATCAATTCATTACATTCGGTTTTAAAATAAAAGTGTTTTAACCAGAGGTAATCTTTTAATCCCAGACTTATGGATCGCACAGGTATTTCAAATTTTCTGATTTCTACAGTTTATGAATAGTCATCATCTTGTATATGGCCGCGACATAACTGGTACTGCAGCTTTAAGTTAACATGTGAATTATGTTTTAAACAGTTTTATCTACAGGGTTGTGGCTTCTTTACCATTTGTTCTTCACTCGTATTTTTTTGTTATAAGCTCACCTATATGAAGCAGTTTATTTTTTACTTGCTTCGGTGTTTAGGGTTGGAATTAGTGTGCTATTTCGAATAAACTGATAATATACATCAAAATATTCAGGCTCTTTTAATTAAATATTTAATCTTAAATTTTGTTGTAAATTTAGTTTGAATTTATCCCAGTCTGTTTTTGAAGACGAAATTCTAGATGTAATTGGTTTGTCAATGTGTTCTTATAGTAAAAATTACTAGGAAATGATTGGAAGAGGAGTCCCAACTATTAAAATAATTATTTTCTCTTCCATTGATCCTAAAACAATTTAGCAAGTCTGGGATCCTATTAGGATCTGTAAGGTAGTAGGTTAGTTCACCAGTAGATAAGTATTAGAAGTTTTCGTGAATTTGCCCAACCCGATTCTCAGGTAGGATACTTGGCATTCCGATCATCTCCTGCTATGAAGTTCTTTCGTCAGTGCTGATGACATATCTCGGGGGACTGTAGATAGTGGCAAGTAAAATAGTTCTTCGCATAACCTCAATACAAATGATTGAAGCTGGTTGGTTATTTATTGGTTATGTGTGCAGTTGTTTCATAGTGTGATATTGTGTTTTTTAATAAAATTTAGACACGTCCGTGTACAGTTTTATCGGGGTGATTTGTATGACAAATAGTATAGAATGCAAGTTTAAATACTGTTAAATTTTTTAAATTATTACAGAACGTCCTAGGAACAAGTCGTAGGGAACCTATTAAAACTACCCAAATGCACAGGACTAATCAAAGATAGTACCTGAATACGGGAAAGCAGAGGAATACAATATATCCAAGAGGACGCAGCGTTTTTGGCTAAATCTAACCCTACCTGCTTATTACCGATATTGAATAAAAAAAACTCGTATATTGAAAAGGTTAATATGTGCGCACATCAAAATTAAAAAGCCTGGCCAAAAAGGTCGTTAAAATCAGCATATTATAAAAATTATTAAATTTAATTTACAGTTTATGCTAATAAAAATATAAAATTAAGGTCCAACTTATATAACAAATACCGATAATATAAAAGAGACATTATTAAAGTACCTTACAGAAACGGTACTAAAAGTCAACAGAACATCCATAGCAGCAAAAAAAACGCACAATAAACAGTCGGTATACCGACCAGTTTTACATTAAAAGTAGAGGTAAACACACGACCAGTATAGAAATCGAAAAGAAAAAATGAGAATAAAAAAGCCACACATCCGTTCGCATTCTGCGACGATCAATGCAGCATCAAAAAACAATAGAAAATCTGCTATCAGAACCGGATTCAAATATTTTACTTGGGTAGGTACTACAGTTTTATGTCAATGTAAAAATTATACAGATTAATTCTAAAAACAACACATTTTTGTTTTATTTGATTTCAAAATATTTGATGTATGTAACAAAGTGCAGATGTTTGTCATGATATTAAAAAATTTGATATTACATTTTAACGGTATAAGTATCATTTTGACTTTTAATGATAATATGACAGTCGACTTATGTTTTTAACGCATTATGATTTCTAAATTATAAACCATGGAGACTACACAAGGAGCACGCACTCCATGTATAACAAGCGTACTGTGTTAAACAGAGTATTTTAAGAGGGCGCTAGTGTTCCATAAGTACCAAAATGGCATAAGAGAATGAGGCGGTAGTTTGAAATAAAATAAATAATTCTAATTAATTATTAATTATAACTCTAATTATATTTATTTAATTTAAAAACATTTGACACGTGTTTACGTTAATTAAATAATCGGTTACTTTATTTTCACGCCAACTTCACATTTGTTTATTCCTCTATATTCACACCGGTACAAAAGAAAAATTAGCGACGCTAGTGGTGAAAAAATAAAGCTTTATTTATACGATAAAGCGCGGACATACTCTGGCAAATGCCACACTTGAGTGCGTGCTCCTTGTGTAGTCTCCATGTTATAAACAATAAATTCCACAAATTTAAAATAAAAGGTTGCCAAGTAAGCAATGAAAGGACATACAAGTGAACACTCTAGAAAGTGGTGCATGCATTTGCGCCACAAGTATTTGTCTCCATCTGTTAACTTTTACAGTAGATGAAAATAATGAAAAGGTAAGTTTCGTCTTTTAAATAATAAGGTAAAATATTTTTGGACTTACATAGTAATGGTGGTGTTGGTGGACTAGTAATTCATGGAATGGCATTTTTAACAAATTTTTATTCCTAAATTGATATACTAAAAGTTGAATAGAACATAATTATTGAACGTCTAATATTTTTGTTTAAAGAAGAGATCACTTGGGTACAACCTACATTTTGTAGTGTAAAACGTAGGAATGATTTTTAAGAAACTTCTAGAGCATACAGGTACGTTCGTGATACTCCTGTATATTACCAAAAACAATATCATTGGAAGAAACATTCTCATCTGTACAGATAGTAGACAAGCACTACTCACTCGGCACAGACCACGAATTTACTAAGAATTAGCCCATCAACAACATGGATACATTAAGATGGATCAAAGGTCACGCTACATCGTCTTGCTGATTTATAGCCGCCAAGAAGGCAGCCAAGCAAATACTTTTTGTACCTCGTCATTCTATTGGACTGACAATATCGGTAGTGACAAACCTAATTGAAGAACATTCTCTTGTAAAATTGAAGGAAAGCAAGAAGCTGCAGACTTGCTAGGGATCTTTTAAGTTATCCTGACAACACCATAGCAAACAAATAATTGGGTATGACTAGACAGAATCTGCGTCTGATCACAAGCATTCTCACTAATCAATGCTGGAAGTAAGGAAGCATCTCCATCGCATGGAGCTGTTAGAATCTCCGCACTTTTCAGGTGATGCGAATAAGAAGATAAGACCATTGAACATATCCTCTACGATTGCCCGATGCTTTTATTTATTTTATTGTTCAGCGAGAATTGGCTAACACCGGCCGATATAAGACCCAGACAGCACACGATGATCAAATAATGTCATAGGCGTCCATTAACTTTATATGCATGTTCATTGGATATACCCTTTTAGAAGTCCAATGGATGTCCAAAAAATGTCCATGATAGATACTATAAAAATGACAAACTTATAATAAATTATTATAATTCTTCTAGTAAAATTTAACTATTTATAACTAGGCTTTAGTTAAAATAATTCAATTATTTATTTTTCTCTTCGCTACTAAGCTGACAAGATACAAAAGTAAAAGATCATTCAGGCCATACTCAAAAAAAAAAAGAAGAAAGAGGTTAAGAACGGCGCGGCGCTAGACTCTTTTTAGTTTGGATAAAGTTTGTTATCTGATAACATTAAATTATTTAAAATTCCAAAAATTAAGAAGTAAATCAGTTGTTTTAAACTAGTACAAACTAACAATTATGTTTCTTTTAGAGGTGATGTCTATAAAAATGGCTTTATTAATATGCTGTAAATTCCAGATGTTATCAATACAATTATTATTGTTATTATTATTATTATTATTATTATTATTATTATTATTATTATTATTATTATTATTATTATTATTATTAATATTATTATTATTATTATTATAGCAAATAGAGTTGAGAAACTCCCCAAATCAGAAGACAAATATGAAAGTTTCTACTGCATGAGACGTTAGCAGAAATAAAAGGCTATTTAAAAGATAAACATATTTTTAAAGAAGCTGTTTTACTTTTATTAAATAAAATAGAATCGATTTGTAACGTTTAAGAAATATGCACTGAAAGTGGTTTCATAAGTTATTTCTATTTAATGTTCATAAATACATATTTTTTTTGCAAAACCAGAGGACAAGAACATGTGCGAACTTATAAAAACATATTGTTGCCATAATTTCTAATGCCTTCGCGAAATAATTCACATAATATGATGGTATAAAAGTAAAATGCCTATTCATAGAATCAATGAGCAGTTTTCTGTTTATATGTAAGTATAGGGATACATTAGTCAATGCTTATTTTCATATTAATTATTAAAATTGTATTTAAAAGTTTTACATTTTTAACTATTAGTTTTGCCTGATCAGGTAGGCATTTATTAAAAGATTGATTTATATATTCGTATTAAATGTAATGTCTTTATAATTCCCTCGATAAAAGGGAAGTATTGTAATCGCGACAAAGTCACCTTTCGAAATTATTTCAGATTTTTACGTTTTAGGGTCCCTAGATTACGAAAAATATGTTTCCCCATTCCGTCAGTCTGTCTGTCGTCTATCTGTCTGTTGACACGATAGCGCAAAACCGACTTTATAGAAAAACTTCAAATTTTAAATGCAGATAGGGTTCTTTTCTGGCTCAAAATCAGTTATATGTCCGATCAGTTATATACAGGGTAAGCTCTTTTTTAAATGATTATAACAGTCGAAAGATTTCGACTAAAATTGTTATCTTTTTAAAAGCCAAATAAAACAGATTAATAAATTTTTTAAATTTCAAAATAAAGTTAAAAGGAATCGCATTTAATCAAAAAAGGTCCCCCTTGAATATAAATAAAAAAAATCGTCCTTTTGAATTGTGTAACTGGACCATTTTAAAAGCAGCCAATCATAATTAAAGGGTTTTAGCAAAAACAGCACATGTCATAAAATTTAATTTTTAAGGTATAAGCAACACTGCCTTCAGATAATCCATAGTTATCGGTAGGTAATTTTATTTCCGCAAAAACAACTCATATCACCCGTAAAAAGCTTATCGATATAATAATATTTTACGCTGGTACTGCTTTTCATGTTTAAGATATTAGGTTTTTTAACTATCCTGAAAATAATAAATTTTTGACAAGTGCTGTTTTTCCTATAAGCCCTTTAATTGTTCAATAACGGTGAATTTGACGAAGAATACCAAGCAGACGAGAAGTGAGATTTTTCGGGTGGGATCAAGAGGAAAATCGATGGAGAGAGAAATGTGAAAAAGGGTTTTGGGAATGGTGGTTTGAATTTTAAATTATTGAAATTTAAGTACTTAGGCATTCCATTCCATTACAATGTTTATATCGAGGGAAGTTCTGGGTTCAAATACTTTACCGATGTTTTTAGCCGCTGCTGAGTGAAAAAATGGTGATATTTAAAAAGTAAATGAAATGGCTTTAGCAAGATGGCTGAGAAGGTTGACAGAAAGTAGTGCGTATAAAACCAATACAAGCTTGATATTATTTATGACAATAAAAATATGTCCATATTTTCAATTGTTTTATTTCTTATTAATGTAGGTGTTGATGTAGATCAGATGTCCATCAATTTACCATAAATTGTCCGTAAATTGTCCATAAATTGTCCATAAAATTTTCATGAATTGTCCATAAATTGTCCATAAATTGTCCATAAATTGTCCATAAATTGCCCATAAATTGTCCATAAATTGTCCATAAATTGTCCATAAATTGTCCATAAATTGTCCATAAATTGTCCATAAATTGTCCATAAATTGTCCATAAATTGTCCATAAATTGTCCATAAATTGTCCATAAATTGTCCATAAATTGTCCATAAATTGTCCATAAATTGTCCATAAATTGTCCATAAATTGTCCATAAATTGTCCATAAATTGTCCATAAATTGTCCATAAATTGTCCATAAATTGTCCATAAATTGTCCATAAGTTGTCCATAAATTATCCATAAATTATCCATAAATTATCCATAAATTATCCATAAATTGTCCATGAATTGTCCATGAATTGTCCATAAACTGTCCAAAAACAATACAAAAATAGTTCTTATATGGACCTTTCATGGAGTCCAAATAGACGCCCAGGAGTGAGATATTTCTATAGTCCAGTGGATGTGCGGCCGATATATCCATCAATGGACTTCCGATGGACATCCAATGGATTGACGTGTGCTGTCTGGGAGAAGCACCTCCTGGTGACGTTGTAAACTACACGAGTTTAAGAGGTGCCTATCAAATTAGAAGGATGCAAAATGGGCCTAGTGAGGCCCAAGTGACGTGGGTTAAACCACCCTCCGTGCGTTACATATACAGATACCCCTCAATTCTATGATTCAGGTGAGGCTCCTCCAAATTATTATATATTATTTTCTTTTGTTTATTATCCAGATGTATTAACACCTAACTAATACGCAAAGTAATGTTTTTGGTAAAATATTGTATATGTAATTCTAATTTTCTTATTTTATTCTAGTTTACCTAGTACAGCCCTGAGTATAGCGACCAACGCAATGCAGCATCAAAAAACAATAGAAAATCTGCGAAGGTAAGCAATTGCAAGTATCATACATAATGCATTTAGTAACGTAGCTGTTAGAAGAATTGCTGGTGCATCGAGTCCGACCGGAACAGTAAGATTATTAGATTGCCATCCGATCGGCAGATCGTGACAAGAATGATCCACTGGACTTACCTTGCCCTTAGATATGTACGCATTGCTCCAACTCAAAGAAGTACGAACGAAACGGAATGAGCGTTTCTGAAAAAAAAAGAAAAAATCACTGTAATATGATCATAACCTATGTAAATATATCATCGTTTGCGCAGATAAAAGCCATTATTCAAAAACAGTTAAACTAAAAAATGCAATTTTAAAGTTTTTTTTTTAAATATTGACTGCGTGATAAAGAGAGAAAATAAAACTGCAAGAACTGGCATTCAAATAATTCTAATAGGAAGGTTTATCCTCCGATCTATTTGCAATACTCTGTATGACCCTCTGACAATGTACAGCTATACAGAATTCTTAACATTACCTGTATTCCACGTGACTAAATTGATATCATCGGTTATCTAAAAATAACATTAAAAACTTCAGTAGTAAATATTGTCACTGACATATTTTATAGAACTGATACTTAAGATGACGGGACCCTTCGGCCAGAAACCAAGATTGACATATCAATAAATAGTGGCTCCCTGGTTACGACCTTCCAAGCATAAATCATTGCTATAAAATTGGAAGCGAGAAAGTTGTTTAGTTTTTCCCGCTAATAAAACTTTAAAGATCTTTTCGGATATCCAAGAAGCTCTAAAGGCCCTAAGCTCTAATCAAAGTGAGTTTATAACTGTATAAGTACCCTTGAGGGTCTCGGTGCCCGGAACAAAGTAACTTTGATCTGGGTTCTGGGACACAACGTTGTGGAGGCCAATGAAAAAGCTAACGCGCTCGCTGAAAGAGAAACCGAATTTAAGTTTATAGGACCAGAACCATTCTTGGGCATTTCAAAGAGCACTGTCAAAAAAATGATCTTAAAATAGACGGAGGGAGCAACACTCGCGAACTAGAGAGATACCCCAAGGCAAACTCATTCGAAGGCGTTTATTACCAACCGTTCCGTGAACGTGCCTACTCATTTTCATGGTACTGATGACAGGACATTGACGTCTGGGTGTAACCACATGAGAAGAATAGGTCTTCAACAAACATCGGACAGTCGATTTTGCAGCGTGAAAGACAAATCTACAGAGTACATTATATTTACCTGCTTCACTTTGGAAATAACTGGGTTTAACATATTCGGACTCAACCCGACTACGGAGCCTACCGACTTGAAACAGGTCTCACCCAATACAACAACCATGGCCAACAAAAGGTTTGGGTTGTACGATGGATCTATAAGTTAGACATAGATCAAACTGGATAGAAATAGAAAGCGAGATCATCCTACTCATTTTCCATCTAACCTAATGCAAATGAGAAAATCTAAGGACATAGAACCGCTCAAACAGATACAGTAAGTATTTTGGATGATTTAAAAACCAAAAAGAAAAAGATTGATTTATTGCAGCATAAAGAGTCACACAAATCTTTAATGAAAATTGAAAACAATAAAGGTCCTAAATTGAATCCTTGAGGGACGCCGCTAGATGCAAAATAGTTTTCCAAGTTAAAGCCACTGAATATCGCCTTCTTTGATGTAAATAAGATTGCATAAGCGTCAGATAAGTATCATTAGTTCCTAACTTATCAAGTAGAATTATGTAACTTATTTTGTCAAAGGCTTTGGAAAAATCTGTATACACGTATTAATCTATCCCTTTGTTTTTAACGTTTCATATATGAGTTGACTAAAATCTGATAAGTTACTGATAGTTGATCTATGATTCATGAATCCGTGTTAATGTTCCGATAAGATATTCCTTGCTGATCAATAAATACGGTTGTATGTGATAGTCTCCCAGCTTTCGCAGCTCAAAAAATTGTAAAGCTGTTTCGGTACTATTTGCTTGTGTATAGTCATTAATTTATTTAATTTTTTGTCATATTATGTAATTTTTGTTATATTGTGTAAGTTTTGTTATGTTGTGTAATTTATCTTATATCCAAATTATGTCTTATTGTGCAATATGTTATATTTATATTTACTTTTGTAATTACAATTTTTTTCCTGCTCTATAACTAGGCATTTAGCCTGTAGAGCAGTGTATTTAATAAATAAATAAAATAAATAAATAAAATAAAATACCTTTGCAAAGTTGTTTAAAATTAAAATAGGTTTGTAGTTGTTAAAAAGTAGAGCGGTCTTGTGATTTAAAAATGAGACAGAATTTATCAATTTTTCAAGACTCGGGAAAAACTGATATTTTGAGTATTATATTCAAATTTTTTTTAAGAGGATGCAATAATATTCTCACGCAAACCTTTAACAGGAACGAGGGTATTTTGTCAGAGCCTGAGGTAACCTTGTTTTTCAATTTCTTACTGGCAGAATAATCTCTATTTCTGTTATTGGTACGCAGCTTATGTCTAAAATAATTTTATTATTAGAGGTTAAGATTGTATCTTGTTCAATATAAGATTATGATTTAATATTTAGTTAATTTTGTAAATGCGATAAAATTTCATCTGTAATCCAAAAATATTTCTTTTTTTGGTACAGACCAAGTAGGTATACCTTAATAAAAATAAAGAAAATTCAAAATTAAATTAATGGCATACAACTTCAAAATAAAAACGTTTCTTAGTTCAATACATCGTTCTATTTAAAAGTAATAATTTCATGCCATTGCACGAAATACAGACTCAAGTACAGCTACGGCCACAAAACTAAAATTTACTGATGAAGATCCGTTTCAGCACCAAAACGTTTTTAAGTGATGCTTTATATAATTTGGTAGATTCAAGAAAAACTGTTCTTAACCCTTTCAGGACGGCGACGGTTACGACTCAATTTGCCACACAAAAGTTTTTGCAGTGCTGTGTGGCCGGGTGTCGTGTATAAACGCCGTATACATAAATGGGGTTTTAGCTCATTAAAGTTTATCTAATGACTTTTCTTATTATTTCTTTATTTAAAATGTCACAAATATATTTAAGAAATTAAAGAGTTATTCTAAAGTTAAAGCATAATATGTAGCATATGTATGTCTATATCAAGTAAAATGTAGATAATATAAAGTAAAAAAATAACTTTTAATATTTTTAACAGAACAATTTAAAACTCAACTTGTGCTCATGGTATATTTTTAAGCAAGGGTAAATGCACAGTCCAACATTACACTGAATGTACATAACCTGCATTTCCTCTCTTTTTTTTTCATCCTTGTTAGTGTGAAAACAAATCCAACATCTTCTAAGAGCAAATTTGTTGTTCTCCTTTCGAGGCACCTCTTCAGGAAAATGACGCTGGGTCAACCTTGAATTTCCAAGATCATAAGTAGTAATTCACGCCAAAAAGCAGGTTTGCTGAGAAGGCAAAACTCGGTTGGCCTCGCGGACGGCTGTCGGCTATTTCCATCACTGTCGTCCTATTACGGCATCAGTCTGTAAGGCAAGCACAGAAACGACTGTTCGCTATACTTACGCGGGTTTTGGATTAACAAAATTAGGTAAATTAGTCATTGACAACCAGTTCCAATAAGCCTCTTCCCAAAAAATTAGGTAAAATTGCCCAAATGGTCAGATTTAAATTAAAATAACATTAGGGTAGGTACTAAATTTGTTACAAATATTGCAGTTGAATTGATTCTTTGCAAGTGTTGACATTGTATGTATATTGTATATTTAGTGAAAATTTAAAAAATGCCTAGACGTGTGTTAGATGTAGATAGTCTAATTTGTAGTGTACATAAGTATTTTACGGATGAAAAAGAAAATGGCGGTCCATTTAAATCGGTAATGTCTGTACAACAACGCGTATCCGAGGCTCTAGGAATTAGTGAAACCAAATTAAGAGGAGTATTACAAAATCACAATAGTGAACTGCCGAAAGAAGATCAAGGCAAAACTCGCCCATCATTGAAAACGAAAGATATTCCAGATGGAAAGAAATTTGACATTCGTGATATCATTTATCGAATGAGGGCAAACAAGGAACATGTGACCTTAAATACAATTCTCTCGGAATTAATAGATAGAAAATTTGGCAAGTGATACATAACTTGGGTTTCAAATTTCAAAAGGAGGATAACAGAAGGGCCCTTTGTAAAAGAAGTTCTGTCGTGCACAAGAGAATTAACTTTTTAAGAAAATATTCTAAATTTAAAGAAGAAGGGGCGAATTTTATATATTTAGACGAAACATGGATATTTTCTAGGGGTGCAAGCAACCAAGAGAATATGGCAAGACGATAACGTAAAGTCCATCAAACATACCGATGTAGAAGGGAAGCGACACATAATTTTACACGCAGAAGGGAAATCGGATTTTATAGAAGGTGCTGATTTAATATTTTCATTTAAATCAAAATCCAGTGACTATCACGATAATATGAACACAGAAATGTTTGTAAAATGGTTGCATGAAAAACTTTTCCCAGGTTTAAGTGAGCCCAGTGTAATTATTTTAGACAATGCACCTTACCATTCTGAAGTATTAAACAAAAGTCCAACGAATTCTTGGACTGTGGATAAAATTAAAGAACGGTTGACAAAGGAACATATACCATTTCCTAAATATATATTAAAATCAAAAATAATATGCTTGGCAAATATACACGCAAAACTGAAAACCTTTGTTGTGGATCAGATTATTGAAAGTTACGGTTATCAAGTTTTACGTCTGCCACCGTATCATTGCCAGTTTAATCCCATCGAATATATATGGGGAATAGCAAAACAGTATTATGACAACCATATTGGGCCTAATGGTTATAGTGACGACGCAGTTTGGGAAACTTGGCGAAAAGCACTTTCAATTGCAACTCCAGAAGTGTGGCGGAACTGTATATCCAAGTGCAAGAAACTAATAGAAGATTGGTGGACTCGTAAAAATAAAATAAACGAAATAAGTCCAATCATAATACCAATTAATTGTAATGACAGTGATGATGATGACAATTATGATATTTTGGATGATAATGACTGATTTTCATTTTTGTTGGCAAATTCTTTTTTTTTGAAATTCTCTACATGGACCAAATTTTTATGTTAGAAATTATTTTATTTGGGCTAAATAACCCCTTTTATTATACATAGACCATTATTTTCTATGTGAAGTGTAATATAAAATTATTATTAGGTTTATAATAGCCACATTAGACTCCATTAATGAAGAAGTTTAATTCTGTTCTCAATTATACAAAAGATTCTCCATTATTATTTAATTAAAAAGTTGTACATTATTTTTTATTTCATTTAACCAGTTGATATTTCTCCAAAGAACAGGTCAAACTTTCGGGTACTTACCTGGAAATACTCATAAAAATTTTAATCTGAAACCCACGTAAGTATAGCGAACAGACTGTAGGTTCCGACATCCGTCAGGGTAGCAAGTTAAGTTTTATGATATGTCTGATATGAACGACATTTGTTTAAATAATATTTTCCGTTGATGTTGTCTATACACGACAGCCGTCGGGAGGGCACTTTTTTCCTGTCGTCTATACACAGCAAGGGTTGAAAAAATTGATGATGGTCCTTCCGCAACCAAAAATCTAATCGTGAATTTGACAATAATAACAAACCAAAAACTCTTTTGATTTTCTTTCCAAATGTACAAAAATAAAAACTCTATTTAATTAAAATAAGAAATGAGTTTTATTTGTTTTTTTTTTAATTAACATTATAACCGTTACTAATATCATCGATTTTTTTATCATTTAATTGAGATTTTTTTCCCAATTTAACTTACCATGTATTTTATGGTTTAGAATATAGCAATATTGTACCTATGAAAAAATATACATATTTAATAATTCTTAATTACATTATAATTTGCATTCTCAAATAACTTATTACAACCAAACAACTTCTGAAAGTTAGTATAACTCCGGATTATTCATAATGGTTATTATAATGTTTGAAACAATGAAAAAAAAAAAAAAAAAAACTGGTAAACAATTATTAATGAAGCAGTATTTTAAAATCAAAATATTCTTATCTTCCTACTTCTTTAGCAATAGATTACCGTCTACGCAACTAAACGTTAGCTATCGCATTCATCCATCTGCAAACTCTTCGCTGCTTTTCTTTAGACCCAATCAGCTAGGGCAAACTTAATTTTATCAATTACAAAGATCTCTCAGATATGTCGTTTTATAACAGTTGTTTTCTGTTTCTGGATAATTTTATGGCTTTCTTATTATATGGAGTTCGATCGGCTACTGTATAATCAAGTTTAAGAAAGAATTTCTCGCATTAAAAGAAGACCCAGTACACACCATGGACTCACACTTAAATCGAATTACAGGTTATTGTTTTCATGATGCAGGTTGTTAACGGATAAATTGTTTCAACTGGTAGAAGAGAGGTATAATTTTGTGTACTTTAAGTAATTCCGGAGAAAATTGGTATCAAAATTAAATTTTACTTAAGATTTAAGCTCGTTAACAGTGTATGTATGCAATTTAATTTTGTAGTTCATTGCTGGGTGATTCTAAGTCTAAAAATGTTAGTGTTCATAAAAAGGCGCCAGCCAATGTTGCATCTTGTAGATGTGAAATTTGTGCCAAATCAACCTAATTTGCAGCCAATAATTAATAAAGACTATGTACAGAGTTAATCAAATTATTAAATTTGTTCTGCAGTAAAAGCTAAAACTTTTTAATTAAATAGCTTTTACTGCAATATAAATTTAAAATGTGGAGGTACTAGTATTAGAAAGAAAAACTTGATAACGTGAAATGTATAGATCTGTAAACTTTTCGAAATATGTGCTGTATCTTGGAAAGTTAATAAAGTTGTTCATACTATTTTAAATTGTTATCGATCCTTTTCTGGGGACATTAATATTTTTTTAAAACAAATTTCTAAGGTGTTACATAATATACGTCTCACATAATCAGTTTATTTAACGGAAGATTTTAATTTTGACAAACAATCAAATGATAGTTTTAATGATTTGTGTATGCTTTGGTCCTGTTTTGACCGTGTTCCAATAGTTACTTGGCCAACAAGAGTCACTGAAAATTTCTGCACATTAATTGATCAAATTTTCGTGAGCAGCTGTAAATACAATGTTACGTGTTGCGTCACTGATAACGAAATTTCAGACCATCGTTCAGTTTTTAGTGATTTTAATCTCTTTAAAGTTTTATAAAAGGATTCAAAAACTAATGTATATATAATATATAATAAAGTCTACTAGTAACATCGAAGGAATCATATCAAATAAAGATTCTTTCTTCCTTACTCCATTTTCTCACGCAGAATTATTAAATTTATTACTTAGGAAAATTAAAAACAAAAGATCTTCTGGAGCCGATGACGTACCATGTTTTGTAATAAAACAAGTATTGGATGTTCTCTCTGAACCTTTAACATATTTGGTAAACTTATCATTTGAGTTTGGGTAGTTTTCCTCAAGCTTTAAGACTGGGGAAAGTTTTACTATGGCACAAGAAAAATGATCGTAGACAAATAGAAAACTATAAACTTGTTGCTATTCCCTGTGGTCTGTGTAAAATCTTTGAATATGCCTTTCTTGATCATCTTTTGTCTTTCTTGAAAAGGTGCAACATTAAAACAGAAAATCAGCATGGATTATAGGCTGAAAAATTAACAACAACTGCTATGCTTTTATTTTACAATAAAATTATTCACCATTTGGACGAATCTAAATGCCCAGCTGCTATCTTTTGTGATTTCAGTAAAGCATTCGATTGTGTAAACCATGAGTTGCTATTAAATATATTGGACAAATATGGAATCAAAGGCACTGCTTTAAATTGGATCTCAACCTTTTTACGTGCTAGGAAGCCATATACAGGGTGTTATTGAAATACACGTACATATTAAAATGGGGAATAGTATGTAATGACCAAAAACGATTGGCACCAATTTTAACTTCAAATTCTAAAATTTAAATATTGGGGAAGAGTCCCCTTTTCCGACCTACTAGTTTCCATATTTAAAGAAGTAAAATAAATCGAAATTGAACTTACCCATAGAAATTGCACTGTTGCCGTAGCAAAACGAATTAATTCAAAATAAAGTTTATTACAGTAATTGTTCAAAATGCCGTCCATTATTATTTACACACACTTGCAATCGTCTTTCCAAAGAACTTTGAATATTAGAAATTAGTCTTGGATTTTGTCGTAGTTCCTCGGCTACCGCATTAACTTTATTGGTTAATTGTTCAACACTATTAATAGGTTCATTATAAACCAGTTGTTTCATGTGACCCCACAAAAAGAAATCGCATGGATTTAAGTCCGGAGATCTCGGAGGCCACTTAGTAGGTCCATTTCTGCCTATCCACTTTTGAGGAAATCTAATGTTCAAAAACTGCCGTACGTTTAAATCAAAGTGAGGAGGAGCGCCATCTAGTAGGTACCACATCCGTTGCCTTAATTGTAACGGTATCTCTTCTAGGAGTACTGGCAAAATATCTTCTAAAAAGTGGAGATATCCTGGCCCATTTAATCTGTTCGGGAGAACATAAGGCCCGATTAAATACTGATCTATTATGTCAGCCCAAACATTTATTGAAAATTTTCATTGATGCCCAGTTTCCCTAATGGCGTGAGGATTTTCATCACTCCAAATATGCGTATTGTGCATATTGAACACGCCATCACGAGTGAATGAAGCCTCGTCAGTATACAATAATATTTTTAGAAAATCAGGAATATCAACACATTTTTGAATCATCCATTCACAAAACTCCACTCTCTTTTCTTCATCACCTGGATATAAGGCCTGGACTTTTTGGATGTGATAAGGATGTAAACCTTGTTCTTTAAGTGTCCGCCACACAACAAATGAGGACACTCCAATTTCAAGACCTAGTCTTCTACAACTTAATTGAGGCCGGTTTTCAACAGCTTCCAATATTTCTTCTTCGGCCGCCAATGTTCTTTGTGTTCTTGTTCTCCCTCGATCTGCATTGACACTCTCAAATTTTCCATGGTCTCTTAGATGCTGAACAGTTGAAATAAACGTACGACAGTCCGGAATTCTCCGATTTGGAAACCGTTCGCGATACAGGATTTGTGATTGCCGAGAATTTTCTCCAGCTGCCCCATAAACCAGCACTATATCCGTTAGTTCAATATTCGTAAATAGTGGCATCGTAAAAAAATATTTAAAAGTAATCGTAACAACACTTTTTACCAACTTGGAAATGACGCGCTCGTGTTAGCCAGATTCGTAAATCAACTAAAATTTTAATAATCTATAGTTTCAAAAATGTATAGTTTAAAAACAATCATTTATCAAATATTCTAGTTTTTTGATAACGAGGGTAGTAAAAACCAGTCTTCGGAAATAAAAATTAATTCGAAAATCTTGGCAACATGGTTATTTCTTACAAGACTAGTTTTCTTATCATCTGACAAAAACTTGCATATTAATTACTGTTGATGTTTAAAATAGGTAAATAAACCTAATTTATATAGGTCAACCTCAACATATCAGTGAAGTACGTTTGTTTTAGAATTAATTTTCAAAAACTAATAACTCCCTTAATAAGGGGTATTTTTAAAAAATAATATTTTTCTACATTCAGTGGGGATCTGCGCAATACCCAGTTTTAATATGTACGTGTATTTCAATAACACCCTGTATTTCTTATAAAGTACAAAACCACAACAAAATCAATACAATAAATTTTGATACACTAAATATTAATATGCGAGTTCCTCAGGGTTCAATTTTGGGACCCATATTGTTCATACTGTATGTAAACAATATTGACTCATTATTAGGTGATAATCTATGCAGATAATTTCTCGGCTATAATTTCAGCTAAAAATACGGATATACTAAACAGAGAGAGCTTCAACATCACTTAAAAAATGTCAAGTTACTTTAATAGTCTTGATTTATTTTTAAATGCTAATAAGACTGAGGTACTTAGATTTAATAACAGGTAACATAACGTTGAGGCCCTAGAGATTAGTTTTAAAAATATCCTTCTTAATAATGGGAATGATAGCATTCACTTTCTAGGAATCCAAATAGATCAACACCTTGATTGTAAAGACCATTGTAGAGAACTGGTCCAAAAAATTAACTCGCTAAAGTTTTTTTTTTTTTAATGAATTTACGGTCTATACTTGCAGTTCGTCAATTAGTTATGGTGTATTTTCAACATCCCCAACTAACCATTCATAAAAGTGTATTTGTTGTGAAGTTCTAATCATCATCTATTGTATAGTCCAGGAGACAGTGACGATTTTCGGTATTTATTTTCCCAGTCAGCAAGCACGAATAGAGAATTGTAGGATTAGCAATTCTAAGCAAAATTCATATATATTTAGAGGGGGGATCCGATGGGCTGAGGCCGAAAATGCATCAAAACATACGAGAACACGGCCCTTTTTTTCCATTGATAAAAATAGTTTTAGTAGTAAGAGATGTACTGAAGTTAAGTAAAAAAATAGTCTGATTAATCTGTATGGATAATATATTTGGCAAGTGCATAAAATACACTTTCAAACGAGTTATGTACACAATTATTTCTACGACCACAATTAGTTAAAGAATGTTCCAGGTGTTTTGTATATTAAAGTGTACGCATAGGACACATAAATAAAATCTTATATCACAATGTTTCAACTAACCAGTTGGTTTATTTATAGAAATTAAACATAATAATTAAAGATATTACAGAAGAAAATAGGGAAATAAATTACATTTCCTTTTACACTTTAATATAATAATTGTTTTATTTAGAATTCACGAATCACTTATTACTCTACATTAATTATAATTATTGTTAGTTTCGTTATGTCAAATCATTTATACTAAAGGTGTGAGGAAAATACAGTGAACTGTGGAACGCCAATATCGTTGGATGCGCGTGGTAGAAATGGTCCTATAATACTGCTAAAAACAGCTAAATTTTCATGGAAACACTGTACTTTTGACATTTGCGATACTCCGACGCATATGCATTATTGATGTAATCTCATGATTTTACAGTAATAGTTTTTGCAATTTTAGTGTGATTTTTAGGTTATTATGGTAATTCATTTTATTTGGTTCTGATCTTTTGCGCTTTTAGAGTATTTGTCTTTTATATAGTTTTTAATTTGAATTTTAATATTTGATTGCTGCTTTTCGATTAGTGCTTTATTCTTTTTGTGTTAAAATAAGCTTTATAACTATTTAGTACATGCTTCTAGTTGATATCTACCTAATCGTCTTCGGGTGCTTGCAACAATGGGAAAAAGTGTATGGTTTTTTTTGGTGTAAAGTTAGACGCCTTCATTTTTCAGGTAAGTTATTTGTAGTTATTTTTTACTTAAAAGGATAGCAATACGTCCTGGTTCGGGGTGTGACTTTTGGGTTTTAGCTATCTGAGCCAAATTGTCGGCTTAGTATCCTCTTTTAGGGCACCCAGAACCGAAAACTATATAGGTATATAATATGTTTTTTTTTAATTATTTTTTTATATGTATGCAGCTTGGATGAGGGCTTTAGGAAGAGATCCTAAGACTGAACACTGACTGCTATAAATGCCGTTTTCAGAGCACATTTCATAGTAAGTGATTTCATTCTAGCAGCAATGAGGAAACGTTTAAAAAACATGCTGTACCAGCTATTACTTTAAGACCTCGTCTCTTTAAGTTATTATTACTTCATTCTAATGCAAATATTAAAATGGTTTTTACCTTATGTCCTTATGATTAAAAGATGTAGGTATTTTAGTTATGTTATAATAGAAATATATGATACTTTGTATTGACTGACCTATTGGCCACTGGTCATTCCACTTTTACTCCCTTTTTTCATAAATTATCAAATTATTTAAAAACAAATACATACCTAGCAATTTTCTGTAAATTACATTAAAATTTTAGTATTAATACTTTACTAATAAAACTTCAGTTAATTTATATATATATATATATATATATATATATATATATATATATATATTGAGTATATTCATGTCATGTTGATTTGTTTTCATAAAAAACATATTCAATATATGTTTTTACAAGGCTTACATCAGTTTCTGAATAATTCCAACTATACAGCAATTACAAAATTGTCCCTCTTGCACATAGAGAACGGTAGAGTGACACTGTCACTTGACCTAAAATAGCATATATCCACCATAATAATTATGACACTGTGAAGCGGCTGTTATTTACGAATATAAGAAAAGACTTGACTGATATGTTTAATAATTTGGTGTATATTGTTCCTTGACTGTGAATGATTCCAATTTCTAACCACTTTTTTGAACAAGTATTTCGAGTTCATGTTTTTTCTTTCACCTATTATAAATTTTTGGGCCAAGATACCAGAAAATGCGTTAGGTATTTGATTTTTTCACCTTAGGTAGATAAGTTTGATTCATTTTTGACCAAGTACACTTATGTAATATACATTCACAGAACAGCTGATGGATCTCATACATCTGAGTTTTTTCAAACAGTTCATCAGAAGAGTAGTTAAAATGTTTTTTATTAAGTTTTCTGTGTAAATTCCAAATCTGAGATGTGATTTAACTAGTGAGTAACATAATATCATCTTTGCCCAACAGAAAGAATTCGAGACAGGTATCTAAATTTATAAAGTAACAGTTTTTTGGTAATGTAATTTATATGTATATCCCACTTAATGTTTTGATCTATATGTACTCCCAGATACTTTATGTGAGATGTGTATGATATTTTTATTGTACTATTATTATCCATTTTAATAATTATTTGTCTAAAACTAGGAAGACTGTAAGAATCAGAACAAAATGGGACGAAGAGTTTTTTCAAAATTTACAGTTAATAACTTTTCTTGAAACCTGCTTAATATTAGGGGCAAGTCCTCTTCTACTTTATTTTGTACTAAACGCCAGGTTGGTGGATCATAAAAGATAACTGTGTCGTCAGCAAAGCTAATTATGTGTCTATTAGTAGGAACTTTAAATAAATCATTTAAATATATATATTGAAAAATATAGGTTCAAGCACTGTGCCTTGCAGCACTTTATACACTTTGCTTTATTACAACAGATTGCTTTCTTTGGCACAGATAGGAAAGCAGGAAATTAATTGATTTTACTCTAAACTCTATATTTTCTAAATTATCTAAAAATGTTTAATGCCTTCGCTAAGTTGACATAGACACACAACTGCTGCCTACCGATTTCGATATTTTTTTAGTTAAAGTTGTTATAGCATTTTGTGTTGATACACCTTCCTTAAATCCAAATTGTTGTTTAGAATTAATGTTATTTGTATTTAAGTAAAAAATCGAACAACAATATCAACTTGAAATTTTTCATCAAGCTCTATAAGGTTACAAAGTCCATTGATTCAAATAAATCTAAATAAAATGGGAAGTTAAAAAAAAATTGAAATCAAAAACCAAAATCTGTATCAATATGAAATGTTTCGGGAATAAATAAATCAAAATAGGGAGACAAGGGGGGTTGAAATATTGAAAAAAACTCTAACTCAGTAACAAAACACGATATTATATCTTCAGAAAAAATCAAACTTTATAAAATGATAAAGCCTACTGATTCTAAAATATTAACCTTAAACCCCTCCCCCCCCCAATTTAATAAAACTTTTCAGAATCAATAGGCTTCATCTTCTTATAGAGCTTTAATTTTATTAAAAATCTGATGTGTCCAACACATGACTTTCCTATCTAGTTATTACAGGCTTTTTCCGGTTATTTTGTACAACCTATTGCAGCATCTCTATAAATGTTTAGAGGATAAACTAAATATATACATTGTCCACATACATCTACCGCGAATTTTCTATAGATATTCATTGAAAATGAAAATACTGAAAAATTTAAATTTAGCACTTTTCCTACAATTTATCCATTACGGTCCATTTTAAAAAAATCATGTATGAACAAATATTATAGAGATGGATATCGCAAACAACTTTTATTTCAACAATTTTCATAAAAATCAGAATTTTGCACATTTTGTCAAATTTTTCGAATACGGACCATTTCAGGAAATTTTTACATAAAGCAAAAATTATAGATAATAATATTAGAAGTAACTTTTATTTGAACAATTTTTTTCTCCAAACATAAATAACAGATATATTCCATAAAATATAAAAACGGCCTCCCATAAAGTACCCCCCCAGATGTTCCGACTTTGTCCAAAATCTAATCATTGCACGTCAGGCCGAAATAAAACTTAAGTTTAAAATTTAATGTTTTTTTCTTTATCCGTTTTTGAGTTTTCTTCAAATTTCGAAATTTACACATTTTCTCAAATATCTCGAATACGGTCCATTTTAGAGAAATTATCTAAAGGATAAAAATTATAGAAAATTATATTACAAACAACTTTTGTTTGAACAATTTTTATAAAAAAAAATATTTTTTTACATTTTGTCAAATTTCGCGAATACGGACCATTTTAGGAAAATTTTGTATATACTTTCATTTGAAGAATTTTCTTCCCCAAACGTAAATAACAGATATATTCCATAAAATATAAAAATGACCACCTATAAAGTACCCCCCCAGATGTTCCGACTCTGCCCAAAATCTAATCAGCTCATTAGACGCTGGAAAAAAGCTTAAGTTTGAAATTTGGTGTTTTTCCGTGTATCGGTTCATGAGTTATGCGTTATACAGACACACACACACACACACACACACACACACACACACACACACACACACACACACACACACACACACACACACACACACACACACACACACACACACACACACACACACACACACACACACACACACACACACACACACACACACACACACACACACACACACACACACACACACACACACACACACACACACACACACACACACACACACACACACACACACACACACACACACACACACACACACACACACACACACACACACACACACACACACACACACACACACACACACACACACACACACACACACACACACACACACACACACACACACACACACACACACACACACACACACACACACACACACACACACACACACACACACACACACACACACACACACACACACACACACACACACACACACACACACACACACACACACACACACACACACACACACACACACACACACACACACACACACACACACACACACACACACACACACACACACACACACACACACACACACACACACACACACACACACACACACACACACACACACACACACACACACACACACACACACACACACACACACACACACACACACACACACACACACACACACACACACACACACACACACACACACACACACACACACACACACACACACACACACACACACACACACACACACACACACACACACACACACACACACACACACACACACACACACACACACACACACACACACACACACACACACACACACACACACACACACACACACACACACACACACACACACACACACACACACACACACACACACACACACACACACACACACACACACACACACACACACACACACACACACACACACACACACACACACACACACACACACACACAGACATCATCGCGAAAATAGTCAAAACGGATTCAGGGGACCTCAAAACGTAAAAATCCGTCGAAAACTCGGGGTCGAAAAAAATCATGATTCCTATACTTTCCTTATATCTGTATACAGATAGGAAAGTAAAAAGTTCATGTTGATATCGCTTTTCGTTTTTTGACTTATCGTGCGAACAAAAAAAGTGACATGACGGACGGACAAAGTAAACCTTTAATAAATACTCTTCGCAGATTACTGTGTGAAATATTTCTTAATTATTAATTTGGATTCTACTACAGATCCAGTATATCGTATCACATACTTAATAGAATGTGCTCTTGAAGGAAAGCAAGTTTTTTCAGCAGTCTTCCTAGATTTCGCTCAGACAAGGTCTGGTACGATGGGCTAATCCCTAAAATAAACAAAATACTCCCAATTATCTTGTTAATAATTTAATGTCCTATATATCAGATAGACCTAATAGTTTTGGATCAATATTTTGAACATTCCACAGCCAAGTTACAAAGAGCTTGAGAAACGAGTTTGTGTTGGATCAAAAACTGGAAACACAAATCAATCCATGGTAATTAATCCAATAAGAAATTAACTGATTCCTGATTACTAACATTACGGAATAATAATCATGAAAATAATGTAAAATATCTTGATGACTCTATGATGTCAAGCTGCGATGGAAGGCACATATCAAGAAGTAGAAGAAGAAGAAGAAGAAGAAGAAGAAGAAAAACTAATCTTCATTTAACAAAAGACAATATTATCGGCTTCTGGTTTAGCTGCACCAGCTCTGGGTTGTACAAGAAAGAGCAATTCAACCAATTCAAATTTTTTAGGTAAAATTCTACATAATATGGTGGGTGAAAGGTAATATGTGCGCAACTTCAAAATTCATATGGACTTGGAATCTCTTGGATCAAAGAAAAGATTAAAAGTTTTGCTGGTAATTTGAAGCTGGGTGGCACCACCATGATAACATGGATGTCATCCAACTGCTTGAATTAGTATAGCGCTTGTATATAAAAAGTATAGCCAAGTGCGCATATTCTGTGTACGTGTGTAAGAGTATAACTTAATTGGATTTAAGCCTAGGACATCACTGCATATTCTTAATAGAGAATAAATCGATTCATGCATAAATATCGAAAGACATAATGGTTAAGTGGTTCAACGTAGTAGTTATTGCTCATTTGTCGCAACGCTAAAATTATGTACAGAGTTGTATCCACCAAAGCTATAGTTATTTTAGTTCTAAAGTAGTTTGTACAGGGGATATAAAAAGTTTAATGTAAATGGAAAAATATAAATATTATTTATATTTCAATTAATAGCAATTTTATTAACTCAAAATTAAAAAATATGCTAATGTTTAAATCGTTACTTTTGATTTTAAGTCAGTGTTAGCAGAGTATTATTACTATTTAATAGCAAATCTTTATTACCTATAAATTAATATGTAATTACCAATATACCGGGATATTTAAATACATTTCGAATTGATTAATAAAGTTAAAGACAATTCCACCAAAAAGGAATTAAACAAAGCACTCTTTAGGGTACTAATTCTTTACTGCGACAATCATGGGCGTCGTTACACAATTCTATAGGGGGGGGGCAAAATTTTGAAAAAATTTATTATGTTTATTTATTGAAAAACAAAGAAAATTAAACATAAAAGAGAATTTTCTTATGATGGATTTAATTATTCTGTGACGTCATGGCTTACTTCCGGTTTTTCCAGAAATGACAGAAAATCACAATTTATTTTTTATTTTGAAATAAAAACCCTTTTTCTTATTGAAAATTTGAATTTCTGGTACATTTTTAAAGAAGCGTGTCTTGAAAATTTTTTCAGTAACATATTAAAAAAAATATGTTCCAATATGATCATTTTGACAGCTGACCAAAAATTTTCAAAACATGATTCTTATCCATAAATGTCCCTAAAATTCAAATGTTCAATAAAAACAGAGGTTTCTATTTAAAAATTAAAAATAAATTGAGATTTTGTTATTTCGATGAAACAGAAGTAAGCCATGAAGTCATACACCAATTGAATCCAGTATATGAGAGTATTTGTCCCAAGCTTTTAAACAAATAAGTTTTCATTCCAGTATCTCAATTAACAACGAAGATAAAAGCGGATAGAATTATTAAACGGTTTGCTAATAATAAAAATGCTTAGATACGCCACTGGTATACGGTAAATGGGTCTCAATGGGAATTTTAAAGCCTAAAAAGATTATTATACAAAAATGTCCCAGAAATTTAAATTTGCAATAAAAAAGAGGGTTTCCTTTTAGAAATAAAACAAATACTGTTATTGTTGGAAAAATCGGAAGTAAGCCATGACGTCACAGAACAATTAAATCCATCATAAGAAAGTCTTTCAAACAGAACAAAATTAATCCAATATCTCACTGAATAGCGAAGCTAAGGGGGAGTGGAACTGTAGTAGTAACCCTAACAATGTCACTGACTTATTTGACAGAACTGATACTTAAGTTGTCATAACAAGTCTCTAATAAATTAAATAATCCAACAAAAAAAACAAAATAAAAGTATATGGATTTATAAAACAAGTGAAAAAATTATTAATATTATTATTATTATTATTAATATTATTATTATTACATATTTTTATTACTTCAGCTAAAAAAAGTAGTATAATCAATAAAAATCAATAATAAAACATAGGTAGGTATTTACGAGAAAATGTATGAGATCTTGCCTAAGCCTAATAAATTGTCATTGAAGAATAGGTTAAATAATGTCAAAATAAAAACACTACTATTATATAATAACGTAGAATTAAAACGTATTAACAAAAATAATTGGTATATTTGCGATTGTAATTTATATTTTCTTCATTTTTAGTTCGAAAGAACCCATAGAAATTAATGATTAAAACTGGTTTCCTATCAATAAGTCATAAGATTGCATTTCAGCCATATACAATAATTAAAGGCAGAAATCTAATCATTTGCTAAACATTTAAGACTTAAGAGATGTTGAAGAATATCATTAAATAATAATTTATTGTTTATTTAAAACCTTTTCTGATGTCTATTATTTCCAGTATTACTGTTATTATTACAAAAATAAAGGTTTTTTTTTCTTCTTATTATACAGCTGTCTATTTATTTTTTGATTTAATTTTGATTTTGTTACTGAAAATTTATATAATTTACAGTTTTTTTGCTAGTATAATTTGCAACATAGCAACTCCGGTTGCTCATTTTATTGTTTTTAACCTATTTTTTAGTAAAAAGTAAAATGTATACGTGTATTTGATACGCCAAAATTACAAAATATCGCCCTAAACTACTCGAATTATCCGCAGCTTGCGCTAGTATCGCTTTTGCTTTCCTACTATGACTTCGTACTGATCGAATAGATCGCAGCTATGTTTTAACATGCCTTAGCGTGCTAAACGCTCTTTCGATTAACTCTGTCGTTTGTGGAAGAGCCATAAATATTTTTTTAAACCACTTTTTATGTCTGGATAAAACTCACAATGTTTGGATGTTATATAATTAATGAAAAGCTCATTGTGTGTAGAAAGCTCTTTCGTACTCCAGTTTGGTATTCAGCTTCAAAATTGTCGATTTTCTAATCGGTAGTTATAAAAGTATTGTTTTTATGCTTTTCGGATGTAACAGGCTTAAGAAAAATTAACAGAGTCTTTGGAAAAGCGTGATGTAAGCGACGTAATAAGGAAATCCAGATATCGTCGGCCTAAGATGCAAATGGCCTAACTCCACTTTTTACCAAAGGTACGTTTTATTGACTACCCGTTAGTTAAAGATCTGTACTGTCGATTCGAAATGGCCTGCCAAGCCTATTTTAAATATTCGCGCCAAAAATTACATGACTCATTTTGTATAACCCCTTTACATTAAGGTTATGTATAAAAGATTTTTTGCGTTTCCTCAAAAATTTATATTTTAGGAGTTAGGCCATTTGCATCTTAGACCGACAATATTCAATAAATATATTCAACCTATAATATTCTTCAACTATATTAGCCTTAATATTATTATTTCTATATGAGATTGTTGTTCGTATGCATAATCTTACGCGTTGTTGATTAAGTCGCTAAAAGCCAGGGGGGGGCAACTGCCCCCCCTTGCCCCCCCAAACGACGCCCATGGCGACAATTGAATGAATCCCTTTTCTACTATAAAACTATTTATACTAATATATTTTTATCTGTCATATAAATAACCACATATCTGATGGTTAAGAACAATATTTTCTTATTAAGACTCAGTAGGTATATAATTTACCTGTTTAACTTTAATAAGAAAGACTTCGTTAAAATATCATCTTTACTAATCGTGATTCTTTTTTACGCGACCAGTTCCGTGCGCCACAATAAAATTCAACAAAACTGTCTAGTTCTTCTTCCTGGAATGTCATCATTCTAATTTTTCACTGTCTTCGCGTTACTTTAGTTGTAACTGGGATAATGGAACTAATCAGATGTGATGATCTGTGTTAGCTGTCAAAAATGATGGACAACGGATAAACGTGTGTACAAATCCGTATGGGACCGTTGAGTTTGCTGAGATATGAACATGTCGCACAGCGGGTAGCACGGGTCAGGGCATGTCAGTATATTTAACCGATTTCGGTAGGTTGACTGAGTTAATTTATTCTTCTAGGAGGTTTTTAATGATGCCCTATGTTTCTATAGATCTGATAATGTAAATATTTTTTTTTGTTTTATAAATTATTGGAAGTATCGGTATATTAAAAAAAAATGTGTCTTGATTTATAAAATTTGTTGTATTTGAAAGCTAAATGAAAAAATTTTTATATTTATTGTTTTTGGAAAAGTTTCTTTTATTTCTTTTCTTGGTTTTCTGTCCCATAGTTTCCAGTGAATAATGAGTTTGTTTTAACCTCTCATCCATTTGTGTGTTTTGGCCCAGTTTTCTTTTCCAGTTTTATATTTTCTAACATGTGTTATTACAGATTTGTATCAGGCGATAGAAGACTCAACGGGAATGTAAATTTTTTTGGTCAGAGCCCTTCTATAATATCATAAAGACAGCCATCAGAATATACACAAAGCAGTCGAGGATATTAAAGAAATCTCAGGAATGGTGAAAAGATTCACCAATATAGAGAGATGCCAGAGAGTTTAAAAAAGAACCATTGCCAAAACTCAATGAAAGAGAGTAGTACTATTAGACCTATTTGCAGATATTAATAGGTTCTAAGGTATATTAAGACTGAGATTCCTTATATCTGTAGAAGAATAACCGGTAGAAATTAGCTACAGCGGAGAGTACTCGACATTATTAAACTAGACAAAATAATATAATCAATCATCAAATCTAAAAATATCGAGGTAGGGAGGCTAAATGGCCTACAGTCCTAACCAAATTTTTTCTAATATCTATTGCAATTGACTTTTCTTGTATTCAGTCATCTGCAATTTCTTTTCATAGATATTTTACCTTGTTGTTCATACCATTGTTCGTACTTGTTTTCATGCTTTTGTCCTCACTTGTGATGATCAAAAATTTTTAACAGATAGATAATAATATATTAACGTACAACAAACTTTTGACCGATTGCACGAAGAAATTTTTATTTGACGAAACATATCTAACGATAACGAAGTTTGGAGATCTTGCAGACTATCCAATGCTCAGCTCCGATTACACTTCTTAAACGCGTTAACGTGAGTATGACAATTTTTGGTAAGAGTCGTGAGTATAAGCGATGGTAGGGGAAGATTCTAATTTTCTACAACAGTCTGATATCTTTACTAAGGTTGGAATCTTTTAAGATCACCTCGCGAGCTGTCATACATATTGCAACACGGCGGGAACGATGCTGATAAGGATGTCAGAAGTAGCTTCAGCATCAGTTTTACAGAGTCTGATTTGTACCTTCCCAGAAGTAAGTTCCATTACTACTAGTTCCATTAAGAATGGTATAATAAGACGAGGTTAAGTGAGTCTAAACTACTATTATTAATGGGTGCTGTACGAAGAACACCACTTGTTTTACTATGTAACGAATGGATAAAAATGCTATTCACTTTCATGTTAAAGAGACATAATTACTTTGGTAATACCCTTTGAGAGAGAGCAAGGGTATATTTCGAAGTAGCAATACAATAATAAAACATACGTACTATTTGATTAAAATTCCATTTTTAGTTGACTATCGTATTAAACTCCACTTTAAGGCCAATAGTAGCAATGGTTCGTTTTTTATACCCTAACGTTACGGATCGCGGCCGCCCCCCGGGGGTTTAAAGTCCATCACCGGCGGTGGCAACACGCGAAGAACAACGCGAGCAACAACAAAATACATTGCTTAAAAAGTCGACGAACATATCTCACTCTGCGTGAGGCATATCGCGAGATCCTTCACGGAATCTCGGCGCAGCTAATCGCTGACAAGAGATTAATTCTTTTCGAAAGATAAAAAAAAAGTTTAGAAATCAAGAACACAAGTAAAATAACCGGAAATAATAGTTTTCGAGACCGTGTAAAGTGTGAAAAATAATTCTCATCTATCACGTATGAATTTTTATAACTTCTTCGTTGTTCCCTGCTTCTCTCGTCATTCTTGATTAGTAAATTATTTTTATCAAAGGAACATGAAACGTTTAATTTCTATAATATATTAAACAATCTTTATGATAATGATATTAATTTATTAGAAGAAAAAATTATAAAATAGTAATAAAATGACATATTTACAAACAAAACAATATTACAAATAATGGCCTCCTACCCTTTTCTCTTTTCAGTTACGATTAAAAAGGATTTTCCAATAACTTCTTCAAAATGTTTTTAAATATGTTTAGTAGCTTTTCATTTCTATGTTGCAGTAAATGATTAAACAATTCAGAAGCTGTAAAATGAATTGATTGTTGAATTTTGTAAAGTTGATGATAAGGAACTGTAATAACTGTGTTTATCTAGTATTGTAAATATTCTTTTGCGTCTCTTTATTAACAACTTATTTTTTTATAAAGATTAAACACTGGAAAATCAAAATACTTTGTAGTATAATTAATTTTAAAATTTCGAAAACTTTTACACCTTCCAATGAATTTTCCAATAATAAGAGAAGGTTTAGAGAAAAGGAAAATGGGTACATACTGCAGATAAAAAAAACTAAAAGTCCTTGTAGTCAGGTGTTTCTTACTGTTGCTCTTCACCAGTATCGTGCTGCCAAGTTCAAAAGAGCATGAAACTTGCGATGAAATCAAAAACCAATAGAAGATCACTTAAATGTGTGGTTGATCCCTTAAGCGGGATGTGCCCACTATTCCTTTTCGTGATCGTCTAGTAGTTATGGCCCCACGTTGGGCGCCAAATTTGTAATGTACGTTGTTTATACAATGAAATGCGTTTTAAGCGCAAGCACAATGGTGGTAGGTTCGGCATTAGGATAAAATAACTCAAGCAATTAAATACAATTATAAATAGTGCAGGGCATAGTGGCGCATTCGTTTGCAAAATTGTTTTAATTCGTGATTTTTTTTAATGTCCGTAAGGCTTTCCTGATTATAAAAGTGTAAGATGACACTCGATATTTGTTGATGTTATTGTTTAAACAACGAAAAATTAATTAAGCCAGAAAAAATGCATTTTTTGCAATAAGTTAATTTTTTTTATATTATTTAGGATATTTCAAATAAAAAAGTCCTTACGCTTATCATCGTATCTTTAACCCTTTAATTGTTATGAATTTTTTAAAATCCGAAATTGACGAAAATTCTAATTTTCTTGAATTAAATAATATACCTTAAAATTTAAAATGCTATAATTTTAAATTTTTTACTGAATATTCAAACTATAATAAACAAAATAACCTGAATAAATTTTCAAAGTTTTGTTTGTTGTTATGTTTTTTTTACGTTATAACAATATGCTTCCAACGCGCGCGAGTGTGTACTTTTAGAAAGAAGTACTTCTATCTCACTTCCAACTCAATGTATAAGATGGGTAAGAGAAAGCCCGATGACGCGCTGAATCAATTTTTTGCTGTTTCTCAGAGGTAATAAGTTTAAAAAAATTATTATTAACATTTTTCATAACACTTTGTTATATTTGCCGATTAATAGTTTTGTATCGTGTGATTTTTTTTTACTTTTTTAGATACTTCTGATAACTTTTTTATTTATTGAAGTTAACAGAAATATTTATTTTTAACATTTATTTTTATTCATGAAAAAATTATTGTCAGATACTGCCTGAGAAGTAAAATATTCTTCAACTTTTTTTTTAATACGATAAAAAGGCCAAATGCACTTGTCATGATCCGTGAAAAATTTCTACCTGTTACAATGAACATAGTAGGCTTACTGGGGTTATAAAATTTTATGATTTCAAAAATATCCAAGCATTTCTCTATTTAACAAAAATAACGAAAAAATTTTTTTTCTAATATTGAAAGAAAGTACTATAAATATGAAATTTTTTTATGACTTTCAATCTTTTGCACTATGAATACAAATAGGTATTTTGAAAAAATTGTACGTTTGACTCTTCTTCTATTTTTTTTCCTGTCATAAACAATTTTTACAACCTTCCAAATAGAAAATTCAACCCTACCTTAAAATTTTTGGCTCGTTTTGAAAATTATTTTTCAGTTGTTAATCAGTCTTGCTCGATTCTACATCTACTGGTTTACTTTGCAGTCGTGTAATTTTCTGAGTAATAATGTCGTTCTCTTTAATTCCAAAAAATATTAAATTATCTGACGACAAAAAGTGTTTATTTTGTGATCATGGCGAGGCGTTAGTGAAGTGTCAGAAACCTGATACATATTTAAAATTAAAAAATGCAACTCTTCGTCGAAACGATAACGTGACTTTGCGATTTAATTTGTTGTTTAATGAAAATACTAGTGAACAATCTTTTTCGTGACATCGTGGCGCGTAGGAAGCATATTGTTATAACGTAAAAAAAAACATAACAACAAACAAAATTTTGAAAATTTATTTAGGTAATTTTATTTATTATAGTTTGAATATTCGGTAAAAAATTTAAAATTATAGCATCTTAAATTTTAAGGTATATTATTTAATTCAAGAAAATTAGAATTTTCCTCAATTTTGGATTTTAAAAAATTCATAACAATTAAAGGGTTGAAGATACGATGATGGGCGTAAGGACTTTTTTATTAGAAATATCCTAAAGAATATAAAAAAAATTAATTCATTGCAAAAAATGCTTTTTTTCTGGCCTAATTAATTTTTCGTTGTTTAAACAATAACATCAACAAATATCGAGTGTCTTCTTACACTTTTAAAAAAAATACAAATTAAAACAATTTTGCAAACGAATGCGCCAGTATGCTCTGGTCTAAAAGGTACGCAATCACATTTTAAAATATTAATGTTAAAAACGTGGAAACTAATATTAGTAGTTGAATTTACTAATTACATTCTTTGTAAGGCAAGTAACAAATTTCATTTTCAACGAGTTTAAAGTTACCAATTCAAATTACATCAACGAAAACAAAAATGTAATCTCCTAACTAATGAATTTGTTCAAGGGATAAAGGAAATTTTAAAACTAGATCTCGTCGATCTTCTATTAACTGACACTGGGTCAATAGGTCAATTTACTTTTCAAGGGGGTGACAGGTCTTAGAAAATAAATGTGTTCGTAACATTAACTTCAAAGTTTTAATAACTTCCGTCAAGTTTCAAACCATCATAAAACTGCAGAACACAATAAATCCGACGGCCTTGAAGAAATAAAATTAAATAAATTACCAGTGGATTACTCCGATTTATAAAATTGCATTTTCAATATTGAAATTCAGAAAAAATGACAATGTCAAAAATGGTTATCGATTGACAAAACACAGAACTATCATATCGAGAAAAGAGAGGGGACAGTAGAGATGGGAAAAAAATAACTAAATCATAGATATACAATTACTACTTATAATATATCTTAAAAGTTAAGAATACCATTAAATATGCTATAATAGAAAGAAAGAGTAATACATAAAACTGCAATATTTGTTGATATTTAGAGCTATAAAATTTATATGATTTTTGAAGTCAATGTAGCTATAAAACCTCCTAACATATTGGCACTTGACAATTCATTGCAAGTAAATTCAACGTATTGTGCTTATAAAGAGGATGGAGCTTAGTGATTCTAAAAAAAAAAATACTAAAAATGGGTGATTAGGGGGGTTGAAATTAGGGCTGGGCGATTATCGAAATAAATAATCGATTAATCGACAATAATAGATTAATCAAAAATAATCGTTTAATCGAAAATAATCGGTTAATCGAAAAAAATCGAATATCTGACTAATTCTAAAATAATCGATTATTTGAAAATAATCTAAATCGAAAATAATCAATTGTCGAAAATAATTGAATATTCGAAAATAATCTATTAATCAAAAATAATCGATAAATTAAAAAGAATCGAAAATAATCAAGGGATCAAATTATCTAAAATAATCGAATAATGGAAAATAATTGATTATTCGAATAATATCAATTTATCGAATATAATCGATTAATAAAAAATATTTAAATATTCGAAAATAATCGATTAATCGAAAATAATCGTACAATCGAAAGTAATCAAAAATATTCGATTAATCGAACATAATCGAATATTCGACTAATTAAAAATAATCGAAAAATCAAAATAAATGGATTATTCGAAAATGATCGATTAATCGAAAAAATCGAATAATCTAAAATATTCGATTATTCGAAAATAATCTATTAATCGAAAATAATTGATTGTCGAAAATAATCTATTAATCGAAAATAATTGATTGTCGGAAATAATCGATTAATCGAAAATAATTGAATATTCGAAAGTAATCTATTAATCAATAATAATTAATCGATAAATAAAAAATAATCGATTTATCGAAAATAATCGATCTTTAGAAAATAATCGAATAATTGATTGTCGATTAAAAAAGTATATAGTAGATTAATCGATTATTTTGCCAACTCCTAGTTGAAATATTGAAAAAAAAGTCCTAATTTAGAAACGAAAAACGATATCAAATTGAAATCTTCAGGAAAAATGAAGCTTTATAAGGGAATTAAGCCTTTTGATTTTGACAAAAAAAAAAAAACTAAATAAAAATGAGCAGTTAAGGGGACAGGGTCTGCCAAACTGTAAAGAGTATGATATAGAATCCCAAGCATTATACATCTTCATTCTAGTTTAATATTTTAAATTTTTTTTTTGCCTTACTTTTTTTAATCTTCCGATTTTTAATCACTACAGCAATATCTTGTCTTCACAGATTTACTTAATTCTATTTTTAATTTAAACCCTGAGTATGTAAAGCTGGGTAAAGATCTGAGCACGTACGCATAGGAGGCAAGCCGAGGCCGAACCGAATACCTCGTGCGATGCATTTTGTATACACGAATGATGGACGCACGAGGCGCTGTTCGCTACTAATCCAGTAAATTCGCGAGCACGCAACCGTATACCCAGAATGTTTTATTATTTTATCCGACCCATTGAAGAAAAAAGGAGAGAAAGGAATCGATGGCCGATTTCCTGCCAAGGATATTCTTTTTTTATGGTGTTATAATAGAACTGGCGTTTTGGTCTTTTAAGATATCACGCTGATTATTTAAATTTAGCAAAACGTTTTCCTGTTTCCACTCCATGCAAAATAAATCCAAAAAACTCTCTATAATCTGTACGTTGCTGGATGGTATAAATTCCCCGTCTAGACTGGGACGAGTGCCATACGGGGCACACAACGAATCTATTTGCTGCGCCTCGGAAGATCGTCCAGATCTGCATGCTCATGCGTCCTCGGCTTGCCTCATACGCCTACGTGCTCAGATCTGTACCCGCCTTAAGATGTCAATATTTTGTCTAATGTTTTGTAGCTAATTTTGATATATGTACAATTTAATAGTATATTTTATATTGAATTGAATTTAAAATATTTTCATTCTTGTCTTCATTGACATTTTGTACATGTTCTGCCATTGCGTATTTAAACAATTAAAGGGGGTTCATATATTTTATGTACGGTGATATATTTATATAGATTGATGTTCATCTTCTTTATTAGTCAATTTTATTTCTTTAACAGAAAATTTACAAAACCCAAAAAAAATGAACCAGAAGAGCTATTTGTTCCCTACTTTTATATGACGCTGTTACGAGTTTGAAAATTTGTCCAAAACTACGTAAAATATCAAATAAAATGTTTAAAAAATTTAGTTGGTTAATAAATATATTTTAATTAAATTTTAGGTGTTTCCACTTAGGTTTTTAAATGTCTAGTCAAAGTTAACCAAAAAAAACTTTAAGCCGGTTTTAAGACGAAACAATAATCGTAGATAATTACTTTATTCATTATTTTAATTTTTTCTTTACTGATAATATTGTGTAAATAAAAAAATTAGAAGCTGCTTCTGCTTATAATTTTGGAATGAATAGTACTTATTTTCCAATGAATAAAATTTCTAGATAGAATTCGGAAATAAATTGGTACAAATTATTTGTTAAATTTTAAAAGATCAGAAAATTTATTCGTTTTCATAAACACACATTTATATTTTACTATCTAGTTTATCTGGAGCAATAAAAAATACATCTACGCCATTGCATTATAATCTTTGAATTCACTCTCCACGGTTCCAGATGGAAGAGAGAAATACAGCGATCCTTTCTCGACTGTGTGCTGTTTGGTTAGCCAGAGCCAGAGGTTTTATAATGCACCTTACTTATTCATTGCACACAATCGCATAAAAAATTAATGAAACTGGGGTCAGTCTGGCCTTTTAAAAAGACCCTACTTTATTGACTTCTCCGTCGGGCAAATAGCTTGTTTTTGTTTGATAACTTTGTTTGATGGTTTTTTACAGTAACGGTAACACATAAATTTAAAATCATCCCCGAGAGCTTGACGGGTGGTTTCCTCATGGTCAATTTGAAAGATTAAATTCTTCGATTGGATGTGATCGTGTGCAGAAAGCTAAGGAATATCATTTTTTTTATATTATATACTATTCTGAGTGATTACTTTTAGATCAGGTTTCAATGATTTATTGGAAATGTTGAATTTTATTGTTTTTCGATAGTCTGAACAGGGGAGAGTAATCTATTGAATAAAATTTAATAATGTTAATATAACCAGTTTCTTACTTATACAGGGTGATTCATTACTAATTGGAAATATTTCAACTATATAATCCTGAGCAGATTTAACCCAAATCACCTAGATAAAATGTGTCTCCATTCTGAATTACAGGGTGTTTTGTTTAAAAATTTAAAAAATTATTTCTGTCCAGTACTTTAAAACTATTTGACGGATTATTGTCATATTTGGCGAAAAGTGTAGATAATATACACTCTACTAAATTATGTTAAACGTTTCTGGCTACCATCAGAGGCATGCGACAGGGGCAAGTAACTGGTTAATCCTTCCCAAATTTTACGCCACTGGCACAATTGCAATTTTATCACAATTTTTAGATTTTCCAATACTTTCTACGTAAATGTCATACTCTTTCTTCATATTGATAAAGTTATTATTTTTCGAGATATTTTAAGTTAAACATGAAGTCGCACAATTATTTTGTTTTACATTAATTGAGTCAACTTTAAATTATTACTGTAAACGCTTTGTATTGCCGAGTGGTACAATTTTTTCCATTTTTGTTTCTTTTTATAGAACCAGTAATTAAATCATACCGCCCCATTTATTTCAGTGAGAGTGATTAACTACGTTAACATGGATTAAACAATTAAAAACAAATAATCTAAATGGAGGAACAATTTTAATAAGAAGAAAATATCAAAAAGCATAAAGAACAATACTCAAAAAACTTTTAATAACAAATGTTTAATGTGACCCCCGTTTACCTCAATAAGTTTATTCATTCTTTCGCTAAACGATCTTCTAACTTTAAATAATATGTTTGGCTGATTGGCAATAAAATTATTGGAATTTAAAATTTGCTGCCATAGTTACTGTCGAGTATTTATTGCTAGTCATTTCATATGACCCCATAAATAAAATCTAAGGGATTACAATCGGGGCTTCGAGGCGGCCATGTAAATTCACTACCTCTGCCAATCCAACGATGAGGAAATTGTTGACCGAGATATTTCCGCACTATTAAAGGATAATGAGATCCTGCATGAACCACATGCCTCTTCTTCTATTAATCAACAATTCCCCTAGATAATCGAAAAGTGTAGTTTGTAAAAACTGTAAATATGAATTACGAATTACCATTCAAATTTTCTGGTAATTCATAAGAACCCAACAAACTATCTCCAAATAAACCACACCATACATTTATCTCAAATTGGTGTTGAAAATGTGATTCCCGTAAGAGATATGGATTTTTAATATCCCAATTGTGACCGTTTCTCCAGTTGAAACTCCTGTACATGTAAATGTGGCCTCTTTAGTAAAAATAATTTTTTCAATAAAATTAAGATTTTGATTTTTTTATTTATCATCTAATGATAAAGGATAATCTCTAGGCAATACAGTCTGTATCAGTGTAAAGTGATAAAGTCGTAAATGTTCTTTTTTAAGTATTCTAAAAACTGAGGACTGGCTTACTTCAGTCATTGCTGCTAAAAGCTGAGTAGGTACTTAGTTCGGGATTATCAGCAACTCTCACTAAAATATCATCCTCCTCATCCATAGTTAATATTTTCGGTCGTCCTATACCACTGTTACACCTATATTGTCCAGTTTCTCTTAATCGACTAAAAATATTACTGAAAGTCTGGCGATTGGGATGAAATCTGTTTAGATAGATTTCTTGATATCTTCGAGCAGCAGCAAGGGAGGAATAATTTTCGTTTACATAAACACAGAGCATGTCTCGCATTTCAAGATTAGTAAAATTGTTGTACCGAGTCATTTTCATTTAATCGATTTGTTAAATTTTACAATAATCACAATCTTAAGTGTCAGTTACAACTAACAGCATCAGCAATGACAGCATCCTACTAGAGCGAAACAATTAAGTCAGACCATAGCCAACTACACAAAACCCAAGCTTATTTTAAATATGTCATACTATGAAAGCATGTATCCCGCCAAATAGGACAGTATTGTCACAAAGTCGTGTTTTTTGTACCAGTTTCGTCTTTGAAAGAAAATACAAAATATAAAAAATATATAATTTATTTAAGCTCAATCACACCTCATTACTTTGATAATATTTTTAAAATGTTTTGGTACACACAGGATGATCAACCGGTAACGCATCGGTTTGTAGAATTAAAAAGTAATTTCAATTGTACATGTTTCTCCAAGAAAATGATACATATGAAACTTACGTTTTGTAATTGGACTCCTTGTATATTATTTTATAATTGAATAGCCCTCGCGTTTATCATTAAAAATAAAAATACCAAATAATATGGGATTACACAGGGCATTTCACACGCTGTAACCAGTTTTATGTGTAAATAGTATTGATTTCAATGACCTATACAGGGTTGCACAAAATTGGAGAAACACCCGCTTTTGTATATTTTATGCACTATTTAATGACGTTTGGGGATTTTTTTCGTCTGTCATATTTATCAAGATATGACCTCATCGGACGAAATTTTAAATAAATCAACCTCTATTAATATTTTTTTTCTAAAAGATTAGTTCCTTAGGACCTACTTAGGATTTTTTAGGACCTACTTATGATTTTTTTCTCTTAAAAGTTAATCTGTGATGCCTCTTCTTCACAGATTCGTTTTTTACATTCGATTCGAATCAGTAACAATGAAGATATATACTTCGGTCCTTTCAGCTTCTCCATTGCACGTGATTTTTCCCATCAACGTTATTCTATGTTGCGTCTCCTCAAAATGCCGGTTGTTAAATATAAATCAGATCAACAATAACGAAAATATAGACTTAGATCCTTTTGGCATTGCCGATGCGGATGATTTTTTCTTTAATGCTATTCTATATCACGTCTCGTTCATGGTGCCGTTTTTCTCGTTTGAATCGTACCCATGGCAACGAAGGTATAAACTTAAGCCCTTTTTGACATTGCCATTTTTTTCTTTAACATTAATCTATACTCTTTCACGTAAACGATGGTCATCATCTTGGATCACTTGGCTGAGTTTCTATTCTGACACTGATAGGTGGCGCTATCTTGTGGTGATTTTTGGTACAATTAAGCCAGAACCTCTATTCTATAACTTCTTATCATTATTATATGGATAACAAATCTTTTAGAAAGTGGCTGTGTACCATCGCTATGGATAATAAGTTTTTATTTTTCACTTGTATATTATTTGTTTATTTTACCTTAGATACGGTTGCTATAAATACACTCATGAGCGGGTATTATGGATCATAACGCCACTTCATTGTACGAGGAGAAATGAAGCAAAAGCTAGAACGAAATTATTTATTTGGGAAAATTTTCATACTAGTACAAGCGACAACTCAACAAACAACAACAAAGTCTTACCTAATTAAAAGTGCAATTTTCGAATTTTCTGGAAAAATTATGTGACCGGAAATCTTGACCACTAGTACTTGGAAGTTTTCACAAGTTCATCTCTCCTTAGTCCTCCAAAAACATCCATTATTAGAATTACTTTATGTAATCAACAACTATCAAAATAATACTTCTGCTGTTAATTTTGTAGATCAATTAAATATTAACTGCTTTTATGTGGCTCATGTGAAAAACAGTCTCATAAAAATTAAACCAAAGCATACAATGGGATCTCATCTTATTCCAGCTTTCCTTCTTCACGATTGTGAATCTGCCTTAGCAGCTCCGCTTGCAATATTATTAAATTTTTGTCTTAAAAATAATTACTTCCCTGAATGCTTACGAAACGCTAAAGTAATACCAATATTTAAAAAGGGTGATAGACAACTAATAGAATATTATAGGCCAATAACTATCATTAATAACATTTCCAAAACATTTGAAATATCTTTATACTCTCCTATCTTCGAACATGTAAAAAATCAGATTTCTGAGAAGACGCATGGTTTTTACATGGGACGGTCAACCACAACAAATTTATTTTGTATTAATCAAAAAATTTCTCATGGTCGATGTAATATACAGCGACTTCACAAAAGCTTTCGATCGTATTGATCACAATCTATTGGTACATAAATTAGAATCATTTGGATTTTCACAAAATTTGATAACTTTTTTTAAGACCTATCTAATAAACCGATCTCAGTATGTTGAATGCCACAGTCACACTTGAAGAAGCTACGCGGCTACATCAGGTGTACCCCAAGGTTCTGTGTTGGGTCCACTACTCTTTAACCTATTTATAAATGACATTGTAAACGATTTGAATGTAAATTGCCTTCTGTATGCCGATGACATGAAATTTATAGTGTTATCAAATCACCAGATGACTGCAACACGTTGCAGGTAGCACTTGATCAAGTCCATACCTGGTGTGTTGAGAACAATCTATAATTAAATTCTAATAAATGCTGCATCGTTTCATTTTCCCTTAAACACAATGTTATTTATCATGATTACGCAATTTCTGATATATTTGTTCCCAGAGCCTCTGAGTTCAAGGACCTTGGTGTAACATTTGATAGTAAACTTTCTTTTAGTTCACATGCTAGTAGAATTTCCAATGGATACGCTGTTACTATTATATTATTCTAACGTGCGCTCTAAACTAGAATATGCCTCTGTCATATGGTGTCCCTCACATGATATTTACATTACCACACTAGAACGAGTACAGCGTAGGTTCTTGAAATATTTGAGTTTTAAAGAAGATGGTCGGATAACCCTACATAATTCTCCTTTGCAAATTTTGTGTAAAATCACTGGAAGATAGGCGTGACATTGCAGGATTAATTTTTATTCACAAAGTCATAAGTGCATCTATTGACTGCTCCGAGGTATGACTAACTTTCTTGTACCTAGAATTACGTCTAGAGTAATTTTTTTTTTTTACCAACTTTACTGCGAGGACTAACATACAAAATCACTCACCTTTGTATAAAATATGCAACTGCTATAATAAAATTGCTTCATCACTTGATATTTTTTCCTGCAGCATTGCTTCAATAACGTATAACGACTACTTAATATATATTGTGTACTTATTTGTAAATATGTTTTATTATTTTTTTTTTTGTATAGTTCCCATTTGTTTATATTTGTATTTTTATAATCTGTAAGTTTTCCTACCCTGTAATTGGATTTATCCGAAGCTTCACTAATAAATGTAAGAGAACTTGATCTGCTGTCAAAACCTTGGATTTTTTTGGAAAATATCCTTAGATTTCATCTTTAAAAACGCTATTAGCCAGGAAAAATGGGAAATATTGGTATTTTCATTGATTAACAGTGTAGATTTTAAAATAGAACATTTCGTCCACAATGACGTTGGAGAAAATTTTTCGGACTAAAATAAAAAAATCAAACACATAAACTAAATAAAATAACAAGTCTCATCTATGACAATAATTTTATATTTATTTTTATTTTATTTTATTTTTCAACTTTCATTGAATAAATACTTCATAATCCTTGTCGTATACGAGTTTGGATTTCTCCGGCAATAAATTATTTGCAGTTTTGGCTGCATTTGCTATGATATTCTTGGGAAAATTCGTATTTATTTCCATTATTTCTATAAGACTACACAAAGAAAGCAGCCATGACACTCACTAAATATAATGATGACAGCAATATTCAACAAACGTCAAAATTTTAACAAATGCCATGCCTAATATGAGAAGAGAAATGGAAGGAAAATGCTAGGAGCAATGAACCGATTTTAAAATCGATTTTTCATAATAATAAAATAATTTTTTCTTGAAAAATAAAATCTTGTATGTACCATGAGTGTTACTAGATCCTAACGCCCGTCGGGCGTTAAGATCTATATAACGCACTTGGTACATAAATAACTATAAAACTATCTATACTAGAATATTGAATATTTTTTTACAACATAATAGTATATTATGTTACTAGGAGTAGAAGGCCAACATTATATGTTGAGCCCAGAATTTTGCACAGCTGTGCAAACTGGGCGAAACATATAATGGGCCTTCTAATCCGAGTGACATATACTATTTTTTCTTCAAGCATTTAAATAAAAGTATGGATAAAAATAATTGTTTCAATATAGAAATATTTCCATCTGCCCAAAAGATAAAAATAAACATTATAAATACACAGAATTTTATTTATAATAAATAATTAGGAACAATTTTCTTTTCTCTTTAAACAAAATTCCAAATTTTCAAAACTATTTTAAATTTAAAATATAAAATAACAAAAAACAATGGATAATATTTTTCAATATTTACATTAAATATGCAATTTTGTAATGTGCAGTTATGGCTACTTCTTTTTTATTATTCATCGATTCCTCGATGTAGCCTTCAGCAACGGTGGTTGATTTCCAACCACCGTGGCGTTTAAGAGCTGTAATGTCTCCTCCGTTATTAACTAATATAGTTGCTGATGTTCTTCGAAAGCTATGTCCCGTGTACTCCTCTGGATTTAATAGTTTTAAAAATGTGGCAACTTCTTTGGGCGTATTTGAAATTTTATGGATCCCCATTACTACACGATGGCATTGACCATTTTGATATTTTATGAAAAACCTATCAAAACTATCTTTTGGTCGAAGGTTGGCATATGTTCTAAATAAATTTAAATAAACTTCCCCAATTATAGTAAATGAACGATGTTTATGATTTTTTGTATTAGGAATATTTACCAAAATTAAATTTCTTAAATCTTTTATATCTTCCACTTTCATTTGAACAAGTTCATCATATCTGCACGCCCCCGTGACTCCAAATAACATCAAAACCTAGAAAAAAAATTAAAATAAAAAAGCTGAAATTAATAGAATATCTGTAAAACTAAATAACAGTTTAAAAAAATTATGTACCTAGTTGCTAAATATCTCTTGTTTGGTGCATTCCTAAGAAAGTTACTCCTGTTTAGAAAAAACTTTTGACTTCTTCGGTTTATAATTATCACCTTTTCGTTTTAAGAAGGCAATTAATTTTGAATAGTTTTCAATTTTTACATTATGTTTAATATTTAGTTCTGATTTCAGCATTGAATACTGCGACCACATTGTTGAACTTTTGAATTTTTCAAACAAATCAGTAAAATATGCGATCAGAACATTTTCTGAATAAAAATGTACGTGATTTTCTTCACTTCATTTCACAAATTTTGTGTAAGCATAATCGTAAATTTTCTTCGATTTCGTAGGTATTAAGGTTTCTATCGAAGATTTCGCTATTTCTAGCAATTCGGGAGGTGTTGATTGCATTTCTTCTGACATTTTCTTTTTACTTGAAAAACACAGGTATAACGAACGGGTTAACACTATTTTTTTATATTCTAAATCATACACTGACAAACGTCAAATTAAATAAGTATTCAAATGACAGTTCCAGCCTACTTGATTGCAACGTTCATAATAAGCCATTTAACATGTGCTTTTTTATACTAGTACAAACATGAAAAATATTTGTACTAGTATAAAAATAGGCTACTTCTACAACACGTGTACCTTGATATAATGTAAACATTATTATATGCTTGAAGAAAAAACCATTTCGACTAGTATTTATTAAAATTAAGTTGATGCTTTTTGCCAATGCTTTTTGTTCACTTTTTTTAACGGAAAAGTCTATTTACCACAGAGAGATATATTAGGGATTACTTGCACGTCAAAATCAGTGAGAATAACTATATAAAAGCAACTAAGCGTTCGAGTTACATTACACAATTTGTAAATAAACAATCAGTAAAAAGATCTTAGTAGTTAGTTATTACGAATATATGCCAGCATAAGTTATATTCACCAAAACATCTACACATTATTCTCCAATTATTCTCAGTATCTTTTCTTAGACCACATCCCTAATTACTTCCTCATCATACCTTCTAAATAAGGATCTACACTTTACACAAAAAAGCGAAGACAAATTGCTCAATAATATCTGCAGGTCTACGGGTCTAACATTTAATAGAGATAATAAAACACATGTACCAAAGAACAACGGTAAAGTTGCCCAACAAAAACAAAAGGAGCGTGTGAAATTATCTTAACCGCTGGCATGTAACAATGCCTGGAGAATGTACACCAATAAAGTTCTGCACGGATAAAATATCCGTCCGATCTTGTCGGTATAATATTGAGGTTAAATTGGAATCGAAGGATAAATACTATTAGGTGGCATGCATTACTCAATAATGCTCTTGATGGGGAATAAAAATTGTATGTACGATTTTACAACTTATTTGTATCAGGCATACAAAAAAATCGGTCGAGTGCGCAAAGTGAAGAAAATTAAAATAGAATTCTTTCAACTCTGTGGTTATGGTTTATTTACATTTTTTTTTTATTAACCAATAATTAAACTAAAAAATAATTAAAAGAGAGTAGACATTAAACATTTGGCTAATCTCATTATTTTTCAAAGTCAATCTATGAGATAGGAATAGGTGAGACCGGTGACGGTTGTAACAAAAATATTTGCCCTTATAGTAAGCCGTAGCGGAATCATTCTGTCTTAAATAAATGTTGTATAATCGTATGAGTGGCCTGGAATTTTTAAAGTTAAAAAAAATTGAGGCTTTTTAGCTAAAAATTTAAAGATACATCGGTGACAAATGTTACAATTGACACCCAAGAAGTGTCAGTTGTAACAGGGGTAGGTGTCGATTGTAACAAGCATCTTATATAAGCAGATAATACAAATAAAACAATTGGACCTTTTGATACCGTTTATTGGAAGCCAAAAATAGTTACATAATTTATTTGTTTTATTTTTTAAGTTTATTTCAAATAAAATGAATGATTTTCAATAACATTTTTAAACCAAAAAACAAAACAAAACGCATTATTCAAGAAGAATTAAAAAAAAATTATTTCATTGTTAATGAGTGTAACAATACTCTTTCTAAACGTTTTTGAATAGCAACAAAACTAACAAAAATCTAAATCAAAAGTTAACATACAGTGGCAAATTATTTTAAAATTAGTCAGAATCCTCAGATTTCGCAGAGTCGCAATTCTGACAAATAAAAAGAGAGTTATTCTTTGCACATTTAGAATGTGCCCATTCTCTACACTGTCGACACTGTAACCAGTCTTCACAGCTTGTCTTGTATAAACCCGAACAGACTAAGCACAATGTGTCTTCCTCTTCGGATGAAGAGGATTCATTATATTTAGGGTTTTTGCTTCTTTGCACGTTTGCTTTTAGATGGTGCTTTCTCCATGACTCTTGATAGATTGAGTCTTTTTATTAGGAAGACGTTGTTCTATTAGAATCTTCTCGGGAGTGCCATTGAGTACAGCAGCCTTTCCCTTTTCCTTTTGCCTTCCAACATTTTTTGGTTTACTAAAGTCTGTTTTTGGTAAAGACGTTATTTGCTCAGAAGTAAAACGTTTCTTACTAGGTGGTAAAACATGTTCTTCTTTAGATTTTTGGAGAAGAAGGTGAAGTTGACTGGTCCATAATTTTTGATGATAAAGTCGTTGATGATGGAGAATATGTTGGATTCGAAGTAGACGGTATCTGGTCCATAATTTTCGATAATAAAGGCGTTAAAGAGGGAGAGCATGTTAGTCCCGAACTAGATGCTAATAGGAAAGGTGGACAAGTTACCTGGACAGCGGAGCTTATTGATGAACACTAATTTCCGGTTGGTTCTTTTGAAGGACAATCAGTGGGATCGGTAGCATTATTATCTTCTTCAAAGGCCTACCGGTTACAGCGCTAGGCGCAAAATCATCAACGGTTACTATATGTCTATTGAACAGCCAAATTTCCGTACATCTAGACATTATGTTCTGAGGGGCTATGGCTTGAGGTAGAGCATTTCGAATTATACTTGGAATGTTATAAATAGTCATTCATTTCCCAGGGTTGTTTCTCATCCAATTGCCACACTCGTTATTATAAGCCCTTTGAAATAGTCCAAATGCGGTACGGTCAAGTGGTTGCAGCTTTTGGGGCGTGTGGGGAGGAAAGAAGAGCAGTCGTCACCAAAGTACCCTTTTCTTGGAAAGTTATAGAGCCTACTTGCTTAACATATTTTGTAGGGAGAACTTTGATTGGTTTCTGTACAGTGGTGCAGCCTATTTCGTCCACATTATAATTATTTTGTTGCAAAAAATAATGCCTTTCTGACACAGCAGCCAGGTTGTCACAAAACGTCCATCATTTTCTTTATTAAAATTTGTTGCTTGGGCCAAGCTTGTAGATTAACTGACAAATAATGGTTTCGTTAAGAAAATGCTGTTAACTAGTTTTTACTAGCCATTCCAAATACATCCCAGTTTTTTGGGTATTTCAATTATTTACAGAGGCAAACTAATCTGCTAATTTTCTCATGTCTCTCGTGGAAAGACCGAAATACATCGTGGCTGCATTCTGTACATACCTGCCTAGTTCTTCCAGTTCCATAGAAAATACTTTGTTATGAGCCCAGTATCCAACACGTGTCTGTTCGTTATTTCTTAAAGAGTTTACGTAACGTTATAAAGAGACGTGACAAATTCCATATTGCCTTGAAGCAGCTCTTACAGAAACATGGTAATTTAATACCTTATTTGCTACCTCCTCATAAGTTTCTTGCGGAATTCTGCCTCTATTCGTTTTTTCCATTATTGATTTCATATTGCCTAAAATAAAAAAAAATTGCAAGAATATACGTTTCATTGATGTCGGTTGTAACATGTTGCAATTGCCAACCGTGGTTATGTTACTACTGACACCAACAAACTACCTAACCTTAAAATTTAGATGTTCTAAATCGTTTATTTCATACACAATTACATGCTGATTTGAATGGTCTAAGTAAATTACACTTAAAATATATGCTTAGGAAGATTTTAACAAAATAATCTAAAAAAGAAAACTTACTTTATGTTGGAAAAACAATATTTTCTTTAATTTCACGTCTTCTTGTTCAAATTTCACAAACTATTGCCTGTCAACATGTCGAGTAGCATCAGTTGTGACGTGTCTACAAGTTGATCGCACTGAACATCATAGATGGCGGCTGTAGATCGAATATTACAAACAACACCCGTTACAACCGTCACCGATCTCCCCTACAGAGTATTTCCAAAGTAATCTAAAATATTTTTGTAGGCAATTTGTCGTTAAATTTTAAGACGAAAAGCTCCTATAAACACGTGTGATAGGTTTTGTCGTTTGTGAGATAGAGGGTGTTTACTTTTTTTAGCGATCCAGAAAAAATCTTTCTAATAGCAAGTCTTCGTATGTTGGATCGTATACTTGTTCTTTTTAAGTGTTGGTTTGCATTTAATTCAGAGCTGTACGTAGTTATCACGGATATGACTCGTCTCTCTCTTTGCTTCTGATATTTTTTGTGAACCACTCTTATTATTCTTAAAAATAATTTAAATGTTCAGAGAATTCCTATGGGTTCTTCAATTATAGTGGTACGTCTGAAAAGTACTAATATATAAGTCTCTTCAATTCTTTGGCGACTAAAACTGTGTCCTAGGACATTCGGGCGCTGTCGTTCAAGCGACGCCATTTGTGCGCGGCCGTTCGGGCTCAGGGACAATTGGGTACGAGGACAATTGGGTGCGAAGACAATTGGGCGCGGGGATAATTGGAGTCGCCGGCCACTCTGACGCGAAATTCCATATAAATCTTATAATAATAAATGTGATCCACATTTTTTATTTAAATAATTTTTCATACTAGATGATCAAATATTAAAATTTTATTTTAAAAAAGTCTTACCCCTATGTTGCTTTTGGTTTACTTATTGAATATTGTATTGCAATTTAACACTCTTAAAGATTAATGGCTTTACTTTGCAAAGTAAAGCAACCCCTGCTACAAAATGATCTCTCACCCTTTTCCTTGCTATTATTGGTAATTTCATTCTGTAGAGATTTAGGTACCATTAATTAATTATTAACAATAAATACAAATATTTAGAGATAAGTATTAAAGAACTAAAATAGTTATTTTTGAGTGGAACAAACTGAGACAGTAATATCCGGATTACGCTGTTTTAAATATAGCATTTATCTAAGAAAATCACATAAAAATATAAAATAATATGGATAACAACGTAAGTTCTTATAAATTTATAAAATATATTAATAATTCTATTACTACGGTTTGAATTATATTTATTTCATTATTTTGAAACTTCTTCCCCTGTGATCTTTATTTATTATTGTGAAATATAAAATTTCGCGCTAGAAATGCCGACGTCTAAACAATCGCGTCACACTGTTCCAGATCCCAATTTTCCCCGCGCCCAGTTGTTCCCACGTCCGTACAGCGGCGCCCGATTTTCCGACTAAACTAAAAATGGTATCTGTATTTTTATATTTTCTACGTCATCGTTCTACGTACACTACTATACCAACTCGGCTATCAGGACATTAGATATCTAGAGTACGAATTGTGAATTTCAATATCAGATTTGAATCTTAAATGGTGGCACAATAATGTGAAATTTTTAAGCATCGTCTAAGAAAACAAGACTTAATACCTTTCAAGTTATCCTGTAATATGACATAATAATTCTTTAATTTTTAAAAATTTCTTTAACATGAAACTTGAGTAAAGGATAGAGTTAATAGTAATGTATAAAACGGATACGAATAAGTGTAAAATTATATTTACAAAGAGGTTATCCTGTACAACAATTTAGATATAATAATAATAATATTAATAATAATAATAGTATAGATGAGACACCGGTTATTCCTTATGTACCGGAGGAAATTGAGTCCGTCGTAGAAAACGAAAAATGCCGTATCTACTGGAACTATTCGTTTCCTACGCTCAGGCGTTTGCAAGCAAACAAGCCTGATATAACCCTTCTAGACCATCAAAAGAAGGCGATATATGTTATCGAGTTTTCGGCACCTAGCGAGAACAACATCGCCAGAAAGGAGGAGGAAAAGCGAACCAAATATCGAGATCTCATCTTCGAAATACGCAGGCTGTATCCAGATCACACAGTACGTTTGGTGGTTTTGATAATCGGTTGTTTAGGTGGCATTAAGAATGCATTGCTATCAGAGCTGAAGACCATACCAGCATGTAGCGACATGGCCGAAATATTAGCCGGTCGGATGCAGAAGGCAGTCATACTAGGATCGTTGCGACTACTAAGGGCACACGAATAGCGGAACTCGGTAGTGACTGACTCTGCGGTGTGGAGAGTCGCTGTCGTTTTAATTAATCGGCTCGACCCTCTAGTTGTCGGAGACGGAGGGTTTGACATTGATTGAAAAATTCACATAAGAATGAATAATAATAATAATAATAATAATAATAATAACGTCTTTATTATTTCTATAAAAATACAAAACAAAATATAATTATTTTATAATAAAACAAAATATAGAAATAATGGACCAAGCTCATCCTTTGTAAATGTTTGATCATATACAAAGCATGTTCTACCACTTAACCCTTAAACCCCAAACAACCTGTACTAAATGGTAATTTTTTAACGAATACGAAAATGTTTGTATATTGCTTGAACACAAGAAAGTCTGTTTGATGTTTAATGTAGATCTCTAAACTAAATCTGAGAATTGAACAACTGGTTTTTTGATATAGTTCTAAATTTGTTTATATTTAAACTTTTTAAAGAATTGCATAATTTAAATATTTGATATTTAAAGGACCGCCTATACATTTTAATTCTAAATCGAGGAACTGTAATTTCACCCCTAAATCTAACATGTATGTATGTATGTATGTCGGTGCGATATGTAACCTTCCTATGGAGATATGATGGTTTTTTGGTGGTAATAATTTTATGAAAAATACATGATGCGTGATGAATTCTTCTATTGTCCATATTCAACCATTCAATTTGTTTTAGTTTATATGATATTCGTTGTCTTCTGCGGATACCATATACGAATCGCAAACACGAATTTTGTACTTTTTGAATTTTTCTGTTGTAATATGTAGTTATATTTGGACTGTATAGAACATCAGCATAATTAAAAATCGACAAGATAAGAGATTCGCATAAAGACTTTTTTATATGGATAGGCAGAAAATGTCTATTGCAATAAAGAATTTTTAGTGTAAAATAGGCTCGTTGTATTAATTTGTTTATATGATTCTCAAATCTTAAATCCGCATCCATCAATATTCCTAGATTTTTCGCTTCGTTTACGACAGCTAAGTATTCACCATTTATGTGTAAATTTATTGACTGATTTATAGCTTCCCGGTTATTTTTTGGTCCAAATATTAATACGTTTGATTTATTTGAATTTATCCACAGACAATGTTCTTCAGCTGCTTTAACAAATTTATTTAATTCTACATTGACTAGATTACGTGCATTTTTACTCATTTCTGCTGGAAAGTTATAATAAATTTGAGTGTTGTCAGAGTATAAATGTGCATGACATGTTTGAAGGTTAAACAATAGTTGAGAAGTATAAATGGAAAATAATAAAGGACCAAGTATAGAGCCTTGTGGTACTCCTGACTGATGATTTAAGAAATCTGAGCTGCAATCCCCTATGCAGACTTTTTGTTGCCTACCATTTAAATACCTACTCATTAGTTGTAGTGCGTTATGAGTGAATACAATATACTTCAAAATATTTATCATTAAGTCGTGATTGATAGTATCAAACGCTTGGCTGAAATCTAATAATATCAGAATTGTACATTTTTTGTCATCGGTAGCAGTTATTATATCATCGGTAACATGCAGAAGAGCTGTAGTGCAGCTGTATCCTTTACGAAAGCCAGATTGAACAGTGGGCAACAAAGAAAAGCATTCAGTATATTCTTTTATTTGGACCTCAACAGCCCTCTCAAAAATGTTTAATAGTGTTGGTAAAATACTGATTCCTCTTAGATTTTTCATTTCGGTCGGGCTTTGTTTTTTAGGTAATACCCTCCCAATCGCCCTTACCCACATTGCTGAAAAAACGTTTTCTGCTAAGCAAAAATTTATTATATGGGTAATGTAAGGCACAATGTGAGGACAGCAAAGTCCAATAAGTTTTATGTTTATGTCGTCACATCCTCTTGCGTTTGTTTTAATTTCATATATAACTTATATATATATAATATATATACGAGTATATAATTTATTATTATTGTAAAATGCAAGTAAATTATCATCTGGTTTTTTTATTTGGAATTGATTCTATAACGAACTTATTTAACTCAGCAGGTTTATGTAAATTTTCAGGGATGCTATTATTTTTATCAGGGATAAATTTATTAGATTTTAGTGTCCTCCACATTTCTTTGGAAGAAGTATTGTTAAATTGGTGAATAAAATATGCTTCCTTCTCTCTTTGAATAGCTTGATTAGTAAGATTACGCATATTCATATTCAAATTTATTTTTATATACAAAAGAAGTTTATATGGAAATCCAAACAAATATAAATCTGGAAAAAGCCCCTGTATTTAATCTCATTACCGATGAAATTTTGAAAATGCTTCCAAGGTCAAATCGACCAATCTTGTCAATGCGTCCTTAGACTAAAGTACATACTAATGGGGAAAGGTGGTAGAAGTTATTATAATACCTAAGGCAGGTTCATTTCTTATGAAGTTACATCGTACAGACTCATCTTCTTGTTGCCTGTTATCTTAAAACTCCATCAAAAAATTCTCCTTAAGCTTATAATAGAAGAATAATAGAAGAAAATTACATTTTTTTTTTTCAGAGGAGGGGACATTTTTTGCGGTGCCTCAGGCGACTCTCAAAACTAATCTCTTTGAGTATTGTAGGGTTCTCACTTACTAAAACCCCTCCTCCTAGGTTCATACCGTAGGACGACGGCACTATTCTTGGAAGGATTTATCATCGTGCGTCCTATGCGGACTTACATTTGTCTTTCTTCTAGTCTATATCCTGCCTGGTATTGCCTTTCTTCCTTCTCCATTTCTTGCATAATATTATTTTTTAAATGACAAACCTAGTACTGCTTTTAAACTTACCCTTATATTTTACCATCATGCGCACTCGAACAGAATATGGTTAGGTGTGTTTTCTTCTGCGTCGTATATACACAGGCTGTCGTCCTTTTTTTCGATTATGTGTATAACTTCTAAAAGATGCATGTCCTGTCAAAAATGAACTGACGCAATATTCTGTTCTTCTGAACTTACAATTATACTATCCTTCGATGGACAGTATACTCTTGTTACTGCCTTTTTTGTATTTGCCTCCCATCTATTTTGCCAGGATTCTAGCGTTTTATTCCTTTCCTCCGCTTGATATTTTCTCTTTTCTGATGTCATTTGCATTCTTTATCTTTTGTCTGCTAGTTGATCAAGTGGAATGCAACCGGTAATGACTTGTAAAACGGTTGCTGATAACGTCTTGTATGCCGAAGCTAGTCTTAGCAGCTTTTTCCGTTTAATACTGATGATCATACGGCTATATATTTTTACTTTGGTTGATCTATTCTATGTGGGTACGGCGTAGAGTACGGTAGACTGAATAACGCCGTTCAGTAAAAGCTTCTTGCGGGTGCCAGGACCTCCGATATTGGGTATTATTTTTTTCAATGCTGTAAGGTGTGGTAATTCTATATTCAACATATGGCGCATGTTTATCAAATAAAAAGAGAAGATAAGTATCCAATAATTTTATTTTCAATATCCTTTTCCTATAATATATTTTCAAAAGGCATTCTCTATTTAAATTATCATGTGAAAAATATTTGTAAGATCTATATTTTATTACTTTAGGACTTTGAATAACAATTGATAGATTAAGACTGCAATACACTCCTCTCTGATTAGAAATATCGTGATATGTCGTACCAGAACCTGCCACATGGTAATCTCTATTCGTAAAGATAACCTCGAGCAAGGTTTGAAAAGGACTTAACTCAAATCCATGAATTTTTGAGATACGTCCCTTCCTTATATTAGCGACGATTTGATTGTACTAATCTTTGATCATCTATTATTGTTCATCCAGTTGAGGTGTTCATACCTTACTATCTTCGATTCTATGTTGTCTAGTTTATTTTCGCTGCTGTCTTATTTCTATAGAATAAAATCCGTCTTTAGTTGTGTCATCCAGTTTTCATATTTCTGATCCATAAACAAAAGATCAATAAGTACATCTTCAAACATTAAACTGCGATTTATTTTAGTTATCAGTATTTTTCATTACTTCACGGAAAAAAATGTGACTAGAAAATTTTACTACAATGTTGTAGTAGTAGACTTGTAGAAAAATACTTAACAATTTGTAGAAAATTTTACTACAATTTATAGTTAAAAACTATTCATTATTGTAGCAATTGAATTGTCGAATAAAATGCTACAGCAATAGGAAAAAATTCCACAATGTTTAGTATATATTACTATTGTTTAGAAGTAGAAATTTATTACAATTATCGTAATTACTACTACTAACTTCTGAAAAAATTTGTACAAATATTAATAATTATCTCTACAAAAAATAGTAATTTTCTCTACAAAAAATAGTAATAATTTACTTATGAAAGATATTCAATTTTATTCAAAAATATTCTATAATATTGTAGAAATTCTAAGTCATGTGAACAAAACAGAATTCTGCTATTGGCCATCGTTTTCTGACGTCGATCATAAATGGCCAGACAGCAGTAGCCGTTCGCCATGTTCACATAACAAAGCATGGTACATATACGAGTACCTATAACACATTATTATATTATAAGCACCGATGCGTTTGAGAAAATTTTAATAATAAATTCTATTGGTGGTAAGTACATTTATTATTGTTTCTGAATAATTTACCTTTAGATAACTAATTTAAATAACCTTAGTAGATTATTTTAAAAAAAATAGCCTAACGATCGAATTTTGTGCCAAATTCAATGATGTTTTTTTGTCTTAATGGTGACATACCTACTTTCTCATTTTTGTTAGTTATCTGACTTAGTTATTTAATATCCAAATCAGTGTAAAGGTGATAAATATCCCCGTTTTAAGGGTATGAACAGTTCAATTGTTATTAATTTTTATTTCATATTTTTCAGGTGCAGAAAAGCCAACTGAGACTGAGGGTGTTATTATTACTGTTATTTATTACATAATGTAATTAAGACTTTGTATCTTTTATATTAAAATAATAAATTGAATATTTTATTAAGGAACATTTTTTTCTAGGTTATAATTATAATAATTATAGAATACTATTACAAGTTTTATTAAAAATTACTAGAATTTGTATGGATTTTTACTATTTATTGTGTAAAATTTTCATATTTATTTTCATAAAACGCAATACATTTTTAATATAAATTCATACAATGAATAGCAAAAATTATAACAATTTGTAGAACAATTCTTATGATGCATTTGGATATTTTTACTAAATATTGTAGATAATAACTCTACAATACATTCTCCACAAATATTTGGAAATTTTTACTACAAATTGTCCCTGTCCCTATATGTACTATTTATTGTAGAGAAAAAATCTATAATTGTAGAAATTTGTTCTACAATTTTTTTTCCGTGTTGATTTAAATTACATTTTGGTTAAGGAATGATTCTTCATACGGACCACTACTAAAATTTCTAATGAAACCGTTTATTATCTATTGTTGGTGATGATAACTACATATTTGTTTTCAGGATTACATTAAGGATCAACAGTGCTCTTTACGCTATTTCTGCGATATATTGACTTAGTAGTTAGAACATAAAAAGCACAATAAAAAGTGGATAATTAAACGCTACACTATTGGTATCTGTGTTTAAGATATTCGTTGAGCTGTTCCACAGTTGGGCGAAGCTGTTTTTAATTCTACAGAGAAACTAATTAACGATGGTTCTATCTTTATTACAACCCTCGAAGATTAACAATAATTTCTTGAAAAATATTGTAGTATAGAAGTGAGTTGGTAGTTTAAATTTTACTTTGATAATGGTCCTATTTATTTCACTAAGATACATTGAACTTTAAAACATATTTTTGTAGAAGAAAAAAATTTTTTATATCCTTAAAATTTTCTCACAAACATCACATAAAATTATTTATTAGTTTGTTAGTAAAAGCGCATGAAAACATTCTACTAATCAACCGCTGTCAGCAGAAGAAGAAGCTAAATATTATAAAACCAATAACCAATTAACGAATACCTGCCAAGACCTATAAAATTAAAAGCAAGAAATAACGGCAAAAGAAAATTACTAATTTTGATATTTACTTCACACTGGTCATATAGGTACCTACCTTGTATGCGAACGAGAGATTTATACATATTTTAGAACAACTAATAGATTAACACTGCGCACCTATGGTTCGCAATAAATAAACAGTCACATTTAAACGCCTATGCTAATAACAATTACAAGCCCCAGCATGATATTCAATAACCCAATGGTTTCCTGAACCATCAATCATTGCTTCTCGTCGATCACCGATGAACTCCAGTGGTGGAGGTTGTTACTGTAGAGACAAAACAAAAATCCAAAAATAATACTGCTATTAAGGGGTGGGTGGCTCAGTGGTAGAGTCTCTGCCTGTGGATCCAAGGGTCCCAGGTTCGAATCGCACCGTTGGCCGGGAAATTTTTATTTAATTTAATTATTTAAAATTAATTCTGATGCCTTGGTAGGATTCCCCACTCGACCATTCACTGTGGGTTCTAATTAACAGTGCTGTTCCTAAAGGGGCGCTGGGAAATAGTAACAAATCCTACACAGAACACGAGGCTAATTGCCTTAGTAGTCGATGCCGATGACACCAATTTAAAAAAAAAATACTGCTATGACAAATTTGTACTTACCTAAATCATTTGACAGCATAACATGAAATTTCAGCATAAAAACTTCAACGGCATAGAATAAAAAGAAATTACAGCACATTCATTTCTAATATTGTAACAGCAAAGTTATATTTCCTAATGGAATTAGGAGTTTAGTTTCTGAAGTGATAATGGTAGTTCCTTGAGGTTTCACTTTAGTTCCTACACATTTTATACTATAACATTTTCGTATCCCCACTATCAATGTTCTACAAGTTTCCGATAACATATGCTTCTGCGTATGTGCGTACATGCGCCTGCCCAATAACTCTATAATGAAGGCTCCGATTTACTTGCTGTTTTGACTTTACTATATAATTTGTTTAAGACGAAACTCCTAATGATTTTCAAAACTTTCGGTTTAACTTTAAATATAAATGGTTTTAATGCAATACTTATGAATCTTATTTTATGCACTGCTACACTAGTACTGGATGTCACAAATCTCTTTTATATTGCCATCATTTCTAAACGTCAATTAATTAATTATTTTTTAAAATGTTTATTCATTGTATGTGAATGTGATAAGTCAAAATATTTGTTTTAAGTTGAATTGAATAATGTAGATCTTAAACTAAGATCATACAGGAAGATAAAGTCACGATGAATTTTGCACGAGCTTTAACGAATTTCAGAATGAAGCTCGTATCTGAAATTGATATTAGAATCAAAGTAGCAAAGGGTGAAAATAATATTTTTATTCAAAGGGTAAAGAACGCAAATATTGTTACAGACGAGTTTAAAATGTAAAGTGCCAAATAACTTAGATGGGCAAACGAACGGGGCAAATGGGTAAATGTTCCAAATAGTTGTAAATGGTCAGGCTTGAGAGGTACATGATTCAAATATTTTTACTTGGACAGGCGTAAAGGGTAACTGGCTTAAATATTATTTTATTTTTTAAGTAGAGGTGTAAGTGGTAAAGAGATCAAATATTTTGAAATGGGCTGGATTAAGGGAAAAGGGACTATATATTTTTATATGGGCAGACTTAATATATAAATGGGCCAACAATTATTACATGGGCAGGCGTAATGGTGTAAAAGCACCAAATAGTTTTTCATGGACAGCTTTAAGAGGCTAATGACCCAAATATTTTTATAAAGGCAGGCTTAATGGAAAAAAGGTACCAAATTTTTATGCATAAATGGTTCAAACAATTTACATATCCTATTCAAATGAAATTATTCTTAAAAACTGGGTTACTCAGAAATAAATTATCATCTATATCCCTTTCAGTAACGGAACCAGATAAACACGCAAACAATAAATGATTTTGTAAGACCGGAGACGTGTATATCCGCAAGTACAGATATAGGGTAAGGGATTGAATCTATCTGATTAATAATCTATTTAGACTTAGACATGTTATGAAGCAAGTACCGAAGTTGGTAAGGCTTTTGGTAGGTAGAGAGGTGGTAAACGTCAAACCCCGTCGGAGGACTTCCAGAATTTCGCGGTAATGTTTGTTCGTCATTGTAGTAATATAAAACAAAATAATACTAAACATTTTTAGTAATTGCAGTTTTGGCAATTCTGGCAAGAAGGCAAATTCGTTTTCAAATATTTTTTATTATAATTTTTTTATTTTTAGGTTATAAAAAATTTGGTTTTTAATTTATTTGTAGGTCTGTTTTTAAAACAAAATATATTTTGTTAGTTAATAAACAAAATAAAAATGTGTTTAGTTGAACTTTTGAGTTAAGAGGTTGCTATCGACAGTAGTCTCGAAAGGGATATTCAATAAACGTTTTGCACTTGGAAGTTTACACTTCTTTGAAATAAAACATAGTTTGTTTTAAATAATATGAAGTGTAGGCATCTTGTATTTTAAGATTTATATTAAAATTATAAATAAATAATTTTATTCGATTCTAGAAATGTTAGTTAATCCAAGGAAGCTTTTAAGTATATTATGCTCTTAAAACTAGGTCTGTGGACTTGGCACCACAATATTGCAAAAAAGGGTCAAAAATATTTGAGAGGTTTGCCCATCGTTTGCTCATTATTGCCCATGAAATAACTTTTTTTGCCCACCCTCTGTTTTCACAATATATCGAAAATAATTTTCGCGGGCCAACTTCCAGACAAAAGTTAAAATTTTCATAAATTAATTTCACGGCATAATAGCATTTAGTTTGCCTGCATTTGCCCATAAATTAGTTTTTTCAGAAAAAAAAAATTAGAGAAAATAAAAAACAAAAAAAAAATATTCACAAAAATGCAATATGATAACTGCATTAGATAATCATTCGTTAGCCCATGTTTGCCCATTTTTTTGTTTTTCAAATTTCCATAACGATCTTTAAAAAAGATTTAATTAAAAAAGGGATTTAATGACAATTCCGCTATCCGAGATTTATAAGAGTTTATTTATTATAAAAAAAAAAATAGACAAACATGGAAATAACGCCAAAATATTTGTGAGTTACTAAAAAATGTTTCTGAGGATTGCCCATATTTTTTAAAAATCCTCGTCCAATAGGGGGGCTTAAACTCATATACTCATATACTATATTGTATTCGAATGTGAAAATTAAAGAGCAAAAAATAATTAATCAATCATATGATATTAATACGCTAAACTTATAAAAAATCTTTAAATTTACTCGCATTTAAAACCTTAAAGGTATAAACTTCATTATAATGAATATCCAATAGAATTAGACAATCTTTCACGAACTGTTATTTAATTATTTTATTCTTAGGGCCGATCTTTTCACCTCTGAGTAAAGTTACATGTAGGTTCACTTGACAGATTAACAAACCATAGCCCTATAGTTTAATCAGCATGTAGTTACTTTCAAATTAAAATTCTTTACTTGTCATTCTATCAATTTATTAAACGTTTTCCAGAAAAACTAACGAATATTTAATTTGTTAATAAAACATCATCTCATTAACTTCAGGATACACATACTAAAGGTATGCTGACTTTCGATTCAAAATTCGTCCAAACCGCGCATGACGTAATGCGTGACGAACTTTCAAGTTATTTTGACACTTTTTGAATGAGTACTGTAAATTAATTTAATAATTTATATGTTTTTGGGTTAGTAGCGACTATATTTTCCTATATATAACAGGGAAGAACTAAATTAATGTTTAAAATGCCGGACTGCGCAGTGAAGATATTTCCGAATGTCACAAAATATGGGTAAATTCTTATCGAAGAAAGGACAAACTTAATTGAAATTTTCCTATCCATTTTGAGGAAAGTAGTTGTAAGATTCCTCTTAAACATAGACGCAAGAAAAGGAAACTGAATTACACCAGGTGCACGGGCCTCATTAAGCAAAGAAAATAAATCGGTATTTAAAAATTTCAGCAAATAAAACAGTAGTTTCCTGTCCCAATACAACGGTCCTTTTGAAGTAATGCCATGCATGAGCAGAACACGAACATATATAAGAATAAGATAAATGAACAGGAAAATTGGTTTTGAGTATTTTTATAGTAAACTTGACAAAACATGTTTAAATTTACCAATTAAAAAGTAACGTTTTTGTGTACTTGCATTTTGTAAATAAATAATTTGTTTCTGCACACTTATTTTTATTTGATATAATAAGAAAAGAAATTGCAAGAGAACATGCAAGAGAACTACTACGCACAGAAAGTAGAAATTTGGGCCAAACTTGTATTTTTAGTCTATATCTTATCTTATGGCCAGGTTATGGATTTTGTCACAAAATACCTATAATTTATGAGAAATATTAATATTTTTATTAGTATTATTCATCTTAAACCTTCATATTTGTAAACGAATATAGTACAAAATAACCAATAAAGCTTAAGTAACTGCATAAAATCTAAAATTGGCAAAATATCGAATTTTAAACACTATCTCCCATTTAATGCTTATAATTCTATGTCCCACGTGACTTCACCGATAGTCAGCTGCATGCGCAGAAATATACTGTTAGTCTGCATGGTTAGTCTGTGTATCGTGATTAACTTGAATTTTACTAATTCCTGTAAGGATTCAAAGTGTTATTGTAAAATTACGTTCTTTTTTAACTCTTCTTTTTTTCTAAATTGACGATGACGTTTCTCGCTTATTTATGTAACTATTTTAAAATGATTTGTTATTATGCATGTAAATGAAGAAATGAATGACAACGCACTGTGCATAGGACACATTTTGTTTCAAATATGTTGGACGTACCTACCCTATAGCATTATCCCTACACTTTTGTCTAGCAAATCTTCAGACATTAAAAAAATAAAGTTCGAAATAAAAACAAGTCAATGAAAAACGAAATTTAAAGATGATACATTTATTTATATTTACTATAACTGGTAAAAAGAAGGAGAAGAAAAGTAAAGAATAATAAGAAGACAATATTATTAAATAATAACAGGTGCAAGTAAAAGATAACCCATCTAATAATATCCAAGGATTTGTCAAAATTTCGCTTTTTACAATAGTAATTTGTTAAACAAGAGTTGATATGATGGCCACGCGGACAATCTATTCGAGTTGTACAGTACATTTTTTCTACAGTCTGTTCGCTATACTTACGCGGGTTTCGGATAAACAAAATTATGCAAATTAATCATTGACAACCAGTTTCAATAAGCCTCTTCCCAATAAATTAGGTAAAATTGCCCTAATGGTCAGATTTAAATTACAATAACATTAGGGTAGGTACTAAATTTGTTACAAATATTGCAATTGAATTGATTTTTTGCAAGTGTTGACATTGTATGTATATTGTAAATTTAGTGGAAATTTTAAAAATGCCTAGACGTGTGTTAGATGTAGATAGTCTAATTTGTAGTGTACATAAGTATTTTACGGATGAAGAAGAAAATGGGGGTCCTTTAAAATCGGTAATGTCTGTACAACAACGTGTATGCGATGCTCTAGGAATTAGTGAAACCCAATTAAGAGGAGTATTACAAAATCACAATAGTGAACTGCCGAAAGAAGATCACCGCAAAACTCGCCCATCATTGAAAACTAAAGATATTCCAGATGGAAAGAAAGTTGAAATTCGTAATACCATTTATCGAATGAGGGCCAACAAGGAACATGTGAACTTAAATACAATTCTCTCGGAATTAATAGATAGAAAATTTAACGACATTGGCAGAACAAGTCTATGGCAAGTGATACATAATTTGGGTTTCCAATTTCAAAAGGAAGATAACAGAAATGCCCTTTGTGAAAGAAATTCTGTCGTGCACAAGAGAATTAACTTTCTAAGAAAATATTCTAAATCTAAAGAAGAAGGGGCGAATTTTATAAATTCAGACGAAACATGGATATTTTCTAGGGGTGCAACCAAGAGAATATGGCAAGATAATAAAGTCCATCAAACATACCGATAGAGAAGAAAAGCGACACATAATTTTACAAGCAGGAGGGAAATCGGGTTTTATAGAAGGTGCTGATTTAATATTTTCATCTAATTCAAAATCCAGTGACTATCACGATAATATGAACACAGAAATGTTTGTAAAATGGTTGCATGAAAAACTTCTCCCAGGTTTAAGTGAGCTCAGCGTACCTAATTATTTTAGACAATGCACCTTACCATTCTGAAGTATTAAACAAAAGTCCAACGAATTCTTGGACTGTTGATAAAATTAAAGAATGGTTGACAAAGGAACATATACCATTTCCTCAATGTATATTAAAATCAGAATTATTACACTTGGCAAATATACACACAAAACCAAAAACCTTTGTTGTGGATCAGATTATTGAAAGTTACGGTCATCAAGTTTTACGTCTGCCACCGTATCATTGCCAGTTTAATCCCATCGAATATATATGGGGAATAGCAAAACAATATTATGACAACCATATTGGTCCTAATGGTTATAATGACGACGCAGTTCGGGAAACTTAGCGAAAAGCACTTTCAATTGCAACTCCAGAAGTGTGGCGGAACTGTATATCCAAGTGCTAGAAACTAATAGAAGATTGGTGGACTCGTGAAAATAAAATAAACGGAATAAGTCCAATCATAATAACAATTAATGGTGATGACAGTGATGATGATGACGATTATGATATTTTGTAAGTTCAATTTTTTTATTTTTCATTTGAAATTCTCTACATGGAACAAATTTTTATATTAGAAAATATTTGAGTTGAGCTAAATAACCCTCTTATTATACATAGACTATATTTTCTGTTTGAAATGTAATTGGGTTTATAATAGCCACATTAGACTCCATTAATGAAGAAGTTTAATTCTGCTCTCAATTATACAAAAGATTCTCTATTATTATTTAATTAAAAAGTTAAACATTATGTTTCATTTCAGTTAACCCAAAGAACAGATCAAACTTTTGGGTACTTACCTGCAAATACTCATAAAATTTTTAATCCGAAACCTGCGTAAGTATAGCAAACAGACTGTACCATGCGCATACTAAAGAAAATCTCAAAAAATTTAAAAATTATTTAGGGGTTATTTAGATAAAATAGCTATTTTCAAAATAATACAAACATTTAAATTAAATCGTCACTTATTTAAAATTTTTAAAAATAATAATGTCGTTAACCAAATATGAACTGTTATTGGTGGATTTCATATCCGTACAGTGTCCTTATTAGAACGGATAACAAATTATATCCGTTCATTAGACTGATATGGCCTATTTATTCGTTCTGTAGTCTCCGATTAGAATATATAATATAAATGTGGGTGTACAAAAAATCATAATAAGATTTATAGATTTAAAACATGTTCATAAAACAAGGGAAACACGAATACTTAATGAGATGGGTAACGAAGACTATCATGAGAATATTAAGGGGCAATAAATCGCATTTTATGGAGTACTGAATAGATAATTAGGTAGGTTTATGAAATTTATGATAAACAGATGCAATAACTTCAAGGCCCCTAAAGCGACTAGGTCATTTAGAAAGAATAGAAGGAAAGATAATAGTATCAAAAGCACAGCGTAAACAAATTTACAAAAAATAAAAATGAAATATTAAGGAAAAGATCGAGAAAAATGGTGGAAGTGGAAGTGAAAAGTTGGAAAAAGTTGAGGAATAAAGAAAAAATTACTTTATAGAATTGAGCACCCTCTCTAAAGGACCCCGCAATTTTTATATTGATTTTGGGCACTGTCAGAATTTATTCGAAAATAAGAATGGTATTTTTCATTCAGGACAATTTTTTTACGGACCTGAAGTTTTTAGCTTTACAGGCCAAAATGTTAGAAGAAGTTAAAAATAAGGAGTGCAGAATTAATATTTTCAAATATAACTCTCTACATCCACTCTTAAGTAACTCGTGTTATTTCCATGAAACTTATATAGGTATAGTTAGTTTACGCTTGCTTGTACTTTACAAAATGTGATAGGATGCATTATCCAAAACAATAACGGAGTTAGCTGGCAAAAATCCATCGGTGCCTCCAATGTGGGTTATTATTAAACGATTTCTTTTTTATGATGGTATTTTCCCAAATTTTTGTTACTGTGTTACATTACACATTGTTACATTAACACATGTTTATGCTGATTCCTTGTTTCCGCTATTTTTCTTAGTGCATGCAGTGATTTCGTCTTTCTCTGTTAAAAAGCTGTTTCTGTCACGTTTTTCGTAACGAAAATTTAATTCATGTAATATTTTTTGCAGATGAAACTATGATATATGTAAAAGTAAGGCTATTGTCTATTTCTCAGTGTAATTTTTTAAATGCATTTCGAAAGAAAAAAGAATATACCATTTGCCTTAATATATTCTTTACCCAAGTTTCAATAAAGGTCTTTCTGGGGGCTTCTGGGTTACTTTTGAAAAAATTATATCTTCTATAATAATGTTATTATTAAATACATTAAGTACCAAATTTTTTTCTCCTAAAGATAATGCATTATGTCCACTAGTTTGTTTACGTGTACTTGTACTTGCAATATTTTCTAATGCACTCGCCATTCTTATATAACTGTAAAATTATAATATATTTTAATTCAAAATTCCGAATTATATAAAATATATACGATTTAGGTGAATTTTTTGAAGATATGTTAACTTGTAATTTTGTATATTATCTAAACCAGCCATACTCAACCTTTTTTTCTTTCGGGCCACATTCGTATATGTGCTATGTTACACGGGCCGCAATATTTTTGGATGATGCCCTTTTTTTTAGGACATCTATCTAAAATTAGTTAGTGGAGGCCTCTAATAAATTAAATAAATACAAAACATAAATATATCCCGTTGTGTTACTGCAAAAACAAGATAACTCACATTTTTAGAGTTTCGATAAAATACTATTCAAACGTTTAAAACTGAATAAAAAATCAGTAAAAGCTTCAAACCGTTTATTAACTTCAATGAAGAAGACATTGAGAACATTGTACATAAAGTATAAACTAATAATCTATCAGTAATTGGTAAAAAAAGAAAGAAAAAACGTCACTTAGCTTATTTAAGTCACTATTTGTGTGTCACTATTTTCAGTCGAAGTTTCAGTAACATTATTGGATACAGGTAGATTGTGATAATAATGGTGAAATTCATTAGGTGTATCTGATTTTGAAACATTTTAGTAAATCTTTCTTCTTGCACTTTTTTGTAAGTATTTTCAAAACTTTGTTTCATCCTTTTATGCATCCCTCTGAATAAATACTGTGCCAGTTCGGCATATAAAGCTGAATTCCCTCCCCCACCCATTGATAAATTAAATAAATTTTTTTGGAGAAATGTATTTAGGATAGCTGAATTTTTCGATACGTTGTCTATTAGAAAGTATGGTTAAAATTCATATTCGCCTGTTACCACTAATACTTTTATTTACGAATTTTCATATAAAGATTCGCTCGTTACGGCATGACGAATCACTCGTTACAGCTTGACCAATCACCCGTTACATCTTGACCAATCACTCCTTCACCACGGAGATTCGAACATCATGTGTTATTAGCTAATGGTTGTTTAAGGTTAGCTGTATCGCAGAAAAAAAGGGTGATGTAATCATCTCGTGGATTTCTAAACAATCGAGAAAGGCCAGAGACGGCTCTAGTCATAACAAAACAAATGGCGTGGGCACAATCTTGTAATAGTTCAACAAACACATTCAACCAAAATAAGTAGCGGCAAACCACTCCCGAAATACTGGTACGTTTTCAATGGAACACTGACTTCTCGAAGGCATTTGACACGGTGAACCATGATTTGCTTTTAAGGAAACTAGTGAAATTCGGGTTTCCAAACTACTTAGTGAAATGGTTAGAAAGTTACCTGCAATCCAGGGTTCAATATGTCAAAGTTAAAAGTTTTACTTCGAGTCCAATGAATGTAAGTTCAGGTGTCCCTCAGTGATCTCAGTTGGGACCATTACTATTTAATATATTTTTTAACGATGTGGCTTCAGGATTTAAATATTGTAAGTTCTTACTATTCGCCGATGACCTGAAATTATTCATGGAAATCTTAAACTCACCTGACTGTTTGAAGTTACAGGATAATTTAAACTATTTTTTTAATTGGGCTCTAAATAATGCCATGTCTTTAAATCCACGTAAATGTTTTTCAATCACCTTCACAAGATCAAAAACTCTATAAATTTTCTTTATAATATCAATACTACTGTTTTTGAGAAAGTTAGTGAAATCAAGGATCTAGGTGTGATCTTCGATAGTTCTTTGACATTTGTCCCACACATGAGATCCATCATTAGTAGAGCTCTGAAAACATTGGGATTTGTGACCAGGAACTCTAGGGAATTCTCTGTGCCTACATTCCGAACCCTTTCCTTAACACTAGTGCGCAGCATTCTCTTATATGCTTCACCAGCCTGGTCACCTCATTACCGGACTCATATTTTAAATTTAGAAGCAGTTCAAAATAGGTTTCTAAGAACTTGTCAGTGGAGGTTACATATGCCTTATCTTTCTAAGAGAGAGCTTAATAACCATTTAAACTTATTGTCAGTTGAGAAAATTAGTAATGATCTTTTATTTCTTTATAATCTCCTGGAAGGGAATATACCTTGTCCGGATATGTTGGAGATAATGAACTTTAGATTAAACGACATAAATAGTAGAGAGAAACCATTATTTTCAATTAGCTTCCATCATACGAACTACGGACTCAACAGTCCTTTAACCAGATTTCATAGACAAGGAAATGAAATTAACAGACACACTGATCTTTTGGGAGTTAGTCGGTTTAGGTTTAAAAATCAGCTGAGAGAGTACTTATCGAGTTAGCTTTAGCTCTAAGTTTTTTTTTAAGTTTTTTGTGATATTTAAGATATTTAATTTTTTTTTTCTTTTTTGTGTGATACTTTAGATTAGGTTTAAATTATCTACTGATAATAATTATTTTGTAAAAGGAGATTTCCCTAAATAAATAAAATAAAATAAAAAAAAATATATTCGGAGATTGAGAGGTTATTTGAATGTTATTTCTGTATAGAGGTTTTGGATTAAGTTGGGTATTGTAAGTTTTTTTTAAGTGTTGGGTAAGTGATAGGTCGATGTTGAGTATGTTGGTTATCCAGGGAGGGATAAGGTTTGTTAACAGTGAGAGACAGACTTTCTGAAAGTTGTAACAACTTCGTTTAATTCTTTCTTGGAAGGGAACAATTTTCGTCGATTTCTTAATATATATACATCCCAGTGATTGCATTAAATATTAAAGTTATCTTTGCTGAAATTCTTGCGGTGTAGTTTAGGGAGATTAGCTGGTCGTTTTAATGGTGGTTCTCTTGCTAATGCTTGGAAACTGCTTACAAGCTGTTTAAATTTTGCGTGTCAGCTTCCCATAAATGGGACATCATTTTTAATCGATTTATTCTGTTTTGACAAGTTTTTTATTTGTTTATTCCATTTTGAGCATTGGGAAATAATTAAGCCTAAACATTTTCTGCGTGCTTTGGAAGAGAACCATTTAGTCTTGGTTTTTTTTAATCTGTTTTTCTTTGCTCAATATTGTTTACCGAGTTTTTCTCTTGAGAACATATATCCTGTTTTTAGGGGCTATTTTCCTATTTTGTTCATGCAGTTTTGTAATACCTCTGATTCTATGTAGACTGGTCTTAATTGGGGCTTTTATACTTTTTGCGATGCTATTAAATGCTACTAAAAAAGTACCGAGCTAAGTATAGAGTCTTGCGGTCTTCCGTTTTCTAGAATTATTGGGCCTGTTATACATCCATTTGCTCTTACTTAGATTTTCCGTGTATCAAGGAAGTTTTTAATAAATGCTAGCATATTTCATTGGATTCCTCAGATGTGTAGTGTTTTTAGAATATGGTATCTTCATGTTGTGTCAAAAGCTTTGTTTACATTTTGTTGAAGGATGTCATCTCCTCATTTGATACTTGTAGTCTACTTTCAACACTATTTTGGTAAGATTTCCAGTTTGCTGTTTTTATTTTCCACGTTTGTTAAACTGGAGTATTACGTGTTTCAGTTTCTTCCAACGTGATAGAGATTGGAAAATATAAAGATTGTGGTGTCTTTTGTCTCACTTTTTTGTGTAGTTAAACCAAGTGTAATTGCTTCTACTACAATAATTTCAACAAACAAATAAATTAATTTATACCTTAGTACCTAACCCATAATGGATTTTTGATCCTGAAGATGAAGTAAGAAAAAACTTCGAAACTGGTCGCAACAAAGGAACTCTGTGATATTCAAAGGATCTTCTTTGTTTTCATTTTAAAGTCACAGTTGAAGTGCGGGTAAATTGTATTCAATGATTAGTTATCATTTGTATAATTAATACAAGCACCTGCGCTCTAACAATATCACAAAAAGATTTACATTATTCTCAACAAAAAACGTGTTTATACGTTATCAACACTAATGATGTATTCATATAAAATAGCTACTGTAGTACTTCCTCTAATTATGGCATTAAGGAATTCAATTTCTCTTTTCAAACAGCACAAAATGAAAACCAAAAGTGCTTAGAAGTGGCTGGAATTAATATTCTGTTTAGACAGATATTCGTTTTTGTTTCAGTATAATAACTGGCATTATGAACATTGAACTGCAAGTACCTACATGGAAGCTGCTTTAAAAGAATTAAATTGGCTACAAAAAATGAAAGATTAATAGCGATTTAGATTGTATAACAGTAAAAGAACAATTTTTAGTTTTACTTATTTAATAGTCTAAAAATAAAGATCTCGGCTACTTTGTATTACTCTACTAATTTCTGGTGTAACTTTAATAAAAACAAAAATTATATTAGATTACTTGAGAAGTAAATTTACAAAACAATAATTTTAATATCATTTATACAATAACAGACGTTTTATTACAAACTATAAACGTATTATTAAAGTTCCGACACTCTGAATGTTTTACCTTTTTTTTTCGAATACGACCTCATACACAAAAACAAAGAAAATACAGAAAGGCACAATGTGACCAAGGGAAGTGCTGATCTAAAAAAGCTGCATGGTTTCATTATTGTTTTGATGTCGGAGACAACAAAGATACCATTGTGATCTTTTAATGACGATCCTCAAGTGTCTGCATTCTTCATAAAATCATGTGTACACTGTAAAAATGCATTCATATCATTTCAATTTTAAAAATTTGTATTAAGTACATAAATAAGAATATAATAAATAGATAATAAGTAGTATAATACATCACTGGCGTGGAAAAGTTACATTTTTAACAGGAGTGAAATACGCACGAGGCATAAGCCGAGTACGACAATCACACGAGTGTGAAAAATCACTTTTTCACAAGTGATTTTTTTTATGTTCACAAAATAGTAAAAAATAAAAATTGTTAAATCAGGTAATCGGGATAATGAAAGTTCAATGTGGTTGGTTTTTACTTTTTTATATGCTTTATTACATTTTTTTAATGTTCTACGGATAGTGCTTTGTCAAAATTAAAAATATTGTGATTCCATTAACAAAGTTTCTAATACGATGATAAAGGCAAAATAACATTAAGAACAAAACAGAGTATTTTCACTAAAAAGCAAATTTTTGGCCGTCTTTTTCGACATAACTCGTGCATTTCATACCGCTTGGCATGATTTTATTATAAAGAAATTGCAAAGTTGGGATATAAAAGATCATTACCTTCAGAATGAAATCAAACGGTCACAAAATGTCCAATATTATGAAACATGATAGTGGCTTCCCACAAGGTTCAGTGATAAGCCCCACTCTCTTAATTGTAGCAATCAACGATATTCTACAAGGAATTAAATTACCACTTAAAGCACGTTTATACGCAGAGGACTTGGTCATTTTCTTCAACGGAAAAACTTAAATATTATCTTCTCACTTACTCAACAATTTATTCATCACATAAAAACGTGGTCAAAAAAGACAGGTTTCTCCTTTTCTACAACTAAAACAAGACACATATTATTTTCTAAACGAAAAGTTATCAATCTTCCAGAGCTAAAACTACATAATGATAACCTGAAAGCTCTATTAAGTTTCTAGGAATGACTATTGATAATTTGTTAAAGTGGAATATCCACATTCAAACATTCAACCTGTCACAAATGACTAAACCTTCTAAAAACACTAACAAACAAAGACTGGCTGCAGATCGTCTCACGATGCTGACATTATATCGAACATTAATACGCACCAAAATGGATTTCACCTAAATCTTTACTGAAGTCTCTAAATACCATAAATAAATCAACTCTCCGAATAATAAGAGGAGCCATTCGCACATCTCCAGTCGAAAGCTTATAAGCTGAACTTAATGAGCCGCCTTTGGAATATAGAAGACTAAACTTAAGGCTTGCTTTTGCAGTTAAGATGAAATCCACTCCTACGAACCTTTCAAATCAAAGTTGCTTCTTCCAAAAATGTACTAATCTATTCTCGACAATACCAGAATGCCAGAACCTCTATATGCAAGAATCAAAAATTACCAACAAGACATTAACTACATAATCCCAGAATGCTTAGCAGTTCAATTTACATCCGCGCTACCATGGCAACTAAAAACTCCAAAGTGTCTTACTTCTCTTTCTAAGTTTGACAAATACTCAAATTAATCAAAATAGCTCTTCATGATTTAACAGACCAATTTAAAGACTATTCTCAAATCTTCACGGACGTCTCAAAACTAAACGAGGGCATTGGTTCGGTGTTAATTCCTACTACCAGACTTATCTATAAACTGCCACCTGAATCCTCAATTTTCTCTGCAGTTATATGCATTATACCAAGCAGTAGTTTTCGTCAATTCTTTAATCTCTCAAAAGTTTATAATTCTCAGTGACTCATTCAGTTCTATAAAGGCATTACAGATAATATATACAAGCAACCCTTTAATTGTTAAAATAAAAGAGGAACTCAGTACAGCTCAATTAAATGGTAAAGACGTTGTGTTTACATGGATTCCATCCCACATCGGAATAGCAGGAAACAAGGAAGCAAACAAACTTGCCAAAGAAGCTGTGACAAGTAACAGTGCGCGAACGGTCAATCTAATAGTGCGTAGTAACGTGAAGTTCTACACTAAATCAAAAGTGATTAGTGCTTGGGAAAGCAAATGGAAAATGGGCACAACAAAATTACATAAAATAAAAAATGATGTAAAACCCTGGACAGTGCTCCAAAAAATAAAAGAAAAGACCAAGTGTTATTGACTAGGTTACGTTTAGGTCACACAAAGCTCACTCATTCATATTTATTTTGTAATCCCAAAAAAGAGGCAAAATGCAACCAGTGTGACACAAAATTAAATGTTAGTCATATACTTGTCGATTGTTCTCATCTTGCACCACAACGAAATGCAGCTAATAACCCTCTGGCGTTATCGTGCATCAGCACAAAATTTTCGCTAATAAAAAGGCCGTATGGAACCACATGAAGTTTCATAATATCCCTTATGTGTCTATCAGCCGTCATCCTACCACCATTAACAGCTACTAACTCCGTTCGCCCATTCCAAAGATATTCCTCCCCATACCATTATTGACCCACCTCCAAAACTTTCCCTTTCACGAAAGTTGCATTGGTAATGTCGCTCGCCTGGTCTTCGGTATACTGGCTACTAAAGAGAACAAACAAAATCTGGACTCGTCTGTAAAGAGAATATTGGATCATTCTTGTACACCCCATCCAGCATGGTCTCTAGCAAATTGTAAACGGCAAACTCTATGTTCCCTGGTAAGACGCGGGCCATTGGCTGTAATCCTTGCATGTATATCATGCTTTAAAAACGTACGGTTTGTACGCAAATTTGAACATTTCGGGCAGTTAAAAGGTCATTCTGGAGCATTCGAGCAGTGCAGTGTCGTGTTCTTAGGGCTGAAAGTCGTAAAAAACGATCATCTAGAGCTGTTATAACTCTAGGACGACCTTGGCCCTCTCTTCTAGAGTACCGTCCAGTCTCCCTGTGCCTTTGAACAGCTCTTTAAATGGTACTCACCCAATATCTCCGCCACGTACCTTTGACCTCGCCCATCTTTAATCAGCGCGATTACTCTAACTCTTCATATTCTGTCAAATGGCGAGTTAAACATTGTGGACCAGTCATAGTATACACCGTTATCGTACAACTAAATATCAAAGCAGAAAACACAGAAATGAACAGCATAATTGCAAAGTGGAATGTATGCCTATCCGAATTCGAAAAAAAGTAAACAAAAACTTAACAAAAGAAGAAACGACCAGTTTTTTGACTCGAGTTTATCAGTAAAGAATGCCGGAAATACTTAAGAAATTTTAAAAATAAATTTACTGTAGCCAAAATATTTAAAAGCATTGGTGATGCGATAATTTTTGTTAGGTGTGTATTTTGAAAAATGTAACCAGTGGTTATCAAGGTTAGGTTAGGTTTTACGCAACTGGAAAAAATATGTATTATATATTTTTTTAAATTCCATGTTCATTTTTAGTTAAAAAAGTAAGAAACTTTTATGGAGCTAAAATGAACGGCGTTGCAGAAATTTTATTCTAAAGAAAAGTCGGCATGTACTCAGATAATTTGTAACCACTCAGTATTTCAAAATTCTAATCTAGTAAACATATGTCACATTTTAAATAGTTTGTTTATTTGACAAGATGTTGGTAAATCAAATTTCTAAAAAATATTTAAAGACGTTTATGATTTATAGCCAATTTTTTATTTTAATTTAAAATTTATCTTGTTATTCTAAGCTCTTCAAAGGTTCATGTTCCTATATCTGTTAATTTTGGCAATTTATTATTAATGAAAACTGTATTTGCTTATTTATACTTTTAAATTTAGTTCCGGAATTTCAAACGAATTAACCCTTTTTGCAGTGTAGATGATTGTACAGTTTCAAGTAAACAAGCCGTGTACTCTTATATACAATTAAGAACTTGCTTGAGACTAGTTCGAATTAAAATTTTTCCCGTCCCTTATATATAACTCATAATCAAGTTTTTGTGTTTCTCGAGAAATGAGAGTTTTTTAATGATCATTATTTTTCTAATTATCATGAAAGATGTTTTACCTATAGTTATGAAGTTATGTAAATTTTTTTGAAGTGCTTATTTCCAATTAGTCGAATGATACTTCCTTGCGTTTTTAAATGAAATTCTACAAACGGAATAATTCTTGTTTCAATCATACTAGATAATGATGTTTTATGATTTTTGTCAGCAAAAATTATAGAAGCACAAATCTATTTATAAACTTAAGTACGAGGAGATAAGAGGTTTTTATTTACAATTATATTAATAATCTCTATATATTTTAATTCTAAAGTAATCGGACGTTGATTCTTGACTTAATTTTTGAGATTTGACAGTCAATAGATTGTATGCTCTTTACTGTTTTTGATCAAGCATACAAGTGTTAATCTAGCAATGCTTCCGATTGGCATAACCTTTACCGTAGTTATTTAGCCCAATCGGATTAGTATTTTAGATTCTGAAAAATTCGAAGCAGCAATTTTCCTTTGGAATTCGTTGGAGGGGGTCTCTGGTAGTCTAAATTCAAAAAGTTGGGATTCCAAAGTTGTCGTTACCTCCGCCATCTAGATTTAAAGGGTTATTTTTTGTATCTTGAATAACTCATTTATTTTCAATTTTACACGGAAAATAGTTTTTACAAAAGTTATTTAAAATTAAATTTCCTACAATTCTGCTTTTTTTTGTACGATCGATTTTTTTCGATTTATACCCGAAAAGAGGGGGTGAATTTTTGGTTATAGAATAACTCGTTTATTTTCAATTTTACGAGAAAAATTGTTATAAACAAAGTTGTTTAATATTAAATTTCCTACAATTCTGCTTTTTTTTTGTACGATCGATTTTTTTCGATTTATACCCGAAAAGAGGGGGTGAATTTTTGGTTATAGAATAACTCGTTTATTTTCAATTTTACGAGAAAAATTGTTATAAACAAATTTGTTTAAAATTAAATTTCCTACAATTCTGTTTTTTTTTTGTACGATCGATTTTTTTGTATTTATCCCTGAGAAGAGTGGGGGTGAACCTAAGTATTGTATTGTCACGTTTATAATTGATGTTGTACCATTATTTTTTCTGTTTGTTTTTTTTTGCTGATACCTGGAATTAAAAAGAAACGTGATAATACAATGATAAGAGTTTACCCCCACTCTTCTCAGGGATAAATACAAAAAATCGAGCGTACAAAAAAAAACAGAATTGTAGGAAATTTAATTTTAAACAACTTCGTTTATAACAATTTTTCTCGTAAAATTGAAAATAAACGAGTTATTCTATAACCAAAAATTCACCCCCTCTTTTCGGGTATAAATCGAAAAAAATCGATCGTACAAAAAAAAGCAGAATTGTAGGAAATTTAATTCTAAATAACTTTTGTAAAAACTATTTTCCGTGTAAAATTGAAAATAAATGAGTTATTCAAGATACTAAAAATAACCCTTTAAATCAAGCTGGCGGAGGTAACGACAACTTTGGAATCCCAACTTTTTGAATTTAGACTACCACAGACCCCCTCCAACGAATTCCGAAGGAAAATTGCTGCTTCGAATTTTTCAGAATCTCAAGCCTGTTCTTCACCTAATCCGATTGGGCTAATTTTGCTGCTTGGTTAGTAAATGTGTTCTTTTTTAGGTGGCAGTGTTTTATTATTAACAGTATCTTACTGATGACACATCGGGATTTATAAAGAACAGGAGAGTTTTTTTCAAGCCAAAATTCATCACTGTTCACATTACATGACTTCATTGATTGATTATCGATGGAACGTTTTTTATAAAAAACAGCCAGAGATTAGCAACATAAAGATAACAAACGCAACGGCTGCAGCAACGATGGCGTCATCTATGCGTCTCAGATATTAACTACAGGTATACGTCATTTGTAGGCAGACTAGTGTTACCAAATATTTTTTTTGAGAGATCTTACAAGTAGAGTAAAATGTTATTTCGAGAAAAAATTGTACAATAGATACATGTATACCATAATATAACTTAAATGGAATAAAAAAAAATTAAAAAATTCTTTGACATGATAATTTATTTATCTATTTGTAAACACAAGATAAAAAAAAAGAAAGTAAATGAAACTTTAAATTAACACATTTAAAGTAATCAATGACTATCACTTGAAAGTGAAATTTTGCATGCAAGCTTTTCTTTTGCCGTGATGGTCGGTGTTGGTACAAAATCACACCATGGTCAAAATCATGATAAGTGAGATCGAAAATTACTGGTTTCAAAAATTACGAACGACCTATGAATCTTTGCAGGTAGTTTTTGATTTTTATTGTTTTATGTTTTAAAGTTGTTGCACATATTTTTACATACGATCTCACTGGTGCAATTTTACAGAGTTAAAAAATCGTATAAATACGATTTAAATCGTACGTTGGTAACACTGAAACAGACAGTAGATGTGGACAGCAGTGGACAGTTTGTAAATATAAATGTCAGTTAGTTTTGTGTATATCAAAGAATCCTGAATTTAAATTTTGAGTTTATGATTGTACGATCCTCTAGATGAACTAAGCGAAATAGTTGTATCTGTATTTGTTAAAAATTTGAGGACAATAATTATATTTTTTTAATATTAAAATAAGTTGGAGATCGTATTGCATTAGTAACACATGCCTCATGAATAACTTTAAGCACCCTAATGTGGCGTTCTTTAATTAACCAAAGTAATATCTAGTCATGTAAGTAACACAAATAGTAACCAACTATCACAAAGTAGGTATTAATCTATTATTTATTGTTTTAGAACAAGAAAATGGCTTCAAAACGTTAAATACAAGATTTGATATAGGAAGAAAAATATCTGAATTCCCATTATTGAGTTTGCACTCAACATTTTTAAATAAGACACCATTGGCCATTCTAAATCGGTGGTCAAAAATGGGTAGAAATCGGTAGATTTGAAAAAGGAGGCAAATTTGAAAAAGAAGGAAATTTGAAAAAGGATGCAAATTTGAAAAAAAAAAAAAAATTGTATAAAATAGAATACAGACAATTTGAATTTTACAAAAAATTTAATATGAAAATCGAAGTTCGGTAGCATCTTTTGGAGGTCAGAATCCCCCATGCAGGGACCTCGCGTCACCATTTTCGCTATAGTATTGGCTATTGACTGTTTGTTTTTATTCACTTTCTTGATGGAACTCCCCCCATAGTTCTGAAAAATCCCTCCCATGACAAATGGCTGGCTACGCCACTGATCAAATTCGTAAATGTACTTTACAGTTACAGATTTGCTACTATTCATCTCTAAATTCCAGTATACCACCGGAACCATATGGAACTTTAGGCCCATATTTATAAACAGATCTCAGCCAAGTCCAACTCACCCGAGTTAGACTCAGCTAAATTGTTCTTAAACGAAAATCGAAGTTCTGTTATATCGCGTGAATTTAGAGATGGGTACTAACAAATTCGTAAATGTATTTACCAGGTACAGATTTGCTACTATCCATCTCTAAATGCCAGTCTAGTCTAACACCAGAACCACCTAGAACTTTAGAGACGTTGTAACCGAACTTCCATTTTAGTTCAAGGACGACTTACCCAAGTCCGACTCAGGTAAGTTCTGTTTCTAAATACGGACCTAAGTGTAAAAGACAACATTGAAATTATACGTCATTTGGGAGTTGATTGGGACCCACGAGGGGGGGGGGGATGGCGGGACAAATACCAGGTGCCCGGGCACAAGGGGGGGTCCGGCAGCAGTACAAGGGGAGCCCGGCAGTTTTAGATGAGGACGTTTTATTTTTTCAGAAGATCGCCACAAAAGGGAGGAGTGCTGGTTTACGTAAAATACAAGATGGGGTTTTTTTTTAGAAATGTAATATGAAAGACCTTAATTTTGTCTTTCGGCGGTTTTGGAGTTGATAGAAGTACCAGAGTATTTAATAAAAGCATATTTAAAAACATAATGTTAGTATTATTTATTATATTACAAAATATTTAATGAAACTGGTGCACTATCAAAACTGCCTTTAAAAAGTAATCCTCTGCAAAAAAAAACGAAAATGATCAAATCATTTTAAATTATTTTAGTTTCGATTTGAATGTGCCTAGAGAAACTATTCGGCAATGTTTTAAGTCAAACCACAATAAACCTTTCGAATAAAAAAACCAGAATTTGTACAAACACTACAAGAAGGCGGGCGACGCCGACGAATCAAAACGTTTGAAATATTGTTTATGCGCCCAATGGGAATATTAAAAAAATAGAAAATTTTTAAAAAATACGTTGATTACCGTCGAAACCACTTTCACTACAAATGGAGTAATAACGTCATAAAATTGTCGCTATTGGGCAGAAGACAATCCCCGTTGGGTAATACATTGTAAAAGTTTTCTCAAAAAATCAACGTTTGTTGGGGTGAATTATTGCTCCAATCTTTTGTAAGAAAACATAAACGCACAGAATGTTTAAATTTATTTGTTCAGTTAAATGGATGTTCAGATGCCAGTACTGTGATGCAATGACTTAACGAATATTTTCCAAGATCTCTAGATCTCACAAATTTACAGTTACCGTTAATTTTAATATATTATTCAGTTTTGTTATTAGTTCAATTGCGTGTAAAGTGAAATGTAATTACTTTTATTAAGTGTTTATGCTATTTTAAACTATTTTTTTTTTCATCCAATACTGGTTTATTGTTAGAATTGTTAAAAAAAATTGTAATTTCCATGCCTATCTGTTGATACCGTGTGTTTTTATTGTGACTGTTACCTTAGTAAGTTTTTGAATTTTAATTGGTCAAAACTTTATTATTTATAATTATATATTTTATGGTCACAGCTAATAGGATGTACTCTAAATCCAGTGGCGTAGTAATTTTTTTTATAAAAAAATCGCTAATAAAAATTCTCCATTTTCCACTACGAAACAGAATCTTATTATACCTTGAAAATTGAAACTTACAATTTCATTTATTATTACTTGACATTTAAAAGAAAAATTGGTTCATTCGGTTATTAACTTCAAATTTTGCAAGGGTGTTTTCAATCTTAATGTGTAGGTTTATGAAGTTTAATGATATCAAGCGATATTTAAAGAGTAATCTGTAATGTAACTATTAATAGTTAGAGTGTGAGACACATGATTGAGAATTAAATGTTGTTTTTTCTTCGCTAGAACTTTAAGAGTAATAATTTTACTCCAATTTTGTCTCTTGACTATCTCTTTATTTTACAAATTTTACGAAGATACAGATTCAGTAGAATTCTTGTCTTAGACTCATATCAGAAAAGACCAATTTAATTTTATTACATCCACGGCCATGAAACAGACAAAGAAAATTATTTTATTTCTTTATACCTACATTGTAAATGCATTAAGTAGCTTTTAGGAACAACGTGCATGATTATTAAAGCATCTTCGTTTCAACTTCTTGAAATTACCTATTCTTCTTTCTACCAATTTAAGTATCGCCGTTTAATTTGGTGGAAGCAATAGTCTACCTATAATAATAGACTTATAAGTAAACGGAAACTAGGTATAATTTTTCAAATGACTCACGCATGATCAACAAAGCTTCAGAATCACGTTATACCTATTATAATATTTTTATTAGTTATGTTTTCTCGCTATTATAGTAAATACATGCCACTCTTTGTTAATTAATCTCTCCTCTGCGCCTCATATGGAAATACCGATCGTTAACTTTGAATTTGCAATCTCGGGAACAATTCCGAGAAACGGTTTCGTGCATATTTTCTGCGATTTTTTCTTTTGTAGTTTTCTCTTTGATTAGATTATAACAATAGTTCGTTAACATATTTTTCTTTTCATTTAAAATATGTCTTTTCGTGTTGTATAGATATGTTTGAATAGTAATAAGTACGATTACACCGTTTTATGTTATCTACTTTAGATAATAAATTGCGAGACTTTTTATTATTTTCCGGTTAATCCTTATATGTTTCATTATGTTTAACAGGCATGTAGTCAAATATAAAGGATAATATAGTAATTACTTGATTGATGGAAATAATATTTCTTAACTCAATAAAGACAATTTTATACATACTTAACTTTTTTTTTAAATCTCTTATAGTCTTTAAGGTGTTTATTTCATTCAAATTTTTGTTGCCTGCTACTGGAGAATAAAGTGAAACAGTTGGTTAATTCTTGATAGTCCATTCCACCTTTTTTACAATGGACTTGAAATAATATGCGACAAAATTCCAATGTCTTACCTTCTAAAACCATAGAAAGAAGTGGAATAGAAATGTATAGACCTAGAACTAGGTACTCTGAGAATTTGGACAAATACCCAAGCATCTTTTTAGCGGAAATCCATGCAATTGAAAAGTGTATCCAGTTCATCATCGAGAAAAATAGTTTTTTAAAATACTCTCAAGAATAAAAATGGCTGCTCCTGTAAAGTCGCATCTAGTACTATTGATACAACATGCACACTGGTATTCTACCCCACTCCAGATCCTTTGACTTGCTCCTACCATTTGGGATATATAACCTGATTGCAACATGTCATAATAGTGGCGAACAGTTATACAGATTTAATAGTTTTCAGATGGCGACCATAACCAACCTGGGATACCATTTTCTAACGGTCGGCGCTTCTTCGTCGACGCCTCAATGCGACGTCCGTCGTCCTGACGCATTGTTCCCAAATAGGCAGTGCTTCCACGAACCGCTTTTGAAAATATACTTTCAATGGTAAGTTTTATGTCCAATGCTGTGTCAATAAGGTAATAGAAAATTGCTGGTATTATCACTTTAGCTTTGCCTAGGTAAACACGCACCACAAGCCGTTTAATAACATAGGTCTGTTCCAACACGCGTGAAAACCGTAATATTACCAGGGCCCCCGCAAGGGTTATCGCCGCCCGCGTGCCCTAAATATTTTGGCGTCCTTTGAATATATGTAGTACTTATATAAATAATATTTTAAAGAATAACAACTTTAAGCTGTTATATATGTTTTTTAAATTTCCTGGTTTGCAGTAATATTCTTGTAGTCGTTTAACATTTGAGCGAATTGCGAAACCACATTTTATTTTAATTTTGTAATGAAACAACAGATATTTCAAAAACCAATATTTTATTCTTACAAACGAAAAAACAAACCAAACAGTAAACAAATAAAACATTCAATTATCCAAAAATTAAATAGGTTTTTTTTTCGGGATTTGGCTGCTGCAAATTCTTTTATAATATTGTCAAAATCAATTTTATCGAGGATCTCTTGCTCTATAGCTAAGATTGCCAAACCCGATAATCTTTCTTGTGACATGGTAGACCTCAAATAATTTTTAATAATTTTTAATTTTGAGAAGGATCTCTCACCAGAAGCTACAGATACAGGTAAAGTAAGCAGGATTCTTAACGAAATGGTAATATTTTGTAGATATGAAGTGAGATTGTTTTCAAATATATATTGTAAAATGTCGAGGGGATTTGACTCTTCAGGTAATAAAAACAATCTTAGGGCTTTTATCTCATTAAATAAATCATTTTCTTCGACGTCAGCCTCCTCCTTTTTCTGCAGAGCTCCACAGCATTTTAAAAGATCCTCGTCATTTAATTTAAAAATATCACTAAAAAACCAAAAACGTTTTCGTAATCAGATATCATTTCAAATCTACTATTTAAAGAACTTAGTGTTTTATTATTTTTAAAAAAAAATTATTTATGAACGCTATTTTGGATCTTCATAATCGAACAGTTGTGATTTATACTTTCGTCTAACAGTATTTAATATAGGAAAACCTTGCTCTATCTCAAGAATGGCAGCTAGTTCTCCAGCTTGAGCAAGTTTTTCCTCGAAAACATTATCATCTCTATAATTTTTAAAATTATCAACTAGATTCTTTAAATAGTTTTGGCACACTGTAATATCAGTCGTTACACTTTGCATCATTTTGCTTACAATGCCAATCTGGAATAAAACATCATACCAAATTATTACACTGCAAATAAATCTAAAAGATTGGATACTTAATAGCATAGAACTTGCTTTATGCTTAGCTTCTATGCTAAAAGTATTATTTTCTGCTATTTCTAGAAGGCTATCACACATTTGAATTAAATGAAACTTTAGCGGCCTTATAGCATCAATCCCACTTGACCATCTAGTATCACTTAGGGGTTTTAGATTTAACTTCGGGACATGCTTTTTGATAATATCCCACGTTTTGTGGATGGAGAGAAAAATATACAAAGTTCTTGTACAATATTAAAAAAAGTTAACTGTTTCATTTGAAACTTTAGCAACATCATTTACTGCTAAATTTAAACTGTGTGCAGTACATGGCACAAAAAATGCCCTTGGATTAGCATCGAGTATGCGTTTTTGTAAACCTCTCATGTCTTTAATATCTAAATTCAAATTTTTTAAAAGTCCAACGACAAAATCAAATAGCCCTTCCCCTGTCGAGTCGAATATTGGGTTGAACGCTATGAAACTCTCTTGTATTTGAGCCTTTTTAGAAATGTCATTTAGAACGACATAACGCAAAACGAGGCTAATTTGCTCTGTATGACTTGTATCAGGTGTACAATCTAAAATTATTGAATAATATTTGGAACTGCGAACCATATTAAAAATATCATTTTTTACTTTAGAATAAATTAATTCATTAATTTCGTTTTGTATCTGGCCTAAATAATGGGCCATTTTTAAAGAATTTGTATGTGAGTTTTGCACTCGACTAATGTGCTCTCTCATTACAGGATCAAAAGAGGAAATCATCTCGACAGCTTAAAGGAAGTTTCCATTATCAAATTCAAAAAGTATTTTAGAAGAACCTTGGAACGTTAGACATTGTCTGGATAAAAATTTGACAATTGCAAAAATTCTTTCCAGAACGATATGCTAATATTTTTTTTCAGTTTCTAAAACCCGTAAGTGATGATCGTTTACGGTTGTGGATAATTTTAATATTTTTTTTTAAATTCATCCATGTATTCATGTGAACATTATGTACAATTGATGTTTCATGTCTTTTTATGGCTAAGGACATATGTTGCCAATCAGAAAATCCATGAGTATCAGAAAAACTATTAAAAGTCTTACTGAAAATTTTACAACAAAAACAAAATATCGATTTTATTAGCTGGAAATTGATAATTGTTTCCTATCAAAGGAACCAATATTCATACTTCGTCGTTGGTAATGCTTCTGTGCCATAAACCGGGGTCCTCTAATATAAGAATACTAGTATTCTCAGTCACCGCCTCAGTAGAAACTTCATCGTCAGAAGTGTCACTTGTAGCCGTTTTTGTTGGGATGGTCGACTCTATAGAGAATATATTTTCGATAAGTGATGATAATGTTGATGGTTCACATGTTGCAGAAGATAGTGGTGCCGCCGCACACTGGGGCAACAAGCCCTCAAACTTGGCAATAAATAAAAAAATTAAATAGCATATACACTCTACCTCATATTTTTTTCTTATATATCACTGTCTACTACATAATAAAACGAACAAGTACGATCTTCTGTCTCACTCGTTCCATCGCCACCTTCAGTCAAAGTTACTTATCTGAGGCGAGTATATATTTTATTTTTGTAGTTTTTAACTTGTTTTTGTACTGTGATTAGAGTGTATTTTGATTTTTTTTTCAAATTTCCGCCATGGAGCCTTTAAGTTCAGCTATGTATTATTATTTTAATAAGTAAAAAGTTGTAGAAAAATAAACGTAATCTTATAATATTAAGGTTAAATAAAATGAAGGTTAAACGTTAAAATTTTAAAATATTCTTAAATACATGAAGGCTATTTGTTGTGTTCCAAAGCAGTCCAAGCTTTAAATTTCGACTTTTCATAATGAATATTGTTTGTACTTTTCGAAATCGTTTAGCTTCTGTGCACTTATTTGCACTTTTCTTCACTATTTGGGTTTTTTCAAAGTATATAAATATATGGCGGGACGATCATCAAAAACGAATTCTGTTTTTTTAATATATTTCGTTTATTAATAAATCGATTTTATTGTCCTGAGGTTCATTTTATAGGCAACTAAATATGCTCCCAGACAGACATAACAAAATGCTAGAAATGTAAAATTTAAGATGGCCGACCTAATTGAAGAAAAAAAAAACGAGCCTAAAAGTAACCCATTTTATGCTCGTTTTGCGTAATAATTATAAATTAAATATAAAATCTAATAACAAAAGTTAAATATCTAACCTATTTTCTTTATTTTAAGACCTCTCCGAGCACGATTGGTCCATTTACTCGTAAAATATAGACAATCAAAGTTGTTTGGTTTTTATGTTTTTGACCGATTTGTACTCAATGGATCTGATTTGGTAGGTATGTAAATATACTTTCCGGCCACTATGTTTTTATCGAGAAAGAAACTTCTTAATATCATGAGAAGTTCTGGAAAGAATGAAATTAATAGAATTTGCTCACAACACCGTTAGATACTTTGTTGAAAAGTACCCACGGTCAATATGCCTCCGACATTGCACAAATACTTTATTCATGGGCCTGAAATAATATCTTCTGCTTTGTTGCCTAGAGACCAATTAACAGAGAAAACTAATGAGGATGTCTTTAATTCGTTTTTACTTAATTAAAAAATAAAGAACCTGCAGCACTTTCCTAAAGAAGCAGTAGATTTGTTTAAATCTGGACTCGTCCAGCTTCATAGCCATGGTATATTCATGACACTGATGATGACCGTGGAGACGATGAAGAAAATGTCTTATCACATTCTAAAGAGGATGGCATTTAATTACAATTATCATAACTTTTCTAAATGAAATTATTATAATATTACATTTTTATTATCTGTATTTTTAACGTGCGGAGAGTGGATTACCCCCACGGCACTTAGGCCCTCATTAGGCTCATGACATTTTTATTATATTATATGTTAGTATTACAAAAGAAAATACATAGAGGGCTTATAAAGTGTTTATTTGCTAAAAAAAAAAAAATAGAAAGATATGAAGAATAGAATATTTTTATTATATTATATTCTTAATAACTTTATTTAACAAACAAACACTTTATAAGCCCTCTATGTATTTTCATTTGTAATACTAACACCTCTACAAAGCAATATTTAATTTACAAATTCATAAAGAGAGTCTGTGATTTATTGCCAACTTTGATGGCTTGTTGCCCCAGTGTGCGCCGCTTCAGAAACTGTATTTTCACCTTCCTCTAGCATTTCAGTGTTGGAAACTTCTCCCTTTCTTGGACTCTTTTTTTTGCTTTCGAAATTTTGCACCAGAAAGTTGTTTTCTCTTCTGTGGCTCCTAGAAATTAAGGAATACTAGATAAAAAATTGGTAAAGGCATTTAATATTGAGGGTAATTCAGGTTTTAGTGCACAAACTTTAACAGAAAAAATAATAAACATATTTTTTAGACCTAATTTGCCACACAGTAAAAAAATCACATTTCCCGATTTTCAGACGTGAAAAGAATTGAATTACTTTTGTAGTATTTTCCACAATATCTTAATAATAGCCGAAGTAAGTCAAAGTCAAAGGTATGTTCCCGTTTCGCCTGACATAAAAATTTAGTACGCTTTGGTATCGTTTTGCCTGACTACATGTTAAACGGAAAAAAATAGTTGCGATTCTCCTGACCTGCCCAGGTAATAAATATGTATTTGCTGTAAAGAAATCTATTACTAACAAATGAATAATAATAAGAAATGAACATAAAATTAAATTAAAATGTTATAGTTTAATTTGATATAAACAAAAAATATAGAGCACCCAGAATAGTAAAAAGTTAGTAAAATAAAAACTAAACATTTTTTCAAATTGACGAAGCGTAAAGCGAATAAACTATTTGAATTTAGAATTTTTTTTGTGTCCCAATAACCGGCCAGGACAAAAAAATATATTTAAAAACTGAAATTCCTCCAATAATAATTTCAACTATACATTACTTTAGAAAAGAACTTAGTATATCTATGAAAAAAAAATTTAAAGGAAAAATTATCAAGATGGTTTAGAAAATTTAAAAATAATTGATTTAAGAACACTGGTACAAAACGCTTAATAATGTCAATAAATGCAGTTTTTTTTTTGTTTCAAATCAAATCATCCTTATAAATCAAATTTTGTATGTATTTTGAAAATGGCCCTTATGATAAAAAAAGCACGCACCATCCAACTTATGGTCAGTCGAAACGATACCACAATTTAAGCTTGTCAGGCGAATCGGGAAATTTTAATTGGTCAGGCGAAATGGGAACAGGCGAAATGGAAACAGGCGAATCTGGCATAAATCAAGTCAAATACATATTATGTGGGAAGGTACTTACCATTTCATAAAATTTTATTACAACACAATTAACATAAAATATAAAGCACTCCGTCGAATATTTATAACTAAAACTTTGCGTCTTGGTTTTTGACCTTCACGTAGCCGAAGAAAATATTACGACGCTTCCTGCAGTTTTATTTATACTCGTAGTCTCGTGATTCGTAGATGAGTCTTCAAGTCTGGACAGGAAAAATCAACAACATCTAATATGAAACTTACTCGTCGTACAATATTCGAGTCTGGACAGGAAAAACGTAGTTCGTAGAGTATTTAAATCTGGACAGGAAAAATGGACAAGATCTCATTTGAAACTTACTCGTCGTTCGTACAATATTCGAGTCTGGACAGGAAAAAGTTTATACTTTATACGGGTATTCATGGTATTGCATGTTGCACACAGAATTAACTAGACTATTGATTTTATTATATTTAATAATTAACGCTAATTGAATAGCTGTTTGATTTCAAAAATAGATATGTTTTCTGTCACAATAGGAATAGGTCATTATATCAACGAACATAAACTTTGATAACATTATTGATTATATTATCATGAATTGAGATACAAAACATTTTTGATTTCTTTAGTGTCTTAGTGCCTTGTTCATTGGAATCGTTAGAAAAATTAAAAATTCGAATTGTATACAGACCTCCGGTTTGGTGCCCCTTTAGAGGTGCGCCCGCGTGCGATGCACGCGTTGCACGCGCAGTTGCGAAGGCCCTGAATATTACCATATAAATCATGCGCTGTATACAATTTTTGGGTAGAGCCCATAATTTGTACGGTATTATTAGTATTTACAACACTTTAAAGGTCCGTATGAGAGTATCATTAAACTATGCAAAGTCGCTAAAGATGAAGGAAGATAACTCATAAAAAATCGGTATTAAAAACAAAAGTGGTGCAACTATTCTAGGATATAAATAATTTAAATGACAAAAAACTGTAAGGGCAACAAAAATCTAACCAACATAAATACAAAATAAGTATTTCATGAAAAGACATTTATATAAACATATCTTAACAAACCGAATACCTTCATTTATAGGACCACCATCCAGTTAACTATAGCCATTAGACGCCTAACCCATCTTCAACTACCATAGGATAATGATAATTACTGCTCTTAAAGAGCAGCAAAGAAAAAATTAATTAAAACCAAGGATCGCCAGATAAAATGCTAACGATAACGTTTATATTCCTAAATAGCGTAATTATAAAACCGTTTATCTATTTATATATAGATGGGGATTAATTAGGGATTTGCTAATTGCTTGTTTTAACGATTATTATTTTGCCAAAGTGGAAAATCTGATTGTTTATTTTCAGTATTTTGCTAAAACTTTATCTTCTGGCACTATCGAGTTTTTAATGTATGCTAATTTCTTGTTGAAGATATAGTCAGAAGTAAATAAAAAAAAAACCGAGTAAGAGTGACAAATGGAACTTGAAAAAAGAGACTACTATTCGAACGACAAAGCTAGAAACGGTAAAAGTCTCATAGAAAACAATAAGAACTTAGACCTACATAAATAATGTCAATAAACATTGCAGGAATCCATCCGGGGAAAAAGTGTTAAGCTACATAGGAAGTAAACTCAAGATTGGCCAGATTGAAAATCTTTGGCACATTTACACCGTGGGCCAAATTGAACGTGTATAATTATGAACCCTTGAAACATTTTTCCTGTGGAACCTATTTCATTTGACAGAATATATATTTAACAGCCGATTACAAGAGCATTCGTTAAATTTGGCGTGTCTGTTTAACTTTGACATATATTTAGACTCTGAGTAATTTAAGGTTTATGTAATTTAGACAGAATAAATTCCCAATGTAGGATATATAATATTATACATTTTATATTATTTCACTCGACTGGTTTATTTTATATCAATTATTTGTTTTATAAATGCAACGTAAAGCATTTGGAGTCCATTTGTTTAATTAGCTTAATCAGTTTATATACAAGTTTATTACTATTTAATACAAGAAAAAAATGTATTTACATATTATATATGGTTAGAAATTCCAGTACTAAGTGCTAAAGGAATTATTGCTTTAAATAAATGATTTTTTTAAATGAAATTGTTAAGAATATTATTTTATCACTACACAAAACATTCAGTAACATAATTAACACTGATCGGAATGCTGTAAAAATGATTATTATTTTATGACTACATAAAACAGTATCGTGACTGACAGATAACGCACAGCCTAAACCGGTAAGGTGCACTAAGTGCACTAATATTCCTAAAGGGGTGGTAAAATTTGTATGAAAAATATTTTTTTCTGTGACGGGAAAAAAAATTTAAAATTTTATCTCTCTTGTCAAGTAACAAAATGTCACTTTCTATGAAATTACTTTTTTCCCCGTTTCCCGGGAAAAAAGTGTTTACCCGGGAAAAAGTAAGTACTTCTTTCGCGGATACATATACAGGGTGGCTCACGCTCAACGGGACGGAGCTTTATGGGAAAACGACCAAAGATATAAAAAATTCGTTTGGGAGGAATACGTAGGTTACAGACGGCTACAATTTAAAATTTGTTTAGATGTATACAGGATGTCCCACATTAGAGAAAATATACAAAGTTATATTATTTTTAATGAAACACCCTGTTTTTTATTTTAGAATTAAAAACTATATCAAAAATAATGTCAGTTAACTAAAGGTTCCCTATTACTATTATTATTAGTTTTCGATTTATTTGAATTTTTAAGGAAAAAAAGTCTCCCAGAAATTAATTTTTTACTCTTGTTTGAATAATTTTTAATGAACTAATTTTTTTTTTCTTATGTGGGACATCCTGTATACATCTAACAAATTTTAAATTGTAGCCGTCTGTAACCTACGTATTCCTCCCAAACGAATTTTTTATATCTTTGGTCGTTTTCCCATAAAGCTCCGTCCCGTTGAGCGTGAGCCACCCTGTATATATACATAAGTAAAGGTAGATATTTTAGAGTATTTTTTTTTAATATTAAATCGTCATTTTTTCCGGCACATAAAAAATTGTGTATTTTTTGTCTCCCTCCGCTTCACGTCGGGAGACAACACAACCTCGAGCTAAAGTCTTATACATTTTCCCTTGTATAATAAATATTTTTTTATAGTTTACTATGATGATATTTTGGAGCCGGTGCTGGAATCTATGGACCCAAGTCAAAATCAACGATTTCGCTGAGTTTAGGAAAATATGCAACAGTGTTCCAGGCTGAACTAACAGCCATAAAACACTGTGCAAGAGAAATATTAAATTAGCAAGTATCAGGCAAAATTATTACCATATACGCTGATAGCCAAGCAGCTCTAAAGACAATTCTCTCACCAGAAATCAAATCACGACTGGTGAAAGACTGTCTAGAAGACCTGACATAGCTAAGTAGTCAAAATAAGGTGACCTTAGCCTGGGTTCCAGGCCATGAGGGATATCAGGGCAACGCAAAGGCCGACGAATTAGCCCGAGAAGGCTCAGATAAGGCCATGACAGGTCTCTAACCCTTCTGTGGAGTTGCTAAGGCATTGTGCAAGGCATCCATTAAACAATGGATGCAAAAAAAATTAGGAATGGTGGAATAACTATCCAAGACTGAGACAGGCAAAACAGTTCATCAAGGAACCATTGGCCAAGTTCACGAAAGACCTACTGGATAAAAAGTGCCAAATCGCCTCAAAAGGCACATGAGTGTCATAAATCCAGCAAAAGAAGCAACTTTGTGCAGGTTCTGTGAAGAAGAAGAGGAAACATCATTCCACGTACTGTGCCAATGTGAAGGCCTGGCTGGAATGAGGTTTCTAACATTGGGCGATGAAAAGCCAAATGCTTGCAACTATATGCGGGAGCCACTGTCAAAGGTACTAACGGCCGTTTACACCGACGTATTTAAGGATTACTTGAAGTTAAGTGGGATTTAAGTGACATACTTTCTTTGCACCGCCAGTTAAGGAGCTCTTTTAAAACACTTAAACTATTCTTAATAAAACCGTCAAATTTCGAGACTTAAACATTCCTTACCTACTTTCAGAGTGACATTTTTTATACTTATAAAAAAAATATGGATTCCGAGGATAATTTTATATTTAATGATTTCCAAGTCGGTTGTATAATAGAACTAATTATTTCGACGAAATGGATAATTTGACCTTCTTTAAAAGATTTAGATTGTATAAAGAAACTTTAATGCAAGTTCTGGATCAAAATATCACAGATTCGAATTTTTTGTTTTTAATTATTTTGTTCAATCTATTTCGATATTCTATATATTCTTTTTTTTTCCAATCAGTTGGATTTCTCAAAAGAGATTTTTTGAGATCCACTACCGTAAAAGTAAACGTAAAAGTTACATATGGAGGGTTAACGCTTTAGTTTTTTTCACGTTGAAAGACGTCATTCACCGGGGTTTTTAAAATTTTTTTAAGTATAGTATGGGTTAATTTTTTCTTCTTTTTTTTTATTTATTATCAATATATCAAAATTTCGATACAATTTACTGGTATTCGATTAATAACAAGACCCCTTACCGATGAGAAGAATAACTAAACTTCCTTTGGTAAGGCGGCCTAAAATGTAAATGGTGCAAATAACATAATTTTAGGGATTTCTTAAATATTTAAGGAACCTTAAGTAAGGAATCTTAAATAAAAAGTCGGTGGAAATGGCCGTAAGTATAATAAAAATGACCAGGCTAGACGACATACTCTAAAACAAACGGAGTCCCACAATAGATCTGAAAAGGTCGTGGTGGACAAGGACAAATAACGTCCAACTCCTAATCTAATCTAAAGGTAGATATTTTAGAGTATTTTTTTTTAATATTAAATTGTCACGGAAAAAAATAGTGTATTTTTTTGTCTCCGTCGGGAGACAACACAACCTCGAGCTAAAGTCTAATATTTTTTTCCCTTGTATAATAAATAACTATTTTTTGATAGCTTACTATGATGATATTTTGTAAATATACTCTTAAAAATAAATAAAAAATTTTAAAAATTAATTACCCAAGCGGATGAATGTTACTGGCAAAATTTGTATAAAGTTTTTAAGGTACAATTTTGAAACCTTTTGTATTCTACTCTAAAATAAATAATACAAAAATACGTTTCGACTGATTTAAGAGTTCATATGTCAACAGAAACATGTATCTAATGTCCATGGATCAACGTAAAAAATACGAGATCTTATGTAAGGAAATGGATAATGTCTGGATAATTATTTAGACAAGAAGGGGATATATCCACGAAATACGAAACGTCGTAAAGAACATTCTGGTAAGGCAGGATTTAGGAAATGTTATTTATAATTGTTTTTATATCTTTTATAATAATCTTTTATCAACGTTAGATTTAAAAATGAAAGTAATATGTTTTTCGGATTTTGACGAATATCTCCAAAAAGTAGCCAAAAAATCTAGAACTTTTGTAGACCATTGATATCTTGCGGTTTTTGAGTATCTGGAAACGCAGATTAAATTTGGTTCTCGCTGTATACCAAAATGTATTAATCATAAAATAGAATAGAATAATTATAGTAGGTACTTCTATGTTTACAATCCTTGCTTTTCTAAACCATTTTCGAAATAATTTTAAAATTTTTCAGAACAGTGACGTCTATATAATTGTAGTAAATAGCGATATAGGTGTATCATATTTTATATTATCAATGACTGCCCCTGGTACATTTTTGCGGCCATGCAAAACAATCATTCCAATTATATTCCCCGCCAGTAATTATTTGAACATCCTGTGAACAAAAACTCGCATGAAAGACTATAATCATTTCACTCTCCGTTATTTTTACTAAACTGTATGTAGCATAATTGGAATTTTGGCATCGCCAAAAAAATTTCAGAGATGAAAAAAGAGTTGAAAATATGCACGAGAGCACAATTTATGAACAAATACAGAGCAAAACCACTCGATAATTTTTTGATGTTTGCATTATTTCTCTGAACTAGTTTTTTTGTGTCATCGGCATCAACTGCTAAGGTTATTAGCCTCGTGTTCTGGGTAGGCTTTGTTACTGTTTCACAGCGCTACTTTAGAAACAGTGATTGGTCGAGTGGGGACTCCTGCATATGCATTAGAATTAATATTTAATTCATGAAATTAAATAAAAATCCTGTTACCGGTAGGATTCGAACCTGAAACACTTTGATCTTAAAGTCACGACTCTAGCCACTGAGCCGACCCAACCCTCTGAACTGCTTATTTTTTATTTTTTATGTGTTATCTCATAATACTCAAATTTTGTGTTGTATGTCAATAATAACTCTTACCTAAAACTTAATTTGGTATTAGAGAAGAAATTCCAAATATTGGCTTCAATTTGGTTCTATGCTAGGTATACCGCGAAACGAGAGATTCTCGACTATCGTCTCGTCTCGCCTCTTATCAAATGGATTTTTATTAAATTTGATGCTTTATTATGGATTTCAAAGTGATGCAGAAATTTACAATTTTTTTGTGAAATGTAAGATATACTTTTTTACATATATATAAAACTTTTTGGAACACTATTTTTTATCAGATTTTGTTGTACCTACATTTTGTTAGGTAACCTACAACAATTTTTTATATTGCGAATTATTTCATACAAGAGACAAACAAGTCATTATTATACACGTTTAAGGGCTAACTAAAAAAGTTTGACCAAATAAAAGTATTAGAAATTAAAAATTTAAAAAAACCGACTTCAAAAACGTGCAGATGCCGTCACTACATCTTAACCAAATTTATGTGGGACCACCCCTGAGGTATCCCCTTACTAACAAAAAAAGAATCATATAAATCGGACAAGCTGGTAAAGCATTATCGCTAAACATACATAAAAAATGTAGACCAAATTTATATGGTACCACCCTTGAAGTACCCCCTTTCTAACAAAAAAAGAATTATTGAAATCGGACACCGTGTTGAAGAATTATCGCTGAACATACATAAAAAAAAAATATCGCTACGAATTGACAACCTACTCCTTTTTTGAAGTCGGTTAAAAATAGCGCAATTTTAAGTGTTTTTTTTTTAATTGTTGAAGAAAAAGAAAAACAAACAAACATAATATATTTTTACCATGCTTCAAATTGATTTTATTTGATATTACACGATGGCATCAAAAATATTCTAACTTCCAATTGAAACCCCTCTCCCCTGATTTCCAAGACGAAGTATTTACATTTTTGGTTAACGCCTAATTTGGGCCACTGATTACTTAAAATTTTAATTGTTTATCTCAAATAGTCTCGTAGTAAAACGATTGTGACAGATGGACAGACAGATAGTGATGAGACAAATTACTTGAAAAATTATTTGTTTTGTCCTCAAAATATTACAGTTTTTTCATGTTTGGTCCTGCAAATTTACATTGGATGTTTATATCACAAAAGAGGCCTCTCTTTCGTCTCGTCTCGCCGCATCACTACTCTATACATTTTCTTGTCCGTAATTTAAAAGATTCCCTAATTCTCCCATTCATTCTTTCATTTTGTGGTTAATGGTCCAGTGTATACTCTGTTTCTGATGTAGCACAAAAAAATCTCAGGAGATCTAGCTGACCAACCCAAAGGGTTTACCCATCCAATTCAGCTACTCTTATGCTTCCAATTTAACCAATTACGAATATTCACGGCACAATGTTTGTAGCACTATCTAGTAGGAACCACATTCTAGATCAGCCATACTCAACATGTGGCCCGCGGGCCGCATGCGGCCGCCCTCCAAGCTTTTTGTGCGGCCCGAAACACTAGTATTGGTCGCAACGCTTGATGGCACGTTATTTTTTAAATAAACGTTTGGAATTTTGTAGGGTTACAGCAAAAACAAGATAGCTCCACTTTTCGAATTTTCGGGTTAAGTACAATTTTTACAAGTGTGAACGAAGTCTATATTCATGACAAACAGATATCCAATAAAAACTATCTCCATATTGATGCATTAACAATATGAGTAAACAAGATGGAGTGACATTTATACCGAAACTTAATTCATAACATTGTGTCCAATTGCTAAATATATTTAGTCCGATTTCTAATAGTGTTTCTGCCAAAACAAGATAAAGGCCAGAACCGAGGGAAAACTACTAAGGTTAAAACGTACCTGTATTTCGAAAATCACAAAAAAAAACTTTTTATGTGATTTCGGTGATTTCACTGAAAATTGACCTAAATTTTATGCGATGATCTTTTATTCTCGGCATTTACGGTTTTGAGCGACGAATTGAGTTCGGCGATGATTTCGGACATGATTTTCGATGACGATTTTGGAATTTTCGAGAAAATTTGTAGTGATATTGGTAATTTCGAGTGAAAACGTACCAGAATTTCGGGAGTGGTTTACTGCTACTTAATTTTGTTGAAATACTGCAACATTGTGCCCACGCCATTTGTTTTGTTATGACTAGAGTCGTCTCTAGACTTTCTCGTTTGTTCCGGAATCCACGAGATGATTACGTCACCCTTTCTTTTCGCGATAGAGCTAACTTCCAATAAACACTAGGTAATAACACGTGATGCCCGAATAACGGTGGTGAACGAGTGATTGGTCAAGATGAAACGGATGATTGATCAAGCTGTAACGAGTGATTGGTCAAACCGTAACGTGGGAATCTTTATGTGAAAATTTTTAAATAAAAGTATAAGTGGTAATAGGTGAATTTGAATTTTAACCATACTTTCTAATAGACAACTTGTATCGAAAGATTCTGCTATCCTAAATACATTCCCCCAGAAAAATAGATTAAATTTATCAATGGGCAGTGTTGCATTCAGAGGGATGCATGAAAGGACGAAACAAAGTTTTAAAAATACTTATAAAAAAGTACAAGAAGAGAGATTTATTAAAATTTTGTAAAATCAGGTGTTACATCTGATGGATTTAACCATTATTATCACAAGACCCCGTACTAGAATCTTCGATTAAAGATAGTGACACATACATTGAATTATAATTTGTATGTAGAGCTAAAATAAGTCAAGAGACGTTTTTTTCTTCTTTTTTACCTATTATTGATAGATTCTTAGTTTATACTTTGTGAACTATGTTTTCAATACATTTTTCAATGAAGTTATTATTCAATAAACAGTTTCAATCTTTTGAACAGTGTTTTATCGAAACTATAAAAATGTGAGTTATCTTGTTTTATTTATTAGAGGTCCTCACTAACTAATTTTAGATAGATGGCCTAAAAAAAAGGTCATCATCCAAAAATGTTGCGGCTCGTGTAACATAGCACACATACGAATGGGCCCGAAGAAAAAAAGATTGAGTATGGTTGTTCTAGATAGAACAATATAATAACAATAATAATATAACTTTATTTAATAATAAATTACATATGTAAATGAATTATATAAATAAAATAAAATAAAAGAAGAACAATAAAAATATAATATGACAAAAATAACATATATTAAAAAAAGTGGTACGAAGCGATAAGTATTAAATAATTGTGTCGCTTTATAAGAAAATTCAGATAATAATAACAATAACAATACCGATACAGTTCATATAAGTATTATTTTATAATGAAAAAACTGAATGTGGTACGTATTGTAATGGTTAACATGTACAATTCTATTTCATATCTAAAATTTGCTACATTTTCGGTCAGAAGAATTAAGAAAATTAAATATTTTTATTACACCAATAAGTCCTTTATTCGATTAATTTAAGAGAACATAACACTATATCATCTAAAAGCTAGATGTAAGCCTTTCAACTGCAGCAAAAAATACATGATGTTCCATTAAAAATAAAGGACACCGCACTTTTTATAGGGAAAAATGGTTTCAGTCCCAAGGTCTAATTTTTGGTGGAAAATATAGATCTCAACATCCTGAACAAAAAAGGTAATGGGCACAAAAAAACTACCCTCAAGATTTTGCGTTACGGGCTATAGAAGGTCGGCATCTGGGTTTTTAGGTTTCGGATCCTTTTTATCAAAAAAGAGCGTATCCAGTGGCCGATTATGGAGACAAGCATGCCTGAAGGTATGTTAGAGTGAAAAAGTACTATACCGGGTGTTCAAATTAAAGTGTTACAGTTAAATACCGCCGAAAATATGCATTTTAGAAAAAAGTTTCAGACAAAAGTTTTATAGTTTTTTGGGGGAAACATTTTGGCTAAATTCATTTTTTATAGCTGACCATAATATGGCCATATCGAGGTGAACTTTGTTTTTTAAATGGGAATCCCATTTTTTTCTTACATATTCTTAAAGTACATAAAAAAAAATAAGAAACTCTTGAGGGAAATATTTTTTTTATTGGACATTAACTTTTTGAATAACAGTTATTTGAAAATGTTGCTGCGCGAAAAAAAAAGTTGGCCATATTATGGTTAGCTATAAAAAACGATTTTAGCCAAAAGTTTTTCCCTACAAAACTATAGAACTTTCGTCTGAAACGTTTTTTTTTATAAAAATCGGTAAACAGCTGTAACGCTTTAATTTAGAACACCTGGTATATATAGAAAAAAAAAATAAGCCAAAAAATGAGCCAAAAAAACTTGATTAAAAAATATCCATTCCGGTCTTCCACACCACCTACTGAGGTTCCGAATAAGGCGCACTAGCTTTTTTATAGTGGTTCTTCATCAATATCTCTATAATCCACTGATATTCCACAAACTATTCCATCTTAACTACTTCGATTTCAACGTGAATATTGGTATTTGCTCTGGCATCGCGGACGCGATCTAATAGTAGTATAGGTGGATACTTGCCTGGTGTCTCGCATACCCCAGAAACCAGACCACAGCTGCAATATGTGAGCATGTACGCAGTGTTTTGCCCCAACTTTAAAAGTACAGTAGTGTCCAATAACAGCATTTTCATCACCTTCAACGGGCCCGTTAGTAAAAGTTCTTACTCGAAGCAACTCGTCTTGACCATCGAAATCTACTTGCAGCCGTATGCATAGTCGATCGCCAGCGACTCGCCAGAGATTCATTTCGGCGTATCGCCAGCGATTCGCTGGCGATTTTTTGGCGAAAGCCCAAAAAGCTGGCGACTCGCCGGAGATTGTCACCGGAATGTCATTTTACGCAAGTTTTTATTTTCTTTTATAGGGATTATCACCGGTATCTCTCGCATTTTATTCATGATTCATTTCTTAAAACTCAAAAAATAATGAACGAATATCAAATTGTTCCCTATAAAAGAACATGAAAACTTGCGTGAAATGACATTCCGGTGACAATCTCCGGCGAGTCGCCAGCTTTTTGGGCTATCGCCAGCGGATCGCCAGCGAATCTCTGGCGAGTCGCTGGCGATCGACTATGCATACGGCTGTTATAATATTCCGCTCGTCTTCCATCACAAAGATTATCTTGAATATAGGATCGCGCCAGGCGAATTTGAAATACACCAACGGTCAAGTCCTGGTGCTCCGTCAAACCCAGTCGAGGAAATACAAGACCCTCAACCTCGATTTCCAAGTCTATTCATTTATTTTTTTCATCACAGCTTCACGCATGTTGCGGAGTAAAGTTCTCAACTATTGGCCGTTATGCAATTATATCATTGGGAAGTAATCCCTTGGCATTCAAATGCCGCCTACACGATCTTGTGTTTTCTGTCGCGTATATGTCACGTTTGATAAAAATATCTGTTCTGCAGTCAGGAGTTATAATATGGATGTCATTCATTCCATTACAGATGCAGTACGTATGAGATGAAGTCTGAGTCAAAACATTGAATGTCAAACTTTGAGGGTCATCTTCCAACAAACGCATTGGACAAATACGAGTATTATCATCAATCACCAACGCCGGTTGGCGAGCCTCATCACGCCGGAAAATGGCAAGTTTTCATTTTTGGGCATTTTCTCGACCGGAAATATTGACCATGCCATGACCGGGGCATCGAGCACAAACGAAGCATGGGGCTTGTCGTCCAAACATAATAAAAAAAAACTGAAACTAAAGATGAAGATGTGCGCGTGTCACGTTTAACTACAGGAAATGTTTACGGCAATCTGTTATCACAAAGTACTTTTGCACTCTTGAAAAAACAAGCTGACTCTTGGATCACTGCAAATCTCCACAATATAAAGAAAACACAAAGAAAAATCTATTCGCGACATGTTATTCGGCAATCGTAAGCCAAAAGATCATTGAAAAGTAAATCGACTGAATTAAGGTCAAAAGCAGACCATTTTCGGCTTTCACTTATTCCAATACGGGGCAGTGTTTGCAAGCAATATTTTCTTTTTGCGGTTTTTAAGAGACCTGGTCTCTGTTATCGGATGTCTATAATGCATATCAAGGAATCTCCGTGTAAATAAACAATCAAAAATGTGAAATATACTGGGTACAAGGTTTATAAACGATTATATGTATACACGAAACAAACTGTAAACACGGGAGACCAGAACCTACAGTAAAGATGAAAGAGTAAATGCCAATAATCACTTTGAAATCGAAGTAGTTGAGATGGAATAGTTTGTGGAACATTAGTGGAGTATAGAGCTATTGGCGAAGAACTACTATAAAAAAGCTAATGCGCCTTATTTGGAACCTCAGTAGGTGGTGTGGAAAACCGGAATGGACATTTTTTAATCTCGTTTTTTTTGGCTCATTTTTTTTTCTAAATATATATATATATAGTTCTTTGTCACTCTGACACATCTTCAGGCATGCATAATCGGCCACTGAACACGCTCTTTTTTGATAAAAGTTACCAGAAACCTGAAAACCCAAGTGCCGACCTTCTATGGCTCGTAACGCAGAATCCTGATGGTAGATTTTTTTGTACCCATTACCTTTTCTGTTCAGGATATTGAGATCTACATTTTCCACCAAAAATTAGACCTTCTTTCCCTATAAAAAGTGCGGGGTCCTTTTGATATTTTGAAATATTCGATATTTATTGGTTTACTCTCTGATAGGGTTTAAAAAAATGGAGATTTTGACACGATTTGCGATTCAAATTAATTTTCCCGCGCTGTGTAAGTAGGTAAAACAAACTACAGCACTGTCATATCAATTTATTTTAAACCGTTAAGTAAACTTCACCTTAAAGACATTATTTCCTTACAGCGGTAACGTTGGCCACTGAAATTATGACATTTGGAATTTCATTTTTGAAATCCTCTTTATTAAAATAGTCATAAATTTGTTACAATTTTAATAACAACGGCAACACATTTTGTAAAATGTACCCCAGAGGTTGTATCGCTTAGCTTGAATCGCTAACAGATCACATGTTTCATGAGAAATTTTTGAATATTTAATGAGAATTTAATTTTTGTAGAAGTTTTTATTAATTGGTAATTTTTCAGAAAAAATATTACATCTTCGAAAATTCAACAACGCCACCTGCATCCAATTAAAAAAAAAAATTGGTTGTGAATCACATTAAAAATAATCAAAATAAATTAAAAAAATACAAAATAATATACATTTTGTGATTATTCAGCACTCTGTATCAAAATAATACTAAAAATGCAGCTTCTTTGGAGATGCATAATTCTGAATTGGAAATTTTTAAAAACTGCTGTGCTCCGAACCGATCAAATTGGCCCAATCTGTAGATAGTAAATTTTGGTGGTGGCTGAGGATACCAGGGATGAAGTAGGGTGATAACAGGTACTATATTGTGCTCTTTGCAAATACATAAAACAATTTTCGACAAAAATTAAGTTTCTTATTGTAAAGGCACAAAAAATATACCAATCAGCAGTTTTTGCGAAGTCATCTGGTATGTTTTATTTCATGATATAGAACAAATATGCTGCCTATGTTATATGAAAAGCAGTATTAAAAAAATACTAAAGCTCTACTCTCTAAATAGGGTTTAAAAACTTTCATCTCTTCCAGTTTCATCAAAACTAAATCACATTACGTACCTATTTCGGTTATACCCTGTACACAGGGGGGGTAATGGTAGTAATCACCCCCAAGAATTGTTTAACCTAACTTTATATATTATATAGGTACTAAAAATGTATTATTCATTAAATATTAAGTCCTAAATATTACTGCTAGCCCCTTCACACTTAAACTATATTATCGCTACCCCCTAGACTTAAACTCTGGATGCGCCACTGCTATACACTGTACATTGTTTTAAAAATCGGAAAAGAAAGAATGAAAGCAACTGTTAAAAATATGCACGCAAGTTTAATATATGTATATTTCAGTGAATCTGCACATGCGAGTAAACAGAGGCAAGACATATAATAACGTGCCTCATATATAATTAAGCAGGTGTTTGTGAAGTGAAGAGGGTTGACATTTTGGGCGGTATTGGAACTCACTACTTGGCATTTTCATTTTCTTCGCAGATTTTTATTTCAGTAATTGTTATTTTGTAATAAAAGAAGCCACCGACAAAGCTAAAGATTAGAACTACATTTGAATTAATTTATTCTTAGTCCTAAATAAAGTCATAAGAAAACCCGTAGAATTATTAATTATAGTTATATTGCAGTACATATCACATCGAAGTATCGATTCTGTAACGTGAAAGGTGAAACAGTAAAGCACATGTACCAAAGCAACCCTGAAAAAAAAATAAATCCAAATGTTAAACATAAGATTACCAACTTTTAACAAATCTCACCAAATACAACTATTAATTTCTATAGACAAGAGTGTTATCTTATGGGCTATGACGCTAAACATAAACATGAGCTATAATTATAGATCAAAAAATGGATGGGTTTTATTCATTAAAACCTAACCTAAATTTTAATATCGGAGACTGCACAGATTTCAAATTATACAGAGCTGAAATATGAGAATGCCATAACTAGGGAGGCTTTTCAACTATGTGCCTCTCAAAACTGTTAAACATACAAGTCAGATATGTAAAGAAGGTAAACCTGTTTAGACACACAGAATTATAGTCTACTAGTAATTTAACGATGGCAACAGCTCTAAAAGTTGCTATAGTACCAACACATAAACACTCACTCAGTTTAGGTTACTGTATGACAGTAAAAGTTATTGGAAATTTCATTCAGTTTATATTGGTTTTGAAGCTTCAATAGAATAATATTATAGATTGGATAGAGTAAAATAAGGGCAAAGACAACAAACATTGTCATATACAGATATATCAAAATGGTACTAAAGTACTAAGTAGATTATGCACATTCTCTTAGGTACAGCACTAAGACCACCAGTACTAAAAAACATGGTTATTCCTTTTGTCACAGAAGCCAAATACCTTGAAGTCATATTCGACCAAAGGCTGACTTGAAATCAGCATCTCAAAAAACTCGCATACAAAGCTACATTAGCTCTCGCATGCTGTAGAAGAATATGCGGAAAAAAACTATGGTCTAAGCCTCAAAATTACTATATAGTTTTACACAAGGTTGATAAGAACCATGATAACCTATTGCGTAGTGGCGTGGCTAACCAAAACAGTACAGGCAAGTGCAATAGGCCAACTTACCGGCATTCTGCGGCTTGTCTGCCTAAGTGCCACTGGGACCATGCGTACTACGCTAACTGTAGCAAACCAGGCCCATTATACACCGGCTAATGCAGAGACAAAACCCAATAAGCCAACTACATAGCGCCGACTACATAACGATATATTAGCAAGTAAAAATGGATAATATTGTAGAAATGCCTACTGATATAGCCAAAACCACATACAAATTTAAAAGAAACTTTTAAATCTAAATACTGGGCCGTAAAATCCTGGAAATAGTAACCTCCCGTACAGGCTGAACTCGTCTGGTACATAGTCGGTTCAAAAACCAAGGAAGGAGCCGGTGCTGGAATCTATAAACCCAAGTCGAAAACAACGATTTCGCCAAGTATAGGAGAATATGCAACAGTGTTCTAGGTGGAAGTAAAAGCCATACAACATTGTGCAAGAGATATATTAAATCGGCAGGTATCAAAGACTATTGCCGTTTTCTCTGATATCTAAGCAGCTCTACAGGCAATTATTTCACCACAAATCAAATCACGACTGGTAAAAGACTGCCTAAAAGACCTGGCAGAGCTAAATAGTCAAAACATGGTGACCATAGCCTGGGTTCCAGGCCACGTAGGATATCAGGACAACGAGAAAGCCGACGAATTACCCCGATAAGGCTCAGATAATGCCATGACAGACCCCATTGTGCAAAGCATCCATTAAACAATACATCTAAAAAGAGTCTCAGAAATGGTGGAACAACTATCTAAGACTGAGACAGGCCAAACAGTTTACGAAAGACCTACTCGATCAAAAACGTCAAATTGTTAGAATAACAGTAGGTCTTCTTACTAGTCACTGTCACCTAAGAAGGTACATGAGTGTCTTCAATTCAGCAAAAGCAACTTTGTACACGTTTTGTGAAGAAGACGAGGAGACATCAATCCACGTCCTGTGCCAGTGTGAAGGCTGGCTTGAATGAGGTTTCTAGCATTGATGATTGACGAATTCTTATTCGTAAATTCTAAAGTCCTAATCTATAATTTCTTTTAAAACTTATAAGAATTGGAATAATGATGATTGTTGTTATTATAGCATTTAGGAGCCAAATATCAACAATACCACAAAATTACGTAGGTACGTGAAAAAAGTGTGTTTAAAGAAAGGAACATCCCAAATTTGACAAAAAACTGCAGTTTGGAAATTATTTCATGAGAATATTGCTCTTCATTGCTAAGACTCAAAATAAATAATTGTACATTTCAAGAAGTTCATGCGTTATATGAGAAATAAGTTGGGCACTATGAGGTTCAAGTTTGGAAACATCCTACATATATGACCCTTAATAAATAATGTATGTTTTAAATATTGAATAGTATTTGTAAGCAATACCGAAAGTGATTTTTTAAATGTTTTTACACTTAATAAACATCTTCTCTTAGAATAAAATATTTTTGTTCAGTTATAACTCAAGCAATATATGTTTTAACACGTTTAATATCTTCAAGATTAACCGTTTTCAGTCAGATGAAAGAAAGAAAAACAAAAAACTGTTGTATCTTTATTGTTAATTACATCGCGGATTTTTTTCAATGTCACTATACATATTATAACAGTAGTTTATGTAACAATAGTGGACACGATTGCCGATATAGTACAACAACACAACGCTGTAGGCGGAGTGCTCAAACGTCTGAGTGCGACACGGACAGTCGACTAATTGTACAGCATATTTTCTCTGGAACCAACTAATAAAATCTACAAATTTATAAAAATTTATTTTGAGTCCGCACGATAAGTCAAAAACGAAAAACGATATCAATTTGAAAGTTTCAGAAAAATCAAGCTCTATTGATTTCAAAAAATTTAATTAAACGTGGGAGTTAAGGAGGGAGGGATGAAATAAAAAAATCATAAATCAAAAACAAAAAGCGATATGATTATTTTTTTATTAAAATTCAAGATCTATAAAAAGAAAATTAAGCCAAAAACAAAAAACGATATTAAATTAAAATCTTTAGGAGAAACCAAGCTTTATAAGAAAATGAAGCCTACTGATTCTGAAAGGAATCTGACCAAATTGGGGGTTAAGGGGGTATGTTAAAATGTGAAGAGTATAATATACAATGCCAAGCATTATATATCTTCTTTCTAGTTATTAAAATTTGTTTATACAGACGAATATCATCTGGATTGCTATTACTAAACGACCAGTCAGTTTAATTAAAAAAAATTAATTGGACCATAGGATTGTTATTAATTTGAAAGTTTACCTGAATTTTAGTAAATATGAACTGTGACGATTTCATATCCTTACTAAAACGAATATGAAATTATATCCTTTCGGCTTACTGATATGGCCATTTTGTAGTTTGTGCATAAAGTAGATAATGAATATTATGTGAGTTTAAAAAAATATTTCTTATTTTAAATTTAAATTTAAATAATCAATTCTGTGAAAGAATAATTGAAAATATTAGAATCATTTTATTTTCATTTTATTAAATAAACTCAAAACTGTTAAAATCAATGACAATCTTTTTTTCTACACCCACATTGATATTAGCTTATCCACGCAAAAACTACAAAATGAAAAATTATGTCACTGCATTTAATTAAATCGCTTGTTGTTATAAGGAACTAAGTCACATTTTTACGTTTTTCATTTTAATACATGAAACGAAACTTTAAAGATATTCCTTTCGTTTGGTGTAAGATGGAACCATCCAACTATATTGCTTGTGTACTATTTTAGCAGTAGTTATCGGTATTTATTGCTAAAAGAAACTAAGTCACGGACTTAATTCCTCTTGCAAATAAAATGTCTCGCGCAGGGCAACATGGTAAAACCGAAACCTGTAAAAATAACCTCAAATTTTAATAATAGCTTGTGTCACAACGTTCAATAGGTTGTTTACTTAATTATTTATTTTTTAGACTTGTTTAATAGTCAACAAAAATAATATTATTAATATTAAGCAGCTAGTAGTGTTAGTTATTGCCTACTATGGATGAGAATGAACTTATTTAATAAGAACCACCTTTAAAGCGTCGTAAAAGAATAAGAAACGATGCCACGTATAACAGAAATGTAATAAAAAGATCAAAGGTAAAAGGACTAGAACACAATAATCATAAAGGTGCTTTTGTAAATTTTAAAAGCATTGGACAACTATGCAGGTAAGTTCATAAAAAAATTATCAAGAGTTAGATGCTATAGCTTAAATAAATTATTTAAGGTGTCCTATGAAGTGTTTTAACAAGCTTAGTAGCGATGAAAAAATTTTAATTTTAAATAAATTGTGCCAACTTGAAACAAAAGATGAGCAGGATATATACCTGCAAGGTTTTATTGAGAGAAGATCAGTTGCCCGAAAACGTGCAAGAAATCCCGGTGGAAACAGCAAATCGAACACCTATTTTCATTTTGTACCACTTAATCATCAGAGAGTAAAAGTTTGTCTAGCTGCATTTTTAAACTTACATGCAGCAAGAGTGAAACGCGTTAAGAGACTTAAACTATTATTAGAATCGAACACGACCCCTTGTGATAATAGAGGCAAATCTGTAAAATCAAACTGTTTGCAGAATTTGAAATTCGACGTATTCGTGAACACATAGCATCATTTCCTTTTGAGGAGACCCATTATTCAAACGGAGGCTACTATTACTTAGATTCGAGGCTAAATGGGAAAATAATGTACCAATTATTTTTGGAAAGACATCCAGATTCTAAAGTAAAATACTCTTATTACATAAAATACTTCAATGAGCATTTTACATTACACTTCAGCCGCCCTCATCACCTGCGAATCATTAAATTTAAAGATACAGAGCACCTCATTAGGTGATGCTGCTAAAAAAGCAGCTGAGGGCAGAACGTACATTTGCCGGAAGTACCTGTTCAAGACCTGTTTTATGCAGTACAACTCAATGTTAATATTTTTTTGCATACATAACCTTGGTACTGGTAAATCATTTTATTATATTTATCATGAATGTCAGGCAAATAAAGGCCTTGATGAGGTGTGCTCCTTTCTATCAATAATGTCGTAAACCCAAAACCAAAAGAATTACGATTATTCTGTGACAACTGTTCAGGGCAGAACAAGAACCATCCTCTTGTAGATACCAAGAGGTTTAACAAAATTCTACAGTACTACTAACTACGAGGACATTCGTTTCTTTCTTGTGACCGATATTTTGGAGTCATAAAGCGCAAATTACGGATGTTTGATAGAATTTTTTCTCTTCATGAGTACACAGAAATAATAACATAAGCCAGTATAAGACGAAATTTCACAGTGAAAGAAGTCAGCACGGAAGAGATTTTAAATTTTAAAGAATGGTGGTCAACTTATTATAAAAAACAATTTGTTCTATGGAATCCAAATCTGCTAAGAAGACCAATAAAGTTGATTTTACAATTATTTTGATCGTGATTCAAAGACACCGTGAATAACTTTATGGTGAACACGTTTGTTTTGAATAATCCGAAAAAGAACCCAAATAATATTATTAAAATGTCTACAACAAAAGCCTATCCCGAAGATCGATTTCCGATTTTACCTTCAAAAATAAAGTGCATGCAAAATTTAGTGACCTTTGTGTTAGATGAGTATCAATATTTTTATTATAATATAATAAACACATAGCCAACTAAACCTGTATATGTATAAATAATAACTGTGATTCTGTTACACTTCTATCGACAAAAATAAACCACTTTTGTTATATAAAAAAAATCCCCGTTCGTTGTTAAAAGGATATAACTCCGATTACTTCTTTAGCAAATTAAAAAAAAATAAAGTCATTTGATTTTCTTCTGTTTTTTATTTTATCCAACTTTCTGTGCATAATGGAAGATATACATAAGCATAGCATTTGCATTTTAAACAAACTTTCCTTTTAAAATGGTTTTTGTTAATTATCTTAAAACTCCTATAAGTGACTTAGATCCTTTTAACAATAAGCGATTCAATTGAAGGAATATATTTCATATCCATTGTAGGTAATGAGTTCTGCAAAATAATGAAATCCACCGATCACAGTTTATATTTTGGACACCCAACTTCTATTATTTTTAAAATTTTAAATAGGTGACAACCCTGTTAAAATAATTGTCAGTATATTTTTTAGAAATTAATATTAAATATACATTTAAATAAGTTATTTTTATGTAGAATAGATAAATAATAGCAGTTTTATTACTTGGTCCATATTTTGAAAAAAAAAAAAAAAAAAAATTAAATTTTAATTAAATAATATGAATCTATTTTAATTACTAGTATTAAAATCAAAATCTTAAATGTGGCCATGGACGCGAGGACAGAGCGTTTGCCTTCCACCGGAAAGTCCGGGATCACATCTCGGCGGGAACTAGTAAACTAACTAAAAATCAGTAAAATTTATAAATTATTTAAACATTATTATTTTTTCTTAATAACCTGAAATATTTTTTAAATTTGTAGATTTTCGTTAGTGGGTCGTACAAAAAATATACTGTACAACTCGAGTGGATTGTCCTTATCGCACTTAGTGTGATATGGCGATCATATCCATTCTTGTTGCATAAACTACTATTAGTAAACTCTTACATTTTACTTTTATGATTTAAAGTTATGTTGTCAAATCATCTGATACGAAAACATCTCGGAACTAGAATAATTTATAATGAGTTTGTATAAACCTTCATATCTTTAGATTATTTGATATAGCTTAATGCCTGTGGATCAATGATTTTTATTATTTAATATTAAAGATATCCCTACCTGAAAAATATCATCCAGGCGAATTATTTTATCTTGTAGGAACAAATCTGATTCATGAATATTATCAGTGATCTTAAATGTGATCATTTTCACAACGACAGATTTTGATTTTGAATTTTACTCTCTCTTCTTCTTTATCAATTTAAATTTTTAAAGGCTCAGCTGCCAGGGCTATTCGGCGTGGGGTATTTGTTTTGGAGTTTTTTATGCAAAAGGTGAATATTTTAAAGAAACTTTTTTTGTCACAGGATGCACATCACATTGTAATTATTGATTTTGCGTCATCTTCATTTGGCTGGCTTTTATCTTATAACGCAATAGATACCCATATTTAAAATATTGGTTTAAATATGTTTCACATTAGCCAACGGAAAGGTTTAAAATATCAAAAGTAAAACGGAAATATGGCCATGTAATATTTTTTGATAGCTTGTCGAAGAATTAGAATTTCTTACAATACAGAGAGCGTGATATTTGACTTTTGTAGTCAACCCGAATTTAAAAAAAATTAAGTTATGCATGATATTTTTGAAATCAAATCATTTCCTTTACATATATCTATTTTTTTAAATAAATCGTCTGTTAAAAATATATATATGTATTATAAACGGACGCAAATAAAATATGAGTTGTAAAAATGTATTATTCTTGTGAGGAATGTTAAAACTTTAGTTTTTGCAGCAACATCCACATCCAAGATATGTTTGAACATGTTTTCTAAATAAAAGAATTAAAATTCTTAAATTTTGTATTTTTTTTAACTAAGAAAGTTAAGTCAAAGTCGTCATTTTATCTAAAACAATAATTATATGACATTACAAATATCAGTAAATATGTATATTCTGTAAGTTTCTTTCATTAATGTATAAAACACATTTTTTATATGCCTAGGTATAAACTCGAAAAACTCATTGAAATTTTTCATACATTATGAAAATATAGTTCTATAACTTATTTTGAAAGTCTTTAATTTCCCATTGCTTGCAAGGTTTTTCCATTTTATTAAATGTTCTTTAAAAAAATAAAGATATACTAAAACGTCAAATTCAAAATCACGTGCATTTCTGATCATGCGCAGTTTGCCTAACCTCAATAATTTGTTAAACAAAACTTACCCTGTTCAAAATCTACAGAATAATTGACAACTAATTGAAGAAAGTCATTTTACAAATTATTCAAAAAGTTTTCGAAATGTCACGCAAAACCACACATATCACTAGGTCATCAACATACACACAGTCATAAAAGAGTCATCAACATCACTCACAACAAAAATAACAAGGTCAAGGACAAAGTGACCATGTGCCCAACCCCCATAAGATGTTCCAAAAAGTCCATTCATGAATTTTTCAATGGGTTTGTATTTTGCCGCGTGTTGTTGCGAAGAACTCGGTTCTTACACTGATCATACATACATGAAGGTAAGAAAATGGGCAGGTGGGGGCTCACCACATAGGCATACCCAGGTAGATGAGGACGTCGTCTGGTCGGTCTCTCAAGAGATCGAGATGACGATGCGATGGTCAGACTCCTAGTGGACCGCTGATGAGGATTTCCACACGCATCGGCGTTCACGCATTGTCGGTTAAAATATGTCCTACGTAGACGTGTTGTTCATATTTTCTCATTGAAAGTTTTTTATTACGATTTATGGTTTGCAATAATTACTGATTTTGTTTCCTTAGGTCTTATACTGTTTTATATTATTACAGTTATACTGTTTAATAATTAGAAATATTATTTAGTCACTAGACATAAAAGTACGGCAAAATTTTATTACCTAATAAAAAAAAAATGTCTTGATTATAACAAGAAAAAACTAAAAACATAAATATGACGTAGTCTAGCCTAATTTTCATTCAATTTCTAATAATTGGCATTATTATTAATAAAATATAAAGAATTTCACAAAAATTCTAAAAAGTATTTTTTTTATGTTTTATTTGAATATTCAAAAAGAAAACAATTGGGTTATAGTCCAATCATTATAGTAAGTTCACCTCGGAATTCGAGATACCCAGCTGTAAGTCTGTAAATACTTGTATATTGACACCCTAAAAGTTGTCTCAAAACCTACATATAGTAGGGTGTACGAATCTATTAAATTTCAAGGTCAAAGGTCACAAAAATCGGTTTTTTGCGCTTTTTTTTGTAAATATCTCATTTCCTATGGGTTTTTTGCTATTTGTATTTATTATCAATATTGTAGAATACAAAATTCTCTAAAAATTTTGTTTAAAAAAATTTTTCATACGGTGAACCGTTTTCGAGATAGATGACGGAGAGTGCGCGGTCACAGCATCACTTCAGGTCAACCGGTGCCTCCGGTCGAAAACGCGCCATATATAGTTGATGAAATATCGATAAATCAATGATTATAAATATTTGTCAATTTTTATTAACTATTATATTATATTTTATCATTTTTTTTCCTAACCTATCCACTTTTTATTTAGTATTAATTTATTTAACAACACTTACCTGCCCATGTAATTGCAAAATTGTTAATGAAAATATAGGAATTATATTTGAATTTTAACCTAATTAATATTAAGAAATTCTTACATGATGAAAAAAAAACAAATAAATTATGAATTAATCTTTTTATTAAAAAATTTCATTCAATACATTTATTTTTATTAAAAGTAAAAAAATGGAATAAAAGGTACAAAAACTACAATTTATAATTTTAATAATCTTCTTCCTCTTCATCGTCGTCTTCCGGCTGCTGGTAAATTTCAAACTGGTCTTCATTATCGTCTTCAACGACATTTCTCTCAAGTTCTTCCATGATTTCGGGGTCAAAGGTTCCATCTTCGTTAATGTCGCTCTGATATGGTAGAGCATTGAAACAAGTTTGCCCATTACATTGGCCACAAGCTAAAGAGCATTGCAAGCCCGCTTTCCTGCATCAGCATCGCGAACCACAACCACTCTTGCAGTTGCAGAAAATTGTATTTAGCAAATCTTCTGGAGCAGGTGGTAAAATTGTCATGATAGGCTCCAGAAAATCGTTTCGCATTGCCCAACTCCATACCTGGGGTTCCAAATCATGCCTTAACCAAGTTTGAACTTAATAATATACACGTTTGAAAGGTTGATGAGCAGCTGCTTTTGTTGGTGGAATATTTGAAAGCTGCACAGGTTAATTAAGTTTTGTAGACTTGACGTAATGCATATAACGAAGATGATCGAGACTTTTCACAGATTTCGGAGCATTATAGACTGCCAATAAGATTTGAGTTCCACTCTCTAATAATCTCTTGGCCGAACAATTTTCTTTCTCAAATGCTGCAGCTAGTTGATTCAAATTTGTCAGTTTCTCAAAAACTTTAAAAAATGATTTTTTCCCTTTTTAAAAAGCGCAGAAGTTGTGTCACAGCCACTTAATGCGTGCAGAAATAAAATATGTGTTTTGGAATAAGGATAATTATCAAAACTTTTAGTCAAGTATATCCCCGTTTTTACATTTCCTTTCCCAACTTTTTTAAAAAAAATGTCTTGTTCGTAAGACAGTGTACGCCCAATTAAAATGACAAGTAAATTAATATCTTGTCCTATTATAACTGCAGTTTTTTCAGAATTTGATTCTTCAATTGCAGTTTCAACAATAAGAACATCAGCATTATCTCTGGCTTGTTTAGTAGTAATATTTGCAGCTTGTAATTTTTCAATTAACATATTAATGAGCATATCTTTGTTATTTCGATTTGATATGAATTTTTCTTGAGTAACTGGTACAACTATTGTTTCATCTTCTCTGCTGCTCCATAGCTTTTACGTTCTTACTGTAATCTGAATTTTTTTAAACAAAATTTGTAGAGAATTTTGTATTCTACAATATTGATAATAAATACAAATAGCAAAAAACCCATAAAAAATGAGATATTTACAAAAAAGCGCAAAAAACCGATTTTTGTGACATTTGACCTTGAAATTTAATAGTTGCGTACACCCTACCATATGTAGGTTTTGAAATAACTTTTAGCGTGTCAATATACAAGTATTTACAGACTTACAGCTGGGTATCTCCAGTTCCGAGATTCTTACCTAATTTAAGCTTAAATGACTGGACTATTATTACTCTAGTCAATGGCTTACATTGAACTAGCGAATTATCTAAGGTAGTACGTTGACATTCTAAAAAGAAAAACGGTCAGGTAAATTTTAGGTTGAAATAGAAAGACTAGTCTTTAGTGGGCTCTGCAGTATTTACGGGGTATTCGGGACCCTAGGTCCCGAAACACCTTAATATGTGAAGTATAGTTTTATACAGCGATTTTTGTGTGCTAGAGGTAAATATTGGGAGTCCAAAATATAAACTGTGATTGGTGGATTTCACTTTGTCTGCAGTGGGTATAGAAAAAATATTTTTGCCTGGGAGTGGATTATTGAATTTTTAAATAGGGTTTTAGAAGAAAATTCTTATATTTTATATCTGTTGCGGTATTAGCCAAATGCGTAGTTGTTTTTAGAAATAAATGGTTTTACGTTGTTTCTGATACACGGTCTTCTATTTTTTCCCTTTTTCCTTTACAGCTTATTTTTAAATTGGTCACATTTGAGAATTGGAATTTATTTCCCCCATTTATTTAATCGATTATTTTCGATTTATCGATTATTTTCAATTAATCGATTATTTTCGATTAATCAATTATAAGATTATTCAAGTAATCGAATAATCGATTATTCTCAATAATCAATCGTTTCAGCTTAATCCATTTTTTGAATTATTATATTTATCAAGATATCGTTAATTTTCCATTAATTAATTATTTAGAATATCGATTATTGTCGATTAATCGTAGAATTGAATATTTCCGAATAATCAGATAATCAATTATTAGATTAATCGATATTATTTATTTGATTTTTAATCTATTTATTTGATTGTTATTAATTTATCGATGATTAGTAAATTACTAATCCAAGTAGATAATAATAAGATAATTAAACGATTGTTTCATATTATCGAATATCGAGCATATTTATTAAAAAAATTGGTTTTGTTTAAGTGCCAGTGTGAGTTAAAAGCCACATTTTTGTACTTTTAGTGCTCCCTCTTAATTTATAGTCTATCAGATAGTGACAGGTTTAGGTGCCCCATTTTCGCATACAAGCCTCGAAGAGGGTTGAAAAGTACATCGAAAGTACATGGAAAATTCGATATTCCCTAACAAAAACGAAAGGTTATTTGTTGCCAATTTTTCCACGTAAGCCGTTTTCACTGGAAGTGTGCCTTTGATGGACCCCTTAAGAAAATTCCATTATATCTAGTTATTAATTTTTTTTTAAGAAAATCTATACTTAATTTGAAGGTGATTATACTATAAGGTGAATTTGTTACTAGTTAATTGCTTCTTTAATAATAAAAGCAATTTTTTCTTTATAAGCAAAGGTGCCATCATTGGCACATATTTGCTCATGTTGGCCCCCCTATAAAATAAACAAATAAAAGTGTCTTGAAAGCTTTATTAAACAAAATTGTCGGTGTACCAACAAACTTGAAATGATGATAAAAAATTATAAAAAAACTAAAATTTACGTGAACGAACAACAAAACATTTTATTTGCTATTACAAACCAGAACAAGCTAAAATTAATTCACAAATAAATGTTTTGCAACGGTAGCTGACATCAGCACACTCATTGTGGCACCAAGATTGACATTTCTGACAACGAATTCACTTCTCTCTCGCTCGTGATTGAGAGTATAACTCGTTGCAGTATATGCAACTAACATCAGAGTCGTCTTTTTCCTGTCTTAAAAATTCTTCTCAGACGGATTCATCCTTATCAGAACTCATTTGTAATGACAAGTTGGCGTTCTGTTGCCCTGGCCTCTTCTTTTCTTATTTTCACTTCCTTCTCAGTCACTTTCTTTTTAAGTTCATACATTTCTGGTGTTAAATTGAAATGACCAGTTTTTCCACGTTTTCTAGCTATTTTTCCACCAGCACCAATGGCTACAGCTTGGGGAGGAGGTAAAATTTATTTTACAGAGATGTCGAGAACTGGCGATGAAGACATGTTATGACCAGATGTACTTGGTTGGTCTTGAAATTCCATTTGGTTTTCGTTCATATCGCCTTGATTCTCGGGAATCTGCCTATCAGTTGCTAAAGCTGCTGCAAACTGCCAGTCATCAAAAATGTGAGGATTGAAAGGATATATGCCGGTCTTTTTGAAGGAGTTTATTGCGTTTGGTGGCACTGCACTTTTCAAATAGGCTTGATTGAGAATACCTGCTTTTTGAATAGAGTCACCGATTTTCCCGAGTTTTAACGCAGCCATAATTGAATTCCTTGATCGAAATACGTATGAAGAAGACGAAAGAATCCGGCGTCCAATGGCTGAACGTGATGAGAGCAGTGTGCAGGAAAGCAAAACACAATTACACCATTTTCTTTTGCGAACTGCAGAGCTTCAAGACTCTTATGACTACTGTGGCCATCCAGTAGTAAAAGAACCTTATTCTTATTAGATGCTTTAGCGTACCTTACGAAATGCTTTAGCCATCTACAAAAAATTTCACTGGTCATCCAGCCTTTTTCTTTTGCGAATGCTATGCTACCAGCGGGAGCACCGTTCATAAGTTCATCGTTCATTCTTTGACGAGGGTAAATAAGAACAGGAGGGACGTAAGTGCCTATGGCATTCATTGCACACACTACGGTTACGTGTTGCCCACGCTCGGCACTACTAAGTGCACCAATTTGCTTGCGACCTTTTGCAGCGTAAATCTTTTGGCACTTCTTCTGGACCCTAGTCAAACCTGACTCGTCCATATTATAAATATTTTCGGGGTGAAACTTGTACTGCTCCAGAGTATTAGACAGTGCCTTAAAAAAGGCTACGATATTAGGCTTGTTAAATGCCTAGGCTCTTTCTAATGATGTACTTTCTAGGCTTCTCCATTTCCAACCTGCCATTTTTGGTTCGCGGTTAAAACCATGAAGGGTTGAAATAAGGGCGTATTCTACTCAACAATAATTTTAATTATTTCATGTGGGTAGTTTTGGGATGTGTTTGGAAATTTCTAAGGAATTTATTATATTTTTCGGATTTTTAATCGATAAGCTTTCGGAAAATCGATTGTCTCACTAGATACAGAATAAATAAAAAAAAGTTATAATCTTTAGTGACATGTACGTTGTAAAATTAATAATTTGTGCAACAAGTGCACAATACAATGCTTTTCCCACGAGGGCAGAAGTTTGTGAGATAAGCCCTTAGACTAGTGTCGTAAATCAATCGAGTGGGAAAAGTGCTTTACGCACATATTTCACACTATATTTTTTCTACCACTACAATTTTTTAACAATTCTAAAATGTAATATATATGTGTAAGAAACTTAACCAAGGAATTTACACATCATTTTTAATTTAAAATGGTAATTCATAGCTTCTCTACGATATCTGAAGGTGTATTTTCTATATCAAAGCGTGATGAATCCTAATAGGTTCATTTTTGTTTCAATTATTTTGTCTAGACTAACTGCCAATTCATGGAATACAAAACAAATCAGAGTACTTAGAGTAGGAAATTCTTTTAAAAACTGAAATCGTTTATTTAGTGATTTGGAGTAAAATTATAGAAGGTGTTGTTAAGACGTAATCCTGTTGACCTGTCAGTTATGTTTTGCTTATATGAATAAGCAAACGCAAATTAAACGTTTGGAGTAAAAAATGTGACTAACGATCGCACTATTACTTGACATTAGCGTATACAAAGTGGTTACTTTGCGCACTTACCCCATGCATATATAAATTTTTAGTCGTATTGTAAAAAGTTGTTAATTGTGCAAATAGTAATTAATGCGGGATTGAAGCGTGCTTTTAATAGTGGTAGTAGAAAAAATCATAATGGTGGGTAATCTACAACACAAAGTATATGTAATGAAAATTTTAAATTCCTTTTAAATTATAACATTTCTCTCTAGGATATTGGTATTTTCTTGAAGAGCTTTGATATTGTCACACACATTAATATTAACAAAAAATATAAATTATATATAAGTTATGATATTCTTAAGATGAAAATACTAATTAAATCTGTATTTAAACGCATAAAGGAACAGAAACAATTATTGACTCATGGGAAGCTTAAAAGGAATTTGTATGAAACTGATACATTTAAAATATGCTTTAAATATTAGGAACTACTTTAAATAATTTATAAAATTCTTCCTTACACTGGTAGGTATACCCCTACTTCTATTAAAAATGGTTGAAATCTATTTTATAAACTAGTAGAAATGTATAAAGGACATCCTTAAACGTCACGTTAATATTGTTGATGTTTACGGTGGGGGTTTCGCCACGTGTAATCAAAAAACTCTCCCTATCCTTGAAAATTGAACAATTCTGAAAGGTACTTCAATTTAATTTACTTATTAACTGGAATCATTACACATTTTATTTACATAATGTATACTTAATGTATAAGAAGGCACATACATTGAGAAATTTAATACTTCGTGCTGTTATGTTAATAATGAACTAAATGATAGAAAACGATAGAATAACGATAGAATAATGTACTACATGTGGAACGATGTGACTTGTCTGAATGTCAAAAAACTACTCGCAGGATTAATAGTTGTCTGTTGGAAGCATTTTGCTGGCTGAACAGTTGGATAGCGACTCGACGGAATGAGTTATGAGACAGTGTTGCATACAGTTACGCCATCTCATTCTGATCTCTTCTGTTTCGATACAGAGGGTGGACACTGGATTGGCAATACTTACTGGTATGTTTCCGGACTGTTGTACATGACTACATAAATTATATTTTAATTAGATTGTGTTGAAGCGTAAGAACAGTTGTTACTTAGGATATAGAAGATGTACGCTTTTGAATGTGTGGGCTTTGAATGCAGATCTTTTGTTGCTAAACGAGCATTGTACTGCGAGTGTTGTCTTGTGTACAAGTTCGGCCTGGCAATGCAATGTTTAAATTGGTTAATGTATAATATGAAATTTAAACAGTTGATTTAAAAAAATAACAGTTATTCAATAATATCCTAAACACTATTTCGTCGATTTTGATTACACTTGGGATTTAATAAGTCTTGTGCATCTATTAAAAAAGTAATTTAGAATATATGTCTTTATTACAAAATTTTATTCATAAAATAGGACAAGAAATTTTATTACCTCTATCAATATTGTTGTAACATTTAGGAACGCCTTGTATACTAAGTAAGAACGCATGTGAGATAAAAATCTCTTTTGTGCCTCTTGTACTGATGGCGCCAAATGTAAACAACAAGTTTCATTTAGCTTTTCTCAAAATATTTAAACGTTGGAACCTTGCGTGTTACTTAGTATTCATTCCACACACATCGGAGTCTACTTACTTTTAGTTCAATTTGCAATCGGGTTCGGGTGACTCAGTCATCCTTCAAGTCGTCAGCTCTCCATCAGTCCGGCGTTATCGAAATCGTGGCGTAATGACTTCGCCAGGCCATTGTTCACCGTCATCCGGGGGGGCAGTTCAGACCTTAAATCCATTGTCGAGTCAATCAAACGATGCGTGTCCACTTCGGGTCGCTATCTTAAAATCGCCGCCACTGTACGGCCGCTTGCGCGCACTCTGTCGTGCATTTCCAGAAGATATGAGTCTTCTTCTGCTTCTTCTTTTTCTTCTAGATTGATGGTTTTATGCGTATCGGGATGATGTTAATTGAGCAGAATGTTTAAATGGGGGCATTCAGGATTTTGTTTGTTTTTACTTTGGCTATTACCTACGTTATCTGCGTAAAATGTAGAATCTTCTGTATTTTCTGCATGGTGGTCTAAGTCTAGGATAACTGGTTAATATATTTTTATTTAAAAATAGTATATTGTACAACAAGTGCCGAAACTACCACAGACACTTTGTTAGAAATGAATACAAAATGTTAAATTTGGACTATAAATAAAGAATTTTTTAATGGTACTAATATGTACTAATAGATACTAATAGATACTAATAGATACTAATAGATACTAATAGATACTAATAGATACTAATAGATACTAATAGATACTAATAGATACTAATAGATACTAATAGATACTAATAGATACTAATAGATACTAATAGATACTAATAGATACTAATAGATACTAATAGATACTAATAGATACTAATAGATACTACTTAATAAAAATACTTTGTAAAATATATTTTATAAACTGAGCTCACTAACATTGTTGACAATATATAATTTCAATTCCAATTCAGTTAAACAACCTATTAAAAACTTAAAAGAAAACTTTCGAATACATTTCTTTCTCGATTACAAATTAATACTTTCAACTGAAGTCGGAGGTGAATTCTTTCTCGATTACAAATTAATACTTTCAACTGAAGTGAAGAGTAGAAATTTTCTCGAAGCGCCTTAAAACAACAAAATCTCGACAAAAAGGTAAAAAGAAAAGAATAAAGACTTTGATAGATAGCCACCAGCGCGAACGACAAAAAACTTCTTTGTCCGCTGCAGTATGTTAATTCTATCATGCGATAATTCATACAAGTTGTACTCGCTTGCTGGTGTCGTATTATAATAACATACGACGAGTTGGACGTACCTACTTCTTCTTCTTCTCTTCGAAGAGCAGATCCCTTCTCCTATATTATACCTAGCAGTGGCGGTTCTAAAAAAAAAAAAAAAATAAAAAATAAAAAATAAAAAATCGTGAAAACCTAAATATCAATAAAAAAAAAAAATTTTATTTGCGGAAAAATGGAAACCAATCTTTTATAAAAACCAGTTTGCAAGTCAATCATTTAGGTTATTAGAGATATTAACAATACGCATTGATATAATTTTTTGTTAAATATTTAGGTATATTTTTAGGTTCTTCAATAATATTAACTTTTTATTGGTTAATTGCTACAATTATCAGCAACTAAACTATTTACCTTAATCGGATTTGTGTATTATTAGCCTTAGCTTTTCTATAAACTTTAATAGATTTACACCTTGGATGAACCAATTAAAACATTAACCACAGTATACACACTTGATGGAGATTATATTAAGAACTCTACAAAATTAAGCAAAATAAAACTATTGCTAGAAATGGAAAATTAGAACCAATGTGTGTTAGTTGGTTGTTAGTACCCTTTACCTAAGCATTTAGCTTGACAAACGTCTATCACAATAATATATATAAAATAATCATAAAGTCTACAACTGGACTTTGGAGATGTTATGTTGGGAATGGAGTGTTAATATACTGCGACCTAAAAGATCTATTGTGCTCCCTTATGTCGCTAATTCGGAAAGGAAATGTCTCAGTGCCTATAGCGATCTTTCCAATCTTATCTTCTCAAACAAGCAAAGGATTTGGAGTGTCTTCAAATTGGGTAAATCACCCTATTTTATTTGATATGCTCCTAGGTATAGTGCCCAGTAGGGATCCCTGTTACAATACGTAGCCTGTTCTTGCTCTGGCAGATACAGGCTTCTGATCTTTTCGGGTTATATTCACCCAGAAGCTGTCTTAGAAACAAGAGATTGTTCCAATTATCGGTTCTTCTTTTGCCCAATTCTTTTTTAATCTCTCCTAATATTTTGTTACTGTTGATAGATCAGAACCGATCAGGTTCCTCGAAGGGTGTTTGAGCTTCTTTCATAACTTTCCTAACTGCAATCTCGTTACCCTGTACTCCATTATGTCCCGGGACCTAACTGAAATGAACTGTATTTTCCACTTCTATCTCAGTCAATTTTTCTAGGCATCTTTAGACCATTTTTGAGCTAGTTACCTAAGAGTTCAGTGCTTTAATGGCTGATGATTATCTCTTGTCCACGATAGTTTCTTTCGATGTTAAACTGTATACACTTCGTAATATCGTGAATGTCTGCCAGAAAGATGCTTGGGTACTGACTTTGGATATACACAGAGCTTTTAAATATAAATAGTTTAGATGTTCCAGAACAAAGTCAGGAGCAGTAGTAAAATTGAACAATACTGTGAGAAATAAAGACATACAAATTAAACAATCCAATGAGCTCGCGAGGTACTTGTTTAATATAACTAAAACGTTTTAAACTAACATATCTATTCACAAGGTTAAATTAAATATTTATTTGTAAAAAATGGTATGTTATGTGTAAATTGTATCTAAAAGAAAAGATATCTCAAAGAAAATATGACTAACATTTACTCATGGGCGCCGTCACACGAGGACAAGAGGAACGTCTGGTACTGCACACTTGCACAATTTTCTCTATGGACAACTGCAAGCCAAAATATATTTTTATCAGCTATATACTCGTAAGTTTTTAAACATATATAGGAATTACAATTGGACGTATTAATTTACCCTCTTTAGTCTTTTTTAAAGCTCCTTTTATTTACTGTACCTACCATAGCAATATTAGTTTGCGTTATCATTAAATAAACCTCTAAGTTTTCGACTTATTGCTGAAAATCCTTATAATTCACAAGTACCGTATCTTTAATACGTTTGACAAGGAAAAAATCTCTAATATTATTCGAACCAGATCTAACCAAGCTGTACCTATTATTCGCCCATTTCCTAATTCCTAACTCAGCATACAAGTTTTCATAGCTTCTACGTTATTTTTTCCTCATGGCTTTTTGCATAACTACAAATTTTACTCTTACTGCTAAATATTACTGAGTTAAATAAATGGCACTCGCCTAACCATACTGTTTCGATATGTCAGATATCTTTTAAAGAAGAAAACTATTGGATTACTGACTACTATAATGATTATGAATTAATTAATTAATAAAGATAATACAATTTTTAATGAATTCAAATAATGTAAATAGTTTAATGTAATGTATTGTACTTTTTGTTGCTAAGTTGTTGTAAAATAAGAAATATGATTTGGAAACATCTTTTTCATAAATGTGTTTTTTATACCTTACGTTATCTTTTTAGTCAACGAAAAAGTATGAAAAACTAAATATATGATGTGGAGGAGGAGGTTTTCTGTATAGTAGACACTTAACTTCTATAAAAGAGAATACTTTTTGCTTTCTTATAAATTAACGATCACTTCAGTAGGTAATACTTTCTGTTTCAATAATTGCTTTAATAAAAAAGATTTGTTTTTGAGTGACGTCCAAAAAAAGTAAAATATATGAAATGATATACGACAAAGTATTAATACGAAGTAATTGAACGTATTAAAAGCGTACTTTTTAAATTTTGCTAGTAGAATAACAAAATTTGAATATAAATTACCATTTTTTATAATTTTATATATCAATACACTAATATTACTCCAGACAATAGAGACTAAATAAAGAACACCTAGAAAAATAGGAAGATTTAGTTTTATAGGCTTTTTTTATGTTTTATGAATGGCTGAATCCGATTTTTACTTTCCAAACAAAGAATCTCACCGAAAATAACTCTATTTGGAGAAAATGGAGTTTGTTTCAAAATAACTCAATTTTTTTAAATGAGTAGACGAGATTATCCAGTGCTAGACCAAGGTCCGAGGTATGTTATGTTATGTTGGAAATGGGGTGTTAATACACTGCGACCTAAAAGAACTATTGTGTCCCTTTCTGTCGCTAATGCACCAAGGAAATGTCTCAATGCCTATAACGACTCTTCCAATCCTATTTTCTCAAGGAAGTGTAGGATTTGGAGTGGCTTCAATATAGTGCCCTCGGATTCTGGAGTGCTATACATTCCTCCTCCTCCTCCTCCTCCTCCTCCTCCTCCTCCTCCTCCTCCTCCTCCTCCTCCTCCTCCTCCTCCTCCTCCTCCTCCTCCTCCTCCTCCTCCTCCTCCTCCTCCTCCTCCTCCTCCTCCTCCTCCTCCTCCTCCTCCTCCTCCTCCTCCTCCTCCTCCTCATGATGGAGGCAACTGGTGTAATTAATAATTACCCTTAGTACCTAATTACCCCTCATTCTTCTTGCAGTGTCAAACGAAAAGAAAGTAAGGAAATTATCGTGTAGATGTCTTTACGTTCTTATATGATTTACTGAAAACCCTTTATATTAGCTCAATAAAATTATTTGTTGCAGTAAAAAGTGTGTAGGTAACGTGTGATAAATTAGTAGAACTGAAAGTTTGTTTACTTTTTTATACGGTCGTCTAACATTCTTGTACACTACAGTGCACATTGCGTTGTAGTGGAAAAATTATATACTCTTAAGTTGTAACCTTATTTTTTGTGGATTTTGTTGGTTATATTAAAAAATGTTTATATTTTTGTTACAGTTCACTAAAATGAGTAAAAAAATATTAAAATTTGAGGAGTTGGTGTTGTTGTGAAACAAAATTACTTCGCTATTTTTCATACCAAAAAATAAACGTACATATTAGCTTTAGTTTCATTTTGTTGTTGTCTTATTATGACATATTAAAGAGTAGAATACTGATATTTAGTTATTTTTTAGACATATAAATTTATATCTTTAAGTCCCAGCGTAAACTATAGTGTATACATATTATCGCCTCTAGATCCAAGTGTACACTGTAGTGCACACATCAAAACTCAAAAATTAAAAAATTAGGAACATGGGACAAAAACTAAAAATCACAAAATAAATTAAGTAATTATTATGCCAAATTTCAATTTTTTTACTCTTACACGAAAAAGTCGGGGTCGAAAGGGTTAATTAACTAATATCTATAGCTCCTAGTCAAAAGAAAGATCTACATTAATTGAGTGGTGATACGCTACTGGTTTATCGTCTTGAGATATTCCGCAAAAATGTTTTATGCATGTAAAATTTCTTGTATCACTACCAACCATGAATGTCAAGAAAGCGAATTATTGCAATTAAGTAGTGGGTTTGTGTTCATGCGTTTTATGAAAATTAAATTAAATTTATTTTAGTGGACATAATCGTAATTGAATATTAAAATATTGTATGGCAAGTAAGAGGTTTAGAACATTATGAGGTAGCTTTTTTTATCGGAAGATGATTAGTAATTATTATATTGCTTAAGGTTTGGCTGATTTGCTTCTCTATGCAATATTTTAATTAGTAGGTATATTTAAAAATAAAAGGCTAGTAGGTCAATTTTTTAATGAGATAAAAGTACTACAGAATGCATCAATTCTAAAGCTTCCCATTAAAAGTTTCTCTTGTTGCAATTTTTTTTTATTCATTGTGATGACTTTGGCAGTATCTACCTAGTGGATGTTTAGTGTAAACTAATTTAACAAATCTAATGCTATTAACTATGTAAGCACAAAAAATCTTTTTTACGTAATAAATACTTTATATAGATAACAAATAGTAAAGTTTAAAGTTTAAAAAGTTCACTTTTAAATCAATTATTTAAAATACCCTATATTTGCGCCATTTATCGCGACATAATGAATCGCCTATTTATGTTGGTCATTAAAAAATCTGTGATACCATAACATATACAGTTGATCGTTTTTTTTCTTCTAATAGTGACATTTATGATAGTTACCTCTTTCTAAAATCGGATTAAAATATGTTGTCTTTTCTCATGATACAAAAATGTCAAAATTTCTAACCACAAATTGATTGCGGGAAACATTGAAATTTTCTCCACAAAAAATAGTAATACTTTACATCCCCTCTTATGATAAAAATTCAATTTTGTTGAAAAATATTCTATTATAATATTGTAGAAATGTTAAGTCATGTGAATAAAATAGAATTCTGCTATTAGCCAACATTTTCTGACGTCGACCATAAATAGTCAGACAGCAGTAGTCTTTCGCCATGTTCACAAAACAAAGCATCGTACATATATAACACATTATTATATTATAAGCAGTGATGGTTCGAGAAAATTTTAATAATAACCTCTATAAGTGGTAAGTACATTTATTATTGTTTCTGAATAATTTACCTTTAGATAACTAATTTAAATAACCTTAGTAGATTATTTTAATAAAAATAGTTGGCCAACGATCGATTGTTGTGCCAAGTTCGATGATGTTTTTTCGATTTAATTATTACATACCTCTTTTTTAATTTTTGTTAGTTCTCCGACGTAGTCATTTAATATCCCAATCACTGTAAAGGTTATAGATATCCCCTTTTTATGGGTATGAGCAGTTCAATAGGTATTAATTTTTATTTCATATTTTTCAGGTGCAGTAAAACCAACTGAGACTGAGGAAGCTATTATTACTGTTATTTATTACATAATGTAATTAAGACTTTGTATCATTTTAATTAAAACACTAAATTTTGAATATTTTATTAAGGAACATTTTTTCTAGGTTATAATTATAATAATTGTGCAATACTACTACAAATTTTATTAAAAATTACTACAATTTGTTTGAATGTTTACTATTTATTGTGTAATATTTTCGTATTAATTTTCATGAAACGCAATACATTTTTAATATAGATTTATACAATGAATAGCAAAAATTATAACAATTTGTAAAACAATTCTTGTGATACATATGGATATTTTTACTACATATTGTAAATAATAACTCTACAATACATTCTCTACAAATATTTGGAAATTTTTACTACAAATTGTCCCTGTCCTTATTTGTACTATTTATTGTAGAGAAAAAATCTATAATTGTAGAAATTTGTTCTACAATTTTCATTAATAAAATTAAATCGGGCGATAAACATCATTAGTTTATTATGAAATTTTTACAAATAAATTGGGAAAGTGATACTTTCTTATAGCATAATCCAGGATTAAATATTTTTAAATCTAAATAATCCATTATCTACTGTTTCTAGATAAATTTAGCACAACTACAAAGCTCCGCTCTGCTAAATAATTTTCAATGACATGCATTTTATTAACGACACCAAAAGTCCGATCCATGGTTAAAATTAACAATCTTATCACCATTTCCGTTATCTTCGTTATCTATAAAAACTTAAAAGAATTAGCTGGATCGCCAACAAAACGCTAAACCATTAATCAAACCTCATCTGCTAAATCCCTAATATCGCGTCATCATTACCCCAAATCTCGTTACCGGCTACCACCAGTCACGGCGTGCCATGGAACAGAGCCAACAGAGAATCCCATTGATGAAAAAACAGATGACGATAGTGTTGCGGTTGCGATCGCAGCAAACGTCGGCGATTAGCCCCTAAACAAGTGCAAGTCACGGTGTTGCAAAGTAAGAGGTAGCACGGTGAGCAGAAATGGACACTTTGTGGACAAAATCGATAAATATATAAAAAATTTAATTCTAGCATGTGATCACTTTCCTTATAAATTATTTATACTTACAATGAGAAAAAATTAATTTAAAAAAATATCTTTAGCGGAAGATCAACAACTGTCTTCAACAATACCCTAAATACACGTGATTAAATCGTCATGACAGCAGTTGGTAAAAATAAAAGTAAAAATCCCTAGATGTTAGCCAGTGCTATAGGTGTTTTAAATAAAATAAAAACTATATATCTTCTCCTTTTTTATGGTCTGTAACAATGAGAATAAAATAGTTATCTGTAAGATATAACAGAAAAAAAATCATATTATTAATTTACGGTGCTTTTAGTTATTTTATCTACAACTGTCATCTAATGACACTAATTTGACACTTATTTAAATTTTGTAATGACGTATATTTCCGCACTAGTGCGGTAATGAAATCATTACCCACTAGTGCGGTAATGATGCGGAACTAATAGTTAATCAAAATTAATCATTTATTTAACAAAAAATATAACATTAATAATGAACTCATTATAAAAAAATTATTTGTTATACATAGCTATAATACAATCCTTGCAATCGTACAAATTCATGCCAGGTGCAGACATGCCCGATGCCCGATAATTGCAAATATTAGTTTTCATATGTTTTGAAGTCGATGGTATATTTTCTTGGTTTTCTCCTAAGATTTTCATAGCTATTTTTTTCTTATTTTCTGCCCAAGTCTCAATATATCCTTCAGCGACAGAATTAGACTACCAGCCGCCATGTCTTTTAATATTTAGAAGATCTGACCAGAGTCGGCTAAAATTGAAGTTGGAGAACGCCCGTAAACAATGCCCTGTATCCTGCTTTGGATTGGGCAGTTCAACAAATTCGGCAATTAATCTTGGAACACTACCAATAGTATTTATTTCAATAGGTTGTGTTGTACATGTTCCTGCTCTATATCCAACAAAAAATCGTTGATGGCCACAACTTTTAGATCCTAATGTAGAGTATTTTCTAACAATTGTAACTAAATTAATACCATCAATGTTCCCAGATGTAACAAAAAATTCTCGCGATATTTTTGTTTTGGTATTTGGAATGACAATTTGATAGCACAATCCTTGATATTTTACATTTTCTATCAATAAATTTGTCAACTCTTCTCTCCGACATGCACCAGCCAAACCAATAATTAGCACAACCTCAAAATATATATTACATTAATATTTATTTACATTTACACAAATATCTATTATATATTACCTTCATGCATAAAAATTTCTCATCTCCTGCATTTACAATAAATTTAGTTATTTCTTCTTTTGAAAATACCTTAGATTTCTTAGGTTTGTACCCTTCTGATTTTCGTTTTAACAATGCTATCAAATTGATATTTGATATTGATATTTTGTTTAATAAGCAATTCTGTCCTCAACATCGAGTAGTAACACCAAAGAGATGTAAGCTTCTTTAATTTACTCAATTCGTTGAAATATACCAGTAATGCTTTTTCATTTGTAATATTTAAAATTTTCTTATCTTTACACCATTTCTCGTATTTGTCATAAGTTAAATGATATCTCTCACGTGATTTCTGTGGTAATAAATTTTCTATTACGCCGGTTGCTGCATTTTCAATATCCTATGGTAGATCATTTTCACTTGAAGACATAATTGATAATATATGTACTTGTAATGGTTATTTGAGCGACAATAAGTCAGAATTTTTACGATTTTTAACGCCACTTTGACAGAAGTTGATTATTAATTCCGTTGCTATGGTTACAAAATATTGACAGGTTACTTGTATTCGCAAATAGTCAATTTTAACAATACGCCGACATAATTTTATTCAATATACAATAATTTAGAATTTTCGGAGTTGTTGTTACATGACAGTTGTAGTTAAGGGGGGTTATGATTGACAGCCTGTGTTACTTTTAACAGGTCTGTTATTTTATAAATACACAGAAATAACAACCTGTTTACAAATAACGTGTCTGTTAAAAGTAACATTACCTGTCGATCATAACTCCGAAAATATTGTACAATATTCGTGCCAGTAACACATTATTAATATACTTATGTGATTGCCCATTTTCACATGCATTTATTCATAATGTTCATACCGCACTTATATCGTAAATATCTAATATTTTTATGTTAGAATTCGATTTAGATCTATAAAAAATCTTCTATTTAAATTTTTTGATGAAATTACTATTTGACTATTGAATTGAATACATCTTCTATTAAAAGAGAAGAATAATTCGATAACTAAAATCACCGCACCTTGACTAGACTGGGGGATTGGTATATCGGAGCAAAGTTTTGTAAAAATTGCATTTCTTTATCTTCAAGTTTGGAAGTAAAACCGCTGGTGTAAATTCAGTTAGTTTTCACCTATATGGTAATTCTATAAGGAAGTTTATTCTATATCCATTAAAATAATATCCAAAAATACCGATGTATTCTCTGATAATATGTCGTCTGGTATCTTACACCACACCCTAGTTTGTTAATGCTGTAACAGATTAGTATTGTTTGTGTTTTTTGCGGTAGGATCTTGAAGTACCTAGATTTAAATTATACATTTTTAAATTACATATGGTATAGTGTTGTAACGGTTTTTTTATTTATACATAGACATGGTTTCTTTCTCTCGCTCTTTGAGCAAGATACAAATAGAACACTTTTTTCCTGAATCTTCAAAGGATATATTAAAATCGAATTATTTTTCGTTGAAAATTCTGATAAAGATTTTTCTTATGTTACCTGATTCCGAAATTGAAAAAAGTAGCGAAAAGAAAATTGAAGAAAGATCTCCAAAGGCTAAGAAGTTATCAATCGTAATCTGAAGAAGCGGATACAAGTGAAGCTCAGTTTTACCCGAAAATCTTGGACGACGTCAAAGATGAAATTTGTTTACCAATTTTGGATATAGTTTAACTAACTGATTATGTTTATTTAGATTAAATTTAATATTTTCGTTTGTAACACGAAATTTGTAGTACACATTGTCTTTTACCTTTTTAAGTCAATAAAATAGCATTTGAGCTATTAGTTTTTATTGGAATCTAAAAGATACCATAAAAAAATAGTTTTGAGTTTTAAGTTTTAAGTTCAATTGTTATATACTCGTATAAATATGCCTGGGATATCGTATACCCCAGTGTGTGTTGCTTGAAAAAAATTAAGTATGGGAACATAAGGTTACACAAAGGTTATGCATAAATAACACAAAAATTATTTATTTTAGCTTGATGGTAACTGGTATCTTATATTAACTACGGCTAACTATTTAAATTACAACAGTATTAGTTAGAATAAGTAATAGTAACCTTCCAAATTTTTTTTCTAGTAGAAATCTTACAAAGAGATCAATTTAGTACAGTCTGTTCGCTATACTTACGCGGGTTTCGGATTAAAAATTTTATGAGTATTTCCAGGTAAATACCCGAAAGTTTGACCTGTTCTTTGGAGAAATATCAACTGGTTAAATGAAATGAAAATGATGTACAACTTTTTAATTAAATAATAATGGAGAATCTTTTGTATAATTGAGAGCAGAATTAAATTTCTTCATTAATGGAGTCTAATGTGGCTTATATAGAATACCGAATACGATGACCGAGGGAACAAATTGGTGATAGGACACTTCACATCCCTTGGTGGAATGTTCACATCGTTCAACTTGGAGAATAGGGTCCCAGGTATATGTTATCCATTGACTCCATGAATTTAGTAAAAATAATGAATTGTTTAAACTCAAACAGCACGATTTAGTACGATCAAAAATGAGGTAAATATTAATAATAAAATTAAAAAATGTATGAGGGATTTAAAAAGAATGAAAATTGTATTAAATGACAAATTGGTTTGAGTTGAAATCATCGAATAATCGTAACCCCACGATAGGATTAAATTATCCTTAGAATATGAAAGGCTAAGAATATTAATAAACAACCAATGTAGAAAAGTGCAAAATATTTTGAAAGAAAAACAGAAGTTTGTATATACAGAGTCACTCTATATGGGCAGAACACTTGATTTATGGCTTAACTATGACTTGTACGATAATTTGACTTAGATAAAAGTTTTTTTATGTACTATTTATTGACGTTTACAGATTTCCTGCATACATAATGGTTTTCAAGATATGACGTCATCGTGCAATATTTTAAATGGATCACTCTGTATTTATATTTTTTTTAGAGTTCGTATGATCTGTCTGAATTCATCAATGGTTGGGTCCCAGACTTACGGTCTTATAATAACAATTAAATTAGATTATACTTTAATAAGACACATTTATTTAAAGTAGATGTTAAAACTGAAAGCCCTCGGCTGCCTGCCAATATCGTAATCTATCAACAAATGATCTTAAACTGTTTTGAATAGATTCACGAGTTATTTTTTGAGTTGCCGCTCTGATTCGATCTTCTAGTTCTTCCAGAGAATGAGGTAGATCCTTATAAACTACAGATTTTAAGTGACCCCAAAGAAAAAATCCAGTGGAGTTAAATCTGGTGACCTTGCCGGCCACTCAATATATCCTCTTCGGCCTATCCATCTCTGCGGAAATATTGTGTTGAGGTATTCCCTAACATCGAAATGAGGTGGAGCGCCATCTTGCTGGAACCATATTTCCTCTGACAATTCTAAATGATTAGCACGATTGGGAAATATACGGATTAATTTTTGAACTATTTGTTCTCGCAGAAGTTGTAAGTAGCGATCACCATTTAAAGTTTGTCTCAGAAAAAAAGGTCCAATTATTCTTCGTCCGACTATACCAGCCCAAACATTTAGCTTTTGTGGATATTGTGCGTGACCTTCTATCATTATGCGGATTGACAAATCCGTTTAGACAAAACGTTGATTCGTAGAAAAACACAATATTATTTATAATATTGTTCCCATTAATTCGATCCATCATTTCTTGGTAAAACTGCATTCGTCGATCAGGATCATCTTCATTTAATTCTTGATGTAATTGAACTTTTTACGGATGAAAATGATTTTTTATCAGTATCCTTCTTACAAAACTCTGGCTAATATCATTATTTAATGCAAGTTTTTCTATGGAGGTTTTAGGTTCTTCATGAACATTTAGAAGTACATTAAGTGATTTCTCCTTATTTGTAGCTGTCCTCTTTCGTCCACTACCAGGAATACTTTTGACACTACCTGTTTCGTTAAACTTGCGTAAATTTCGATACACTGTCGACTGAATTAGAGACATTCAGGAAATGTAGCAATAAACAAATCGGCAGCTTCTTGTTAACTTCTCTTTCTATCACCAAAACTAACTATCAACAGTGCAATTTTTTCACGTTCACTTAGTTCTATTGTTAGTAGTAATAATCAAATACTTAATCTGTACACTAAAGATATTTGTATTTATTGTGATTTGAAGTTAAGATTTTTTTCAGTAAATCATGATATTGCCAGAAAACAGAAAAAGAAAATATAAATACAGGGTGATCCATTTAAAATATTTAAAATGTGTCTTATTAAAGTATAATATAATTTAATTCTTATTGATAAGACCGTAAGTCTGGGATTCACTTAATGTACTATTGATGAAATGAGACAGATTATACAAACTCGAAAAAACATATAAATACAGAGTGGTCCATTTAAAATATTGCCCGATGATGTCAATCTTGAAAATCATTTCGTATGCGAGAAATCTGTAAACGTCAATAAATAGTACATAAAATGTACAAAAACTTTAATATAAGCAAAATTATCGTACAAGTCATAGTTAAGCCATAAATCAAGTGTTCCGCCCATATAGAATGACCCTGTATAAAAAAAAATACGATAGGATCCGGTACAGGAATGTGAGGAAGTCCTTCAATAAAGATCACCAAATGATTAGGAATGCCGCATGACCGTTACAGGAACATAGAGATCAGAAGTGATAACCAATATGACAAAGTTCTTCACACGGAGAACTGTAAAAATCTCAAAAACTTTTATATAATTATAAGGTAAGAAGTACCAAATGAAAATGATTCATACCAAGAACCAACATAGGCGATGTTGTCAAAATAGGAAATATGATGGAAAAGATTATTAAGAAAAAATTAACAAATATAAAAACCCTTCTCTGCTGTAAAGGATGTTTTTTGTTTTAATATTGTTTAGTTTTAAATTTTTTATATTTGTTAATTCATAGAAACCAAAAACAATTGCTCACATCACACGAGCAGCCGCGTGAAAACAGTGCTGTGGAGACCGTTAATATTTTTCTGTAATTATTAGCATATTTGAATATTTTTCTAATATCTCCGTTTATGAAAACTACAATCACCTGCAAATGCAGAAATAAATTTGATGATACCTTAAAACTAATATATTTTGTCCAGCTTTTAATAGGATTAGTCCATAATTTTGTTTTGTGTAGTGGTTCAGACTCGGGTGCATCTTATTTGGACCCCGGGCGATAATTCGTATTATAAACGTTTATAAACTTATTATTAAAAGTGCTACTGTATTTGATTTATCGCAGTTGCTTAGGGACATACTTTATATTAATATTATACGAGTACTAACAGGATAAGATGATGACTTTAATTGACTAAACCAATTTTTTCCAATTGTAGCTAGTACGTATAATTTATTCAATAAAATATATACACAATTTTTTTATACCCGATGATGTAAAAAATTTATTCGACTACTTCATTTACCATATCATAATATTTATAAACAGAAAATATTAACGATGAACAATGCAAATCTTAAGCAAAACAGATGCAATACGCCTGTTTAGTGAAAACGTCACATGTTGAGGAAGGACATAGCACTTGATGCCAACAAAAGAACCATATTGTCAACTGTCATTAATGTCCATAAAAATAATACAGCGGTCATTGAAATTATTAAAGCGTAATTTTGAAAATAAAGCAATTTAAATATTTAATATATTGAAGCATATGAATGATAAGGTAATAACGTTTATATGTTTCTCTATCGATTTTATATATATATTTTTCTTCCAGGGAAAATAACGCTTATTCGAGCATATAATTTTTCTTTTAAATAAAAGTTTGGATTTAATTTAGAGGCATATTGTAGTCATCATGACGTGACTTCTCTCTCTAATTTAAAAATATTTTTTATAGATCTTATATTATAACAGAATCAAATGCTGTAATTAGAATTTTAAGAAAATATTTACTAATTGAGCTAAAGTAAGTACGATAATTCATAACAACTTTAAAAAATACAATTGTCGTATATTAAATAGTTTTGCTTCTTTAAATAATAGACTTGGATATGTTCTTTCTTTAAAATTATTTTCAAAATCCTTTACTTTCTAGTTAATGAATGTGTATATTCAATGCACCACCCCATCCTAGTGACCCATAGTTAATGCGACTTTCGACCAGAGCTTGATAGAGTATTTTTAAATGTAATTAGGTAAGTAAATTGGATAATATCGAAATCTAGATAACATCAATCTTATTTTTTTACAGATGTACTGGATGTGGATGTCCCATTTCATGAAATTGTTTAGGTAAATTGCAAGGTACTACTTTTATAGTAAAATGCTGATTGTTGCTCTTAAAATTATTTTATATATTAAAATTTGGTTCTGAAGATAAGTTACAATAAACAGGTAAGTGTAATGTTTTATCCATATTGTAAGTAGTCTATGATTTAACAAAGCTTTAATGTCAAGAATGTCTACTTCTGTTTTCTAGTTATGTCATGTATCTGCGGAGTAAATATCATTGGCAAAACCTAATATATCTCCTTGAGATTTGATATAGTCCATTTACATAGATGTTAAATAGAGTGGGTCCCAAGATGGTACCTTGAGGCACACCATATTTTATTTACCAGTTTTCACTGTAAGTATCTAAGTGTCTTACACTTTGTGTCCTTTGTGATAGATAACTTTTAAATAGTCGTAATGTATTGTTCCTTATTCCATTTTCCAAGGTTTTAAGCAGTAAGCTACGGCTAACTGTGTCGAAGGCCTTCGAAAGATACAAAAAAACAATAAACTATTGTCAAGAGCAAAGTGTTATTTGTAATTTCAAATATTGCCTCCTCCGTAGACTTATGCTTTCTAAATCCATACTTATTTGGTGAAATAATTTGTATTTTTGAATAAAGAAGCACTTTTCTATTATCTTTTCAAAGACCTTTGATAAGCTAGTTATTAGGAAAATTAGGTACAACTATGTTTTTTAAACGATGTGGGCCAAGCACGATATCCAGGTCTGTGGTAAGACAACGTCTGTCTACCCGGTCCGGTAGTACATCATAAAAATAGAAAATCTTCAAATGAATGTTTTAACTAAAAACAGTACTTCAGTGAAGAATTAATTAAAAGCAGATGACCAAAATGTAGCCAATAAAATTCAGAATAAAATACATCAAATAATTCTCAAAGCCATAGTCACAACAATATATGTGTGGCCGTTTCTCTTCCAACAACAACTACTCCTTTAGCTAATACCTCACCAGGTATTAAATTACGTCGAAAAAAATAGCAGAGATAGAAAATATTTTCAACACTCTACCTTTGATTTTGCCCACTAAGGAGAAAGTCATTCTTGGACCGGTTTCGTCCTTATTAGAACCTTTCAGCAAGAAATAGAAATTCTCGACTCCAATCTCTAATGGAGTCGGATTGCAATACCAATTTCGATCGAACCCAATTACGGCGGGTTGAGCATGAGTAGATATTCAACGAGCGAAAATGGTATCGCCATCTATACTTAGTAAGCAAAATCATAGGTCGCTGTAGTACCTATTTCAAAGACTAGGTGGAATAAAAGCCAGGCTGGCTAATCTTAACAAGAGGGGAAAAGGAAATATTTCCAAACTCAAATGTGACCGAGATGTAAAATACATCAAGTAATTCTCAAAGCCATAGTCACAACAATATATGTGCGGCCGATTCTCTTTTGACAACAACTACTCCTTTGACTAATAGCTTACCAGGTAGTTAATTACGTCGAAAGAAAATAGCAAAGATAAAAAATATTTTCAACACTCTACCTTTGATTTTGCTCACTAAAATTATCTTAATGTACTTAAAAAAACTAGGTAACAAATTTATAATTGATGGAGATAACACCAACTGGGGTTCAAAATTTACCACAGTCAACGGAAAAGAATGGCACCGAGCTGCATCAGAACTTGATTGTACATACCAATCTTCTGAAGAACCCACCTATTGGCCCACCAAGCCAAAAAAATTCCAGTCTTTTTGGATTTCTTTATTCTGAGGAAAATTTCACCAAATTATACACAAGTAGAAGGAAACTTTAATATGGATTCAGACCATTCTGCAGTAATCCTTACTTTAAGTGATATTGTTATTCAAAAAGAAGCCAAATTGACCCTAGCAAATCGGAAAACTAATTGGAAAGGTTTTCATGGGGACTTAAAAAATACTATTCAACTGACAATAACACTAAAAACAAAAAATCAGCTAGATAAAGAACTGGAAAGGTTTATAGTTGAAATCCAGCAAGCTGCATGTAGGAACACACCAAAAGTAAGAATATTAACAGCTGAAAAAAAAAATATCCTGTCGAGATAAGAGAACTGGTAGCAGAAAAAAAAAGAAATGGCAGATGATAAGATCACCAGAAGATAAAAATATATTAAATAGGAGTGCCCAAAGACTGAGAAGAGAAATCACAAAGAAGATGCTTTTAACAGATACCTAGTTAGGCTAACAGATCATAAAGAAATTGATGATTCGCTCAGGAAGGCAACTAAAAAGATGAAAAATGCATGTAAACACTGTCCTTCTATCAGAATCGCAGATAACAAATGGACAAGAGACAATCAACAGACAGCTGATTTTTTCGCTGACCACCACTTAAAAGACGTTCCAATTAGATAAAAATCAAGACACTCCTAATGAGATGATTCATAATATGGAACAACTTGAAATTAGGCTAGTTACTCCCAATGAAGTTACGAAAGAAATTCAGTCAAACATTTTTTTTTTTTTTTTTTTAATGGCACTGGATAAAACCAAAAGGCCAGACTATTGTAGTAATCCATAACTCTTTAATTGTTTTATCCACTATTGTTACATGATTACATTATTATTATTATTATTATTATATTTTGACTTACAGCTATCAAAATACCTGAGTTTGTAATTAATTATAAAAAATGTCTATTTTTTTATTATATGTATTTTTGATTATTTTTTTTGTATTATTTTTTTTTATTTTTTTTTATTTTTTTTGTATTATTTTTTGTTTTTTTTTTCTTTTTTTTTCTTGATTTCATTTTTTTATTTTATGATTTATTTTATTTTTTCGTTTCAGGTTTACAATATTTTTAGGGTAGCTCAGCTACTTACAATCTTGTATTAGTTTTTTTAACAAATTCATACAATATTTTATAAACTTTAACATCGTTTAATGAAAGCAGAACATCAATGTTTATTGGTAGAGGTATACCAATATTAACTAATTCTAAGTACATTGTGTCAGTATCTAGCGAATTTAGGACACACTCTAAAATTATATGATTGAGATCAGCAATTTCATCACAAATTAAACATAAATTATTATCTGATAGACCAAATTTTTCCTTGTAGGCAGGATGCATAGCATGATTACTTGTCATACGACAAATAACTCGGATAAAAGACCTATTTATTTCGTTTTTGAACCAGGGACACTTTGGAATATTAGGTTGAATGTTTTTGTATTTCTTCCCTTTTTCTTCTTTAGAATATGCATCTTGCCAAGTTTTAAACATTGATAATTTAGATTTAGCAATAAAATCTGATTTTGGAGTTTTAATATTTTTATTAGTTCCCGAAACAGTAGCCTTTTTTGCTAGTATATCCACTTTCTCATTGTTACTAATACCTACATGAGATTTTATCCACGACAACGAAATTTCTTTATTTTGTTCCAAACATTGATAGTTAAGCTTAAGAATTTCTGAGGCTATATAATTGGTAGGACTGGTAACGTTCCATTTTGCAAAATATTCTACTGACGTTATTCCGCATCACGATTCGGCCAAATACCTAGGGATGAACCTAGATGTAAGACTTAAATGGAAAGATCACATAAAAATAGCGTAGAGAACTTGAACTTAAATTCAAAAAATATATTGGCACCTAGGAAAAAAATCCAAATTGTAAAACAAACTGCTGATTTATAAACAAATCCTAAAACCAATCTGGATTTATAACATACAGCTGTGGGGATGTGCCAGCAAGAGTAATATCAACATGATACAAGTTTTCCAAAATAAAGTCCTAAGATGCATTGTTGATGTAACTTGGTTCTATCGAAACGATTATTTTCATACAGTCCTAAAGATGTCAACAATTAAAGAAGAAATAAAGAGGTTTGCTGCGGAACATAAGGATCGACTCCACTCCCACGTCAACGAAGAAGCGCTGCAATTACTGGACAACTCTACACTCAACTGAAGGCTCTAAAGGAAGAAGCTATTTGAGCTAGTGCAGTGAACGTTAATGTTAGTGCTAGTGTAAAACAGTAATAAATCATTACGCCAACTTGTGATGCTTTCCTATAGAAACAATAATTTAGACAGCCCAGTGGGGACTTCTTAGTTAAGTAATTACTTTATAAGATTTTTAGATTAAAATTGTGGGTTAGTCAATAATGATTAGTAACAATACTCTAACAATAAAAAAATAAATAAATAAATAAATGAACGTTTCGTATTCATTTTTTTGCCCCTATTTGAATACAGAGGTCTGCAGTGCTATGCTCAAATGCCTTGTATAAGATACGCACTGTTTTGCATTGCATAAAATTCATTGACAGGATTAGATCCACGGAAAATAATAGAACTCGTTCGGATCGAGAATAAGTAAAGTAAAAGAAAGAAAAACTGGCTAATTAATCACAGAATGACGTGAGCATTGTGTGTGCCTAACCGTATCTGAGTTCGCATCTATGGTGAACTCGTTGCAAACCTGCTGCCTCGCTATTGTTGTTACTTTTATCGGTCCGAGTCCCCTCGCGAAATCGGACGTGATGCGGAATATTTAATGATTTCAATGCATTGTCCTCTTCAGCCTGACACCGGATCGTCTTCTTCTCGGCGTATTCTTCTTCTTCTTTTGCATTACGACGCCCATTGTTTGTTTTGTAACGGGAGATTTCTCTGATTGCTATTGTATAAGTGGCCAACGGGTTGGATACATTAGGTTTTTCTGTTTCACTTGATGCGGTTCGCGGTTCTTTGATAAAACCTGGTTCTGTCGCTTAACATATTCTCGAATCCAATTTTTAAATATAACGACAATAAAATATCTACCAGGGAATAAACACATTAGTAAAAGTAGTAAAGGAAAAATTATGATCATTTTATATGCTGGTGGGTGGGGTTTTCTGGTTTTCTTCACATGGTAGGTCAATAATAATTAAACTAGTAATAAAAATTGATTTTATTGTTCACGTCGAATGTTACAAAAACAAAACAGTACTGAAAATTTGGAAAACATGGTAAACAAAAGGCAAGTTTCCTTTCTTTCCCAAAACTTGTTCTTCCACTTAAACTTTAACAAATCAAAATCAAAATCTTATCTAACAAATCAAAATTTTATCTAGAAATCAAGACGTCATTTTTTTTAAATTGTCAAAAAAAAATTCTAATGGGTTTTTAAATGGAAAGTTGAAAAGGAATGTGTTAGAAGGAACTTTGGTTAAATGAAAATGTTATGAGTTGAAAAAGATAAATAAAGGTAAAAGAAAAAGTAAAGATATTTTAATTAAAAGTTGGGAAAAAAAAACAAGTGTAGAAACAAACATAGAGACAGACGCAGAGGTAAAACATCCGAGAGTAAACGAAAACACAGACGCGGAGACAGGATAAGGAAAACGACAGAAACCCAATGATATATAAATAGCATAGGCGACATTAGACGGCTGACAGAAGAGAAGATAGATAGACATTTTTCAGAATTTTTTTTTAGAAAAGTTATTTAAAAATTGATAATTTTTTTAAAGCATTTAATCATTTTATACATTATATAATAATTTGAAAATTTTAGAAAAGGAACCACCCCTTTTAGATTAATTTTTTGGATTTTTTGAATAATACTTGGAAAATGGAATTTAAATTGTTGTAAGACATTTTTATAATTTATTTCATTTGTTTATTTTGGAATATAAATTAGATTTATGGTAGTACAAAAGTAATAGGTGAAAGTTTTAAGTCTAAAATTATGAAATTGATAGAAAGGCAGAAAATTAAATAGATTTAAGAGGGGAAAAGAAGGTTGGTTTGATGAAGGAACAATCTGAAGAAATGAGAGAGGTTGAAGAGGGAATTATTATTATTATTTACTGACATGAGCTGAGAACCGAAATCCTATGAAGCTCATATTATTTAAAAAAAATTTGATTAAAAATAAAAAAATTTTTTTATAAACTATAACTATAAATTGATAATAAAAAAAATAAAGTATAAAGACAATAAATTACGTTAAGTTACATTACAATTTGTTGTGATTATAATTTATTGTATCTGTAGAGATATATACATACTTAGCCTAATGAATACAACGTTATCAGGTAAATTGTTCCATACAGAGAAAACTCGGTTTGAAAGAAAATTTTGCCTAAATCTAGAGTTAAAATTTTCCTTTTTTAATTTAAACAGGTGCCCACGTAGGCGAAGGTCATTATTTAATACAAATAAATCCGAAAGATCGACACCGAACATGTGCCTAATTGCGCGAAATGAAACGATTAAATCACCACGCAGTCGACGCTTACTAAAAAGAGTCAGATTAGCAGTAGACAGACGCTGTTCATACGGTGGCCTTCTTATACCATACGGAAGCCTTGTTGCAAGTCGCTGCACATTTTCCAACCTATTTTGATCCGAGAATAATACGGGACACCAAACAGGACCACAGTACTCCAGGCGAGGACGAACATATGTTGCGTATATTTTCAAAAACGTTGAGGGAGAAACATTGCCAAAAGTCCTTTTTAATAAGAATAGTTTAGAGTTTGATTGTTTGCACACTGATAATATATGCTCTGACCACGTTAAAGCTTTAGTAATGATAACGCCGAGATCATTTTGGGACGATACTGTCTTTAAGGCATTATTATTAATATTATACACTAATTTAGGATTGTTTTTACCGATATGAAGAACAACACATTTATCAACGTTTAGCGGTAATAACCAGTCTGAACTCCTCTTTGATATCGCACTTAGATCAGATTAAAGAGACTGATAGTCCGTAATTGGATTAGCGTAGATTTTTGTATAGTCTGTATAGAAGGAGCAACAGCTTTTTATGTGCACAAAAATATCGGCAATATATAATAGAAAAAGTAGGGGACCAAGGACTGATCCTTGAGGTTCTCCACTGACAACGGATTTGGTTTGAGAGAAACTATTACCAACTCTTACGCGAAATTGTCTGGATGTTAAGAAATCCGTTACCCAAGCTATTAAGATGCCTCGGATTCCTAGGTGTTCAATCTTTTTGAGAAGTCGGTGCTTTGGAACTCTATCAAAGGCTTTAAAAAAATCCAAGTATACAACATCTGTAGGAAGACCAGCATCTAAGGCTTTTGTCCAGTCATTGACAGACTGCAAGAGATTAGTTAAGGTAGATCGCCCTCTGATAAATCCATGTTGTTGGTTGGGAAGTACCCGTTCGTTTTCCAGAAAGTCAGTAACCTTATCACATATTATGGACTCCATTACTTTACAAACTATTGGTACAAGATAATCAAACCTCCTAATCAAAATTCCTAACATTCTTCACATTCCATAAATTGCAATCATTCTCTAACGACCTGTCAAACAACAGCGTTGATAGTAAAGGTGAAATTTCTAAGCCGGGTTGCGACCTTTATACTTGCAACTATATAGCCATTTTGAAGGCTATTTTCATTCGAAATTAGTCGCCAAGCCTGCCAATTTATGAAAAATATATAAGCAGTTTCTTAAAAATGACTTTTTATGGTGGTGCTATTATGCGTACTACTATTTCGCCCCTAGCCACAAAAACACCTTCATCAAATTTCTCTGTCGCAACCTCATAGAATAATTAACCGGCTATTTTATTTGGCAAAAATCAAAATAATGCTTGGCTGTGCCTATCAAGTATCAAGATGTTAACTGTGATATGTCAATGTCTCTTAAATGTCAAATTGTTTAAAAATGTATACTTCTTTTGATATTTATTGCAAATAATAAATATCGCAATTCAGGCTTTCCATAAATAAAAGTACAGCAAGGCAGATAATATAATGTTCTTATGTAAAGCACTTTTTTATTATATAAAGGAGAGGTAGGATATAATGCCCATTTCAAATTTGGATCATTTATGATACCAAGGTTTTTTGTTGTGTTTTTCATTTTAATTATAAAGTTGTCATTTATTTGTATGAAGGCCTTTGTAAATTACATTAAGTTGCTATAACCTATCTTCACAAAACTATTAATAATTTAAACATAGTAAGTGGTATTACTATAACATCAAGTAATTTTTTAAACAAGTAATTTTTTAAAATAAAGTACATGATCTCAAAACAAATAATCTATAATAAATGAGGAGTAAAATAACATTAAATTAAGGGAAATACTTAAAAAGGGCAGGTTTAAAGAGTATTATCACAAGAAAGTATATCCGTTCTGTTTATTTATCAAGTATTGTTTGAGGTTACTTATAAATACATTTATTGTTTTTTTTTCTGTAGGTAGTCTATTAAATTTTTTTAAACCTTCAATAATAATTGTATTTTGGGAACTTTTAGTGATGGCTTGCCGTACATGAAAGTCAGATTGGTTTCTTGTATTTTAGTTGTGATATTGCGAATTATATTGATTTTTTTTAATAGATCTGGTGCGATGGTACTGTCATTTTTATTTAAAAATAAATATCAGTCATGTACTGAACATAATTGTGAACTGAAAGCCAATTTATTTCTTTTAACATAGTTGCAATACTCATCCTTCTGTCCTTTATTAATAGAATATAAATAGGCGAAGTAAAAAGCCCAAATATTTTACATGAGCTGGATTAAGAGGTAAAGGAGCCAATTATTATTGGATAAATTGCTCGAACAAGTTTTTAAACCCCAATCAAAAGGCGATATAGAAAGGTTTTAAAAATCAAAGCTAGTGAAAATCATCACATGGTTTAACCTAAGTAATGCCAATGCTTCCCAAACCAAAAAATTCAACGTGCTAATACTACTATCCGCTTTCGGTATTTCGTTCCAAGTTAAATCATTTCTCGGTTTTGTTACGCTACGAGTTTACCCTTGTGGGCCTCAGTCTCGATAAGGTGGGAACCACCATTTTAGCGTCTCTCGAATTTAAAAATTAAATTTACTAAAGGCATCCAAATTTTGTCAAATTGGAACCATGCTGGGGTGGTGAATTCGTTTAAAATTAAAAGTTAATTCAAAAGTAAACATGTTTTTTTTTATTATGGATTGTCAGATAAGAAATAAATAATTGTCAAGAGGGTTTTGAATGAGAAGTATAAAATAAATTTGTTAGAAAAAAAGTTGATCAAAAATGTTATTGGTTAAATGAGTTGAATAAAGGAGACGAAAAGATAAAGAAATTTTAATTAAAACAGACACAGAAACAAACAAGACATAGAGACAAATGCAGAATCAGAAGCAGAGGAAAATGCAGAAATAGAAAACGGAGCAGGATAAGACATCCAAGAATAAAAGGAGGACACAGAGACAGTTACAGTAACCCGGTGTTAAATAAATGACAAAGGTGTCAGTCGACAGCAGACAGAATAGAAGATAGAAATTATTCAGTTTTAGTTTAGAAACCATATTTAGAAATTTATTATTTTTTTAGGCATTTTATAAATTGGTATTCAATAATTTGTAAATTTTAGAAAAAGAACCACTGCTTTGAGAGTCTCGGGTAAGATTGTTTTTTTTAATACAGGATGTTTCTATATCAGTATATTCCTTGCTACCGCAAACACTTTAAACATGAATATAAAATAGAAAATTTGTATAGGTCTCCGCATTAACTTTTAGAATAGTAAAGAGAGCTGTATTGTATCACTGCTTAAAGATCTCTAAGGTAAAGAGGAAAAGTAGAATGTTTGATTTTAAATCTAATGTTTATGTTAAAATATATATGCATTTCCAGTAAAACCGGAAGTCTGCCATTTTGGTATAAGTGCCAATTCAAAATTATACGAGTATCTAGTAGGTTCATACAAATCGCTTCATAAATAAAAGAGATATTAACTTGCCTATGCTTATGACTCTCTTAACAGCACTGAAATGTGTTGCTATAATGTGTCAATAATGACAGCGACATAGATAACATTAGTGTTGAAACATTCAAACACGTAATAAAAATGAATTTCATAACAGTTTAACCTTTGGAAATATCCCGAACAAAGCTCAAATTAAAATATACAATCGAAAATAATTTACCATTGTTATTTCTCGATGTATTAACAACCAACTTTTCTTGTTTATAGAAGTGATTAATAAAGTGTAGGCCAGTGAGTTCCAGATCATCAATTATATTAGACAATACCATTAATTTAAAATCTGAAACGGCTGAAACAATAGTTCAAGAATGAATATTGATTAAATGAGACTTATTACCTACCTTGAATGGTATGCAGTAAGCGTCGATGTTTTGTTTAGAGATAAGGTTATAAATAAAAAAAGATTTATTTAAACTTTGTTTATATACAGGTTATATTATTAGAAAAAAAATTGTTAAAATAGTATAGAGAGCTCATTAATATTGTAAATTATTTAAAAACAGCATTTTAAATAATTAGGCATTTTAACGACCTGTCAAACAGTAGCTGCCAGTGGAAGAGCTCGTATATCTAAAGGGGTTGCGACATAGTCTTTTATTTTGGATGCTATTTGTATTCGAAATTGCTAAAATGGTGGTTCCCACCTTATCGAGACTGAGGGTACACTCGTAGTGTAACAAAAACGAGAAATGATTTTACTTGGAATGAAAGACCGAAAGCCGATAGTAGTATGAGGACATTGAATTTTTTGGTTTGTGAAGCATTGGCATTAGTAAAGTTAAACCATGCGTTGATTTTCACAAGCCTTGATTTTTAAAACCATTCTATATCGCCTTTTGATTAGGGTTTAAAAATTTGTTCGAGCAATTTATCCAATAACAATTGGCCCCTTTACCACTTAAGCCGGCTCATATAAAATATTTGTGCTTCTTACTTCCCTTTTTTATATTCTATTAATAAAGGACAGAAGGACAAGTATTGCAACTATGTTAAAAGAAATTAATTGGCTTTCAGTTTAGAATTATGTTCAGCACATGACTGATATTTATTTATAAAATAAAAATGACCTAGTACCATCGCCTCAGATCTATTAGAAAAAATTCAATATAATTCGCAATATCATAACTATAATACAAGAAGCCAATCTGACTTTCATGTACGGCAAGCCATCATTAAAAGTTCCCAAAATACAATTACTATTAAAGGTTTAAAAAATTTAATAGACTGCGTAGTTTCCAAATATATGTAAAGTGTCTAAATAGATATTGCGAAGATATTGTTAAAATTAGAGAAAAAATAATAAATACCAAAATATAATCCTAGGTCTGACAGCGGCACTACAAAGTGCCTTCTGTTAGGCTATACACTGCACACCGAAGCTCATCATGTTACAGGACTGCTTGAGGCACGGGACCATCGTAAGAACGTTTGAAATAAAAAGGAAATCTCTGCTTCGTAGGGTAAATAAAACGGACCAGCATATTGGCAAGACAGAATTCCATTCTGTAGCTTTCTGAGAATAACCACCCACGGTTGATGTGGCTCTCTTGTTCATCCACGGCAAGAATCCTATATACATTAAGATATGAGTGTTTTGCCAGACAAAGAAAATGCAGGAGCAGCAAAGGAAATGACTTACCTCTTTTGAGGGTTTTCTCGGCTACCGGGATTCAGCAGAACGTGGAAGAAAGTATCTCTCGATGTCTCACTTGCCTCAGATTTTGGTCAAAAACCAGGTTCGCCCAAAATAAAAGTAACATAAACATTGGCACGGGGGCCCTTGGTTAAAACAAAAAGCTCGAAAACTAACACTATTTAACACAATGCGGAGCAAAATCCCAACGGCCATCTTCTTCCAAAAACCAAATCGGAAAGGGCAAAAAACACAAGTTATTTTTGTTTTAAAGAGTGACAGTTTAATTATAGAACTGACAAATTTCTAACGAAAAATGTTGCCAACCTATTAAGACCAAAAAGAACTAGTGTTCAGCCACTTTCTCGTGTCTCATATTTATGGTCAAATATAATTAAAGAAAAATAATTATTATGCAAAATAAAAGAAATGGAATAATAAAATATTAAAATTTAACCCTTACTCTAATCTTATAGTTATTTACGAAATTATGCTGTGCCTGTAGACAGATAAAAGGAACGTGTGAATTGTACTAGACTGGCAACACTGGTTTAGCAAACTTGTTTGTAGCGGCGCGCCAATTAATGTTTTCTTTGACAGTTTGAAGGATCTGTTGGCGTGTTGTCTTCTCTTTTTAGCTATATTCATTTGGCATATCGTCTCACTTGTGTTAGGCTCACTCATCATAATGCGCCACAGACACAGTATACTTAGGTATACTGTGACACAGAGACGCGATCAGCCAGAGGACAATGATGTACAAAAAATATAGATTAACACGTACGAAAATAAAAATTATAAAATTAAATTTATATTTTTATGTTATTTATGTAATATTAAAATAATGTGTTTTTATGAAATTTAACTGGGTGTTCACTGGACAAATGAACCAATGGAGAAAACGCCCCTGATTAGGGGATTAAAATGAAATGACAAATCTTTTATCTCTGTTTTATTATCTACATTAAAAAACTAGGATCATTTTCAAGAATGCTTAAATTTTCAAAATCAAAATAGTGCAAATTTTCTAATATGTGTTTTGTTAAGGCAGTAAAATTTTCATTATTAGTTGAAATATTATTTCTAAAGTTTTTTATTTGTGTAAATACTCTTTGTTTGTCAATTGAACGTAGAATTCTAAAATATTATATAGTGCTTGGTAAAGAACTTTTATTTATTTATGTAAAATATATTTGTTTTTGTGGTTCACAGACGTATCACCTTGTATGTATTACTTGAAATATTTCCTGCGGTAATAGAATAATTATAAAGAAAAAAATTATTTAATAATAACTATTATTATGTTATTTATTACTTTGCATATTACCTATACTAGTCACAATAAAACATTTTTCGTGATTTATTGTTTATGCTTATATTATTTATTTGTTCATTAATTAAGTAAGAGTAGAAGCAGTAATTGATATGGGGGCGTATAAAAGGTAATATTTAAATAATTATGAAAGTAATTTGAATCCTTTTGTGAGAATCCCTGGAATACAAATATTTTTTTTATTTGTCACAAATAAATTAACAATCAATTAGTCCAATGTGAGAAATTATTTCAGCAATATTTTTAATGGCATTCATTTGGATTGATATTTTTCTAAATTAAATAATAATAATTTTTGTATTTTTAATTCTGATTTGTAGTCAGAAAAATGTACAATGTTATTTTAAGCAAACCACAAGCCAAGTAATTAATTCTTTGGTCTGATGATGTCACTTTGATGTCTGATAGTCAAATGCATTTTCTGACGTTTTTAGGAGGGATGCAATTAGTCTCTCTGACTTTAAAGGCTAGTTTCTGATTTGTCAATTGGTATCATTCGAATGTTCTAGAAGAAGACGATGGTGACATCATATACCTACCTAAACTTTTAAAATTTGATCTAAAACTTAAATTAGGTCGTTGTGCAGTAGTGATGAAAAATTTTATATTTTTTTCTTTTTTCTTGTGGTTATTAAATATTATTGTGTTTGTGTTTCAAACAGAATGCCCGGTGCCAGGGAGCAGTCCAGTAGGTTTCAAATTAAATGAATCAATGATTTAAAATTATATAACCATCACACAGCTTTTACAGTTTATGATCTATCAAATTAAATGCTAAAATGTCTCAATTTATTAAAATATAAATCGGTTAATCCACATGTTTTTACAGGTTTCACAATAAAAGTGTTATGTTACTAATTGTGTAAGCTTGGTTTAAATACCTATTGTACCTTTCTGTTCCATTTAGATGTATAATTAATGAAACTGTTAATGTAATAATCTTAGATAAAAGAAACAACAGATGGTGCATTTCATTTATAAAGCATGTTTTGTTTGGTCCCAATCATCGGAAAAGAGAAAGAAGATATTCTATGCGGATCGAAAGAAGACAGACTGTAATCGAAAATCTCGTCTGGCAACGCTGCTGTTGTACGCAACTAAAATTCTGTTGATGCCAGTGGCGTATCTTATCAAAGATAAAATTATAACTTATTATAACAAAATAATGAAATACTAACCGATATGGTGTGTAATAAACTTTATAATGGTTTAAACTTTTAAAACCGGTTGGATTTGGTATAAAGGTATAAAGTTCAGTGGAATGTAGGTAAAAAGTTTAAAAACACTATTTTTTTCCAAGAATAATACATTTATTACATATAAAGATGTTAAATAAATTAAAATAAAATAAATAAAATAAAAACAAGATAAATAAATCAAGAGTTATTTTAAACAAATTTACGAATTTAATTTTGGGGTTAATATTTGAACAGTTTTACAAATTGGTAAATGAGAGATTTTTAAATCAAAATTTAGATTTTTAACACTACTGAATTTATAAAAGTTATTATATCAATAAATTTACCATACTTATATACAAGGTGGGGATTTTAAATGGAACGCTTCTTATATCGGATCTGATAAAAAGAATTTTGTAAAATCCGAAAACACGTAGAACTGTACAACAATAAACCTATACATTGATAGTTTTTAACTTGTAAAACTAGGTAGTAAACTAACTTACTTATTATCATCCATAAATGTGTGCGGCATAGAAAAATTATTTTCTGGTTTCTTACTAGAGCTGTCAAAAATACTGATACTGGAATCAGAGCTGTAACAGAGTATTCAGAACCTTTAATGTAAAGGTAAGTATACATTTTGATTAATAAGGTAGTTCATGAAAATAATCAAAGAAAGAGGCATGTAAAAACAAAATTTAAAGAACTTACAATATAAAAATTTCTTTGTAAGATAAACTACCAACTTTCACCTTAAAGGATAAACACTTAAATGAACATTTCCGAAACATAATTAAGAAAGTTTTTAGTTACCTAAATGAGCTTTTTTGAAACAATGAACTTAGTTTTGGCAGTGCTCCAGGCTTGAAATATTTGCTTTTAGAAGAATATCATTAGGATTAAAATGATCCGAGCATATCACTCTTTTTTAGATACCTTCATTTTCTTCAAGTCCTACAAGTGATAGCCAAATATTTCTTGAATGCCTTTCAGTTGGGAATCTAAAAATCAAGCATAAGCATATTTATTTTACCACTATACTCCAGACTAAAATATTTCTATTATTTACAATTTTTTTCCAAAATAATAATGTTGAAAAATCAAAGAAAATAATAGTAATACAAAAGTAGATAATACATGTGATATTACGGCAAAAATCTTTAAATCTGCACCACTGAACTATGCAATATATCATCACCTAACCTTACTTACTTATGAAAAGATACTTTATCCCCCACATTTTCCAGTTTTTTGCTCAAAATGCACTCGCGAACCATGTTGTTAGCCATACACAAGCCGAAATGTGTCCAAAAAAGTCTAAAGAATAACAAAAACAACCAATATGCAACAATTTACTGGATCGCAACGTCGCAAACTATCGATGGATAAAATACTATACGTGACGTCCGTGACGTATAGTATGAATGAAACAAAGTTATTTTAAATTGCGGTAGTGCCACGTTTAACGCTTTTAAAATCCTTGCATTTATTTGCAGGAATAATAATGGTGTTTGCCATAGTTTATCTTAATATTTGCAAAGTTGTTATTTAGCAAGCGTATGTATGTAAAAACGATAATTACAAAAATGCCTTGCCTAAAGGTGTAAAAATAGGTGCTGCTAAAATATCAAGTCTGCTGAAAGCAGTTAAAATAGATTAATCTACTTTGTACACATTTTATATGGTTTTTGTTCTTTTTGTTGTGTGTGATCGGCTTTAACTGCTAAGGTTATTTCGCCTCGTGTTCTGTGCAGGCTTTGTTACTGTTTCCCAGCGTCACTTTAGGAACATCACTGTTAATTAGAACCCAACAGTGAATGGTCGAGTGGGGAATCCTACCAAGGCATCAGAATTAATTTTAATTAATTAAATTAATTAAAAAAATCCCGGCCAACGGTGGGATTCGAACCTGGGACCCTTGGATCCACAGGCAGAGACTCTACTACTGAGCCACCCACCCCCTTTTGTTTGGGTACAAGTCATTTTATGTAGAGATTTACTATTAGAAATGTTTTGGGAAATATTGCAACATCTCTGCCCACAATGCGTCGGAGTGGGCACTAGGTACGAAAATAAATTGGTGGGGACGCTTGATGTTTCGCAATATATCTCGAAACTATTCTAATTAATAAAACTTGTTGCTATTAGTGAGTTATAGGTAAAACCTATTTTTAAATATGAAAGGGATAAACTACATAGCCTGACAACAGCGCACCAGGAAACGCATGTCGGTTCATTTACGAAATAGCTGCGCGCTACGTTTCTTTGCAATGTATGACAGCCATCCACACTGACAATCATCTTTTATTCCACAACACGCCAATCAAAACAAAATGTGCCTGCAATGAGTTTACTCAATCCCAATTGGATTTGGTCATTTAAAAGTTAAATAACTATAGTTTTACAGTACGTAGTTATTTGGCAGAAGTATGGGTATTTACGAGTTAGGTAATTTATGAGTTATTTAAAAAAATAATATGGTAACATTATAGGTATAATAAAAAAATTATTTAATAGTCATTTTAGGGTAAGTGATAATTTAATGTCTCAATTAAAGAAAACTTAATCAATGATTTATGAGAAATGTCAAAATGAAATTCAAAAAGGTGACGAAAAATGAACCAAAATCATCTTGGTTGTTCAAATATTAATTTAATATTGATATTGTTACGCAGCACCCTGGAGCGTGCTGCGGTCGTCATAAGTAAAAGTATGAGTAAAAGAAAATGTAATAGTCCATAAATGTCTGGAAATGTCATTACTTGTCAAAAGACAAATCTAGGCAGTTCTAGAAGGTTCCAGAATGGTTAAGCAAGCTATATAAACCGATGATCCAGACGTCAGATTCAGTTTATTGATAGACGTTATATGTTAATGTTATCAGTTGTATAATTATTGTAAAAGTTAAAATAAATTGAGATACCAAAAACCACCATAACATTGTTGACAGCGGTGAGATACAAAGTAGAAGTTCATGGTAAATACTAGATCCACTGAGTACGAAGCAGGCATGGATACTTCAGGCCCACCAGCATGGTTTTTGAAGATGAAAGAAAAGATAGTAAGGCGAGAGAAGGAAAAAAAAGGCGTAGAAAGGAAGAGGAGGAGGAGAAAAGGCGCAGAAAGGAAGAAGAGGAGGAAAAGAAAAGGCGGAGGAAAGAAGAAGAAGAGGAGGAAAAGGAAAGGCGTAAGAATGAAGAAGAGGTAGAAAAGGAAAGGCGTAGGAAGGGCGAGGAAAAAGAGAAGGAGGAAAGCAAAAGTAAAAATTATAAATGGTTTGATACAAATTCAGGAACATTTCAAGCAAAAGGTAGGTCACCTAAACAGTGAAGTTAATATCCTAGGCCAGCAACAAGAGAATCTAAAAACTAATTTGGAGCAACAAGAGAATTTAAAAGCTAATTTGATACAACAACAAAGTAAACTAAAAACTATTTTAGAGCAACAACAAAAGAATTTAAAAGCTAATTTAGAGAAAAAACAAGAAAAGGTGAGAGCAGAGTTGGAAAGGCAAATTAGAACTAAAATAGTTGAGTTAGAAAGAATAATTCATAAAAAACCGTTAAAGCTGAAAACACTACCTCGTCTTCATCATGGAGCTATTGTTTGTTAATCTGTCAAGTAAACCTAGACGTAACTTATTCAGAGGTGAAAAGATCGGCCCTTAATAATAAGAACTTATATATTTTGATGAAGCTAATGAAGCATTTTAAAAGGAAAGAAATGTAAATGTATTTGATGATATTAAAGGATAATAAATGAGAAAATATAGCGTAGGTGAAACAAAATTTCAATATAGAAGCAGTTATAAATATACAAGCAGAATAAGTGGGCGTAGAAGAAAGAAAATATGGAGAGAGATCCGGGAGAAGAACAGCGAGTACAGTAGAAAAGCAAATCTTGGAAAACATACAAGTTCGTTAATATTTATTTTTTATTTTTTTCGCATCAGAATTAAATTGTAATTGAATTGAAAGGATGGAATTAACATTTTCTTTTGGTACTGGTGCAAATCATTGTAATTGTTGATACTTTGAAGGAGCTGACATTGAGTTTGAGTTAATGGGCAAGTTACAGGGTGAGCTATTTTTTTTTTAATTACAACTTTCATTATGATATCAAATGTCGTCCCAACGTGGGGCTATCAAATTAAAAAGTTGTCAAAATATGACTTATTTAGTATTAGATTATCTTCTGGAAAATTTAATAAAATTGAATAATTATATTTTTTCTAAAACAAATTCAATTATACTCAATAAAACAATTCAATAAATTTTATAATAAAATAATTAAAATAAATTTGAGTACTAATTAAGTCATATTGGATCTATAAGGAGGAAAAGAATAAGAAAAGGGAAAAGAAAGAAGAATATAAAAAACAGAACAAATAAGATAGGAGATGTGCTTGAAATGAAGAAATATGGAAACGTAAATATAAGGAGCAAGTTTGCTTTGATGATTGTAACGGTTGTAACCGTTTTCGTTATTTTGACACCAACATCTCTACACAAATGTCATTTGTCGTTTATGCCTTATGCCAAAAGGGCAAATCATTTCGATCTATATCTGTCATCGAGCAAGTTGATTTATTAAATTTTAATTATCTTTTATCTTGGACATCCGATGTATTAATTGTCTTTAATATTTTTAATGACCGTCTGATTTTAAAGGTAAGTTTCCTACCGATATTTTGTTGAAAATATATATTTAGTACAAGAATTTCTTTATTAAAATGTCAAATTTTAAACATAATCTCAACACATTGGATAACACATGATGAAACGTTTTCCTGGCTGTATCTAGATGGTTCTATAGAAGTTATATCGATGGTTTTGTAGAAGTTTTATCGAAAAAGATTGTTTGGAAGAACGTTCAAACTGCATGTGTAGAAGTATTGAAACTTAGAAGTTTAGTTCCAGCTACAGAAGTTGATTTCCAGTATATCAAGAGGTTTAGTTCGAGTCATTTAAGAAATTTATGAGATTTATGTTTACCTAGGAAGATTTATACTTGAAGAGTTGGTGACATCCGAAGTATCTCATGTGAATCTTCTAGAAGAAGGCCTCTACAGTCACTCCTAAAATACTACAGATAAGTCTTTAATAAATCATTTAAGTTTGAATAAGTAAGTCTCTGTGAATTAGAATTTGTCGCTGCCTTATTTGAAACCTTATTTAATTATAATATCTTAATGGTTAGTGATTTTCTATATTTTCATCACTAATCGATTGTCAAGTTTAAATCACTATAAAAATAGATAAAATAACAAGAACATATTACATGATACAGGAAATCAAGAAAAACAATAAAATAAAGATTAAAAAAATGGATAATAATACAGGGTGGCTCACCCTCAACGGGACAGAGCTTTATGGGAAAACGACCAAAGATATAAAAAATTCGTTTGGGAGGAATACGTAGGTTACAGACGGCTACAATTTAAAATTTGTTAGATGTATACAGGATGTCCCACATAAGAGAAAATATACAAAGTTATATTATTTTTAATGGAACACCCTGTTTTTTATTTTAGAATTAAAAACTACATCAAAAATAATGTCAGTTAACTAAAGGTTCCCTATTACTATTATTATTAGTTTTCGATTTATTTGAATTTTTAAGGAAAAAAAGTCTCCCAGAAATTAATTGTTTACTCTTGTTTGAATAATTTTTAATGAACTAATTTTTTTTTCTTATGTGGGACATCCTGTATACATCTAACAAATTTTAAATTGTAGCCGTCTGTAACCTACGTATTCCTCCCAAACGAATTTTTTATATCTTTGGTCGTTTTCCCATAAAGCTCCGTCCCGTTGATCGTGAGCCACCCTGTATACAAAATACGGAAGAAAATAGCAAAGTAAACAAAAAAGAAGTAAACAAATGTATAGAGGAAGACAGAGAATAAATGAAGTAATATATGAGAGAAGACAAAGAAGAGATGCATATGATGGAAAAATGGAAGAAAAAATAGAATGCAAAAAAATAAAGGATTTGAAAGAACTTTTAAAAGAAATAGAAAATAAAAACAGATCAGAGAAAAAGGAGATGGACATCACAAAATAGAAGTGATTAAGACTAATATATGGGTAGACATGATTATCAGAAATACATTTTTTAAAAAATTACAAGATAATACAATTGAAATTATGGAAGAAAAAGAAAAACATCTAAAATAAGAAATAAAGAAAGAAATAAAAAATAAACAAAAATTGAAGGGAGTGACTTAAACATAAAAATAAAAGTGATAAAGGAAATGAATATGATGAAAAAGGTGTATCAAACAAGAATTGAAATGTAGGAAACAAAACAACAAAATATAAATAAGAGATTAAAAAACATGGAAACAACATTAAAAAATTTGCACGCAGAGTATGAACAAAGTACTTAAAGGTAGAAATATGCAAAATATGGGCAGTATAATGAAAACAAGAATAGTAGTAGTATATACCATAAATTGAAGGAAATATTAAGAAAATCCATCCTACGGTTTTCATAGAAATTTAAAAAAATATAAAATGTCAACAATATATAATGATATAAAGGAAATAAGAGAAAATTTTGAAAATCACGCTATGATGGTTTACTAGTAGGAAGAATATGTGCAGAATTGAGATGGACATTCGAAGGACCGTATGAGGTAGTACCGTCAAACGAAATAAACAGTTATAAATTAAAGTACATAGAGAGAGAGGCACGAAGAGGAATTTTTCATGAAGATCTGTATAAGTTTTATAAACACTATGTAGTAGTAAAAAAAATAATTTTGTAAATAAAGAAAATGAACTAAATTAAAATTTAAGGGAATGTTGGTTATGCAGTGACACATTACTACATTATTTGAAATCAAACTAGTTTTTACTTTCCTATCTGTATACAGATATAAGGAAAGTATAGGAATCATGATTTTTTTCGACCTCGAGTTTTCGACGGATTTTTACGTTTTGAGGTCCCCTGAATCTGTTTTGACTATTTTCGCGATGATGTCTGTCTGTGTGTGTGTGTGTGTGTGTGTGTGTGTGTGTGTGTGTGTGTGTGTGTGTGTGTGTGTGTGTGTGTGTGTGTGTGTGTGTGTGTGTGTGTGTGTGTGTGTGTGTGTGTGTGTGTGTGTGTGTGTGTGTGTGTGTGTGTGTGTGTGTGTGTGTGTGTGTGTGTGTGTGTGTGTGTGTGTGTGTGTGTGTGTGTGTGTGTGTGTGTGTGTGTGTGTGTGTGTGTGTGTGTGTGTGTGTGTGTGTGTGTG
>OV651814.1:53007082-53149582 GCA_927349885.1 Psylliodes chrysocephalus | reverse complement strand
TACAATTTTGACTGAGATAAACTGACTTATATAGTATCGTGTTAAAAAATTTAATTTTAGAATCTACTTAAATATTAATATAATTTGTGGTGGACAGCTTCATCCAAGATATCTTAGAGATTCATCTTTTACTAAAACGTTTTTGTATTGCGTTCTACAATATGTTTTAAAAGTTGAATCTTCATTTTTTCGTTTTCATTTGGATAGATTTAAACCTAATATAACAATCCAAAATTTGGGGAGAAAAATGTCTTGTTTTTTCTAGAACTGAAACATTTCCATGAAGCATTTCCATAATGTATTTCCATGAAGCATTTCCGTGAAATATTTCCAAGAAGCATTTATATAAAGCATATCTATGGAACATTTCCATGATGCATTTTTATAAAACAATTTAATGAAATATTTCAAAGAAGCATTTCAATGAAGCACATCAATGAAAAATCTCCATGAAGCATTTTCATATATAAACTATTACAAAACCATCATCATAACGCTCCTAAACATGATGTAACCATAAAATATTAAAAGGTACCTGCACTAGGAAATATGGAAAAATACATTTATAAAAATATTATTTGTTACAAACCCATTAAAAAGAAAGTCTTATTTTCAAAATTGAATAAGCGTGTTCTGCAATGGGTGTTTTCGGTCAGAAGCTGAACAAGAGTATCATAAATTTTCTACTGCTTTTATCAGTTTTGTTCAGATTAAAATGTTTTACAGAGGAAAAACCATAAATTAATATACTGTACCGAGAAAATAACATTGTGGCAACTATCATTATAATGTGTTAACCGAATGGGAAGTGTACAATATCCCAAGTTGAATACTCTTGCTCATACAATTTAGCGATGGTGTGAACCGTTGCCTCTTTTAATATTCCAAATGTAATTATCGAGCTGATAAAGCTTTCCGTTATATTCAGAATAGTAGACGGAATGGTGACTAGCAGTTTCCGTTTTTTAAAAGAATAACCTCTCGTTCCGGTATCCCAGAAAAACTTATTTGCAAGTACAATAAATGCTAAATGTAAACGTTTTATATCTTGGCTGGGAGACCTGAACGCAGTAGCCAGTAATGCATTTTTAACTGGTTAAAATCTTTAATTTTATATTTTTTTGCCTTATAATATAATTACAGACGTTAGTAAACGAAAAGGAGGAAGTCGTGGTTGTGGTAGCATTATGGGACTCTCATCCTTGGTATTCGATAGTTTTATTGCTACGAGTAAATCAGACATTGATATTCACTCCTAATAAGGACTTACTTTCTTTTGGTAGGATAACCTATCCTTTCTCAGGAATAGTTTCCCTGGTGGCAGGGATATTATTCTGTAAACTCTCATGGACATCAGATACTACGCCTAAAAAATATAACTCCCGATTAAAATTGTAGTGGAATTTTTCTGCGTTATTAAGTCCATATTTGAATACTTAACAAGACAATTTTATAGTGATTCATCACATAATTCACTAAACTGTTACAGATTAGATAAAGCTCATAATATGAAATGGCATAATATTTTCGGGTAAAAAGATTTTTTAAAACTTTTTTTGGTTTAAGACCAGATGTGCTTAAATAAGAAATAAAATATCCAGGACACTTGAACATGTCTAGCACGGATACAGCTGATGAGTCTACAGAAATGTATTTGTCTCCTCCTAGGCAAAGGTTGAAAAAGTCTCATTTCGACATAAAAAGCAAGGAAATGATTTTAAACGCTTATAAGCATGAGACTCAAGAAAATGCAACATTACTTAAAGATGAAATTGTAAACAAAGTGGCAAGTAAAACAGGAGTGTGTGGTCGCAGCGTCTACAAAATTATCAAAGAATATACCACTAACCATACATTTTCGGCGCCAAAAATCAACCAAAATCGTAAAAAAAATTGTAGATTTGGTGGATCACTTTGATAGAAATGCAATCAGAAGAATAGTGCATCAATATTTTTTTTAAAAACGAACTTTCTTCTATTAATAAGGTACTTAAAGACATCAATGACGCTCTGGACCTGCCAAGTTTTAAATGTACTACATTGTATAGATTATTAAAAACATTAAATTTCAATTATTAAAAACGAGGAAGAAATAGCTTGCTTATTGACAGGGATGAAATAGTGCTATGGAAAAGAGAGTATTTACAAAAAATAAAATCCTACAGGAATGAAAATAGAAAGATTTATTTTGTAGACGAGACTTGGGTAAATGCCGGACATACCAAATCAAAAATATGGGTTAATAATTCTGTCACTTCCTCAAGACGGGCATTTTTTGATGGACTTTCAACAGGATTAAAAAATCCATCAGGTAAATTATAGTCATATTATATTATTTACTTTCGGTATATGTATATTTTACAATTTTGGTATATATCCGGCTGATTGAATAATACTTTAAAAATAAATAAAAGTACATTGTATCGGGACATTTAAAACAGTTGATATTCAGGCTTTTTATTGCACGGCATTATTAAGATGGTTGATATCTTGAGCTGGTTTATTTATCTCGGTATATACTACAGCATAAAATTGCTTTTTGATTTTAGGTAAAGGAAAAAGGCTGATAGTTTGCCACATTGGAAGTGATGACGGATTTGTTCCAGAGGCGCTGTGGGCTTTTGAATCCAAAAAAACCGGAGATTACCACGAGGAAATGGACAGAAAATATTTTGAAAAGTGGTTTGAAAATATTTTGCCGAAACTGAATGATAACTGTATTGTTGTATTAGACAATGCCCCGTATCATTCTAGGAAACTAGAAAAAGTTCCTACTACTGCATCAAGGAAATCTGATATTCAAGACTAGCTGCGTTCTAAAAGTATACAATTTTATGAAACATTACTTAAAGTGCAACTTTTAGCAATAGCAGAAAAAATATGATAAATATATCATCGATGAAATGTCTAAAGCTCAAAATAAAATTCTTTTAAGGCTACCACCATATCACTGCGAGCTTAATCCTATTGAGTTAATTTGGGCTGATATAAAAATTTTTGTTGCGGAGCATAATAGTACATTTGAATTTGCTGACATGAAAAACATCTTTCATAATGCGATAGCTACCATCACGTCAGAAAAGTGTAAGAAATGCATTGATCACGTGCAGAAAAAAGTGGAGCAAAAAATGTGGAAATTAGACAATATTAAAGAGCAACAAATTGAATAATTTGTAATAAATGTGAATGAGAGTGACACGTCTTCTGACGAACTAGAATGGCAACAGTAAATACAATAATCTTCACTCAATATAAATATTTGTTTTTTTTTTCACGTCGACGATTGAAAATGCTATTCCAACCTGTTCTAACTTTTTTTAAATATTTGTTCAAAATTAGAAAAATGTGTATGATGGCTTTATTAATACCGCTCTAAGTGTCATCTTGTATATTTTTAATAAATTTTCTTCCAATTTTCGTTGGTATTAAGGTATTGAAAATTTATATCTCTAAAATTCTTAATTTAAATACATTAAAACTACATTGCATTAAAATGTTGTCCTCATTGCGGCCCTGGTCAAAAATTACATTCGCGTGCATTTGTGTACATTTACTGAATCTCGGATTGGAATAGACTTTATATCTCTATATTCACTTACTTTGTTATTCAATAGTTTTCTCCAATAAAACTGTGTTTTGGGATCTAATCTTTTCACTTTGTTTGGGACACCATATAATGTCACAAATTCATATCGTCCATATTAATTCTGTTTTTTAAATTTCTTTCATTTTCAATATCCCAATTCAAGATTTTTTTCTCCTTTTATTATTAGTAAAGATTTTAGCTGAGCAATACGCCCTTTGGTGGGACGGACGTATTAAAAATTATTGTTGCTGATCATTTTTATTATTAAAAGGTTTATTACCTATATTTGTCTATTAAATTTGTTTGGAATCTGCGAAACAGCCTGCATCATAGATGCAGGTCGAGGTCAAAAAAATGTCGACAATTAGGTTTTCATAAGTTTACAAAAATAAACAAAAAAATGGGAAAGTAAATTTATATACAGGGTGTCCCAGAATATGTGAATTTAGAATAAACAATTAAAAATAACATCATGTATCCGTTAAATCACAACTATGTACAAATACACTATTAGGCTGATAATATTTATTTTAAAAGATGAACAAAATGTAAACAAACAAGTATTAAAAAGCCATAGGATAATTAATTTGAATCGCCTATAGCTTCATATTCTTTAAGACTATAATGTATGCGTTTAGCAAGAAATTTCTCATACGAAGTTGGCAATATAAAATGTTCTTTGTTTTTTTTTGCATATATTTCACAATAGTGGCGACGTTATTCAACAGTCGCTAATCTCCGACACTTCAATTACAGCCGTTGTTTTTCGAGATGTACCCATGTAAAGATACCAACCTTACATATACCCACAACGGGTCGCAACTAAACGCAACCCAAAGAACAGAGGCGTCTTGATTCCTTTAAAAAAAGGGTGTCACCAATACAAAAAAACTTAAGAAAAACGACAGTTTAACCCTGAAACCAATAATAAATACAGGCATAAGGTATTTTTGAAATAAGTGTCAGGTTGCGATAAAATTAAAACTGATGAACAAAAGCGCTTCATATTTCATTTTTAAAAAATCTTAAATCCATTTAATGTGAAATTATAATTAAGTTAATATGAACTGGATTTCTCACATTTAATACAGGGGTTAAATGTTCGGTTTTTAATGGCTTCATTACACTTTCGGCATTTTATTTTTGGAAAGTACTGAAGTGGCAGAGTGTTTTTGTAAATATTTAATTCCAATAATGCCATTTGACGATGTAACGTTCATTTTTGGCCCCACGAATTAATAAAATTGTTTTGGCTTACCTGGTTAATCATACGAAAAAAAAGGGTAAAATCGTATGGATGATATCACTATTATTTTGGTCATTAACTAATTTCACCTGTATTCTAACTTTCGGACATCATTATTACAATTTATTTCATCTCACCACTAGTATAATACTTTGTACATTGGTCATATTTGCGGTGTAGTGTTCACTGTTTTAATTTGCCAGACTCTCCTAAATATGGACCAAGTTTCGTTGTAAATTTATACATATTATGTATTATAGTCTCACCTTTGGGTAATTAATTATTTACGATACCATTCTTTAAGATTTTCTTTGTTTATTTGTGTTTATAGCTGTCAGAATTGGAATAATATTTTTTAATTATGACAGTGAATGATATAAACGTCATTTGACGACAGAACACCGACAAGTGTCATGTTGGTGGGACGTTCCAATATCGGGCTCAGAACCCGAGGTAAGGTAGTTTCACAATGAGCGATTTTCAGTCGTGAGGGATTTTTTTTGGCGACCGCTGTTGTGTTAATTTTTTGTCGGGAACAGTTTCCCAAATGTAGTTATACCGTATATAAATATAGTTTTTAGGGTACCTTTCGTAAATGGTCTCTTAAGTTATATAGTGGGGAATTCTTGAGGATGAATTTCTGAACCCACTTGGCTTGAAATTTATCGGAAAGGGATTTCGGCCATTTTGGACGGCTGACGTATGGTTTCTGTCAGTGGGTGTTGAGTCACGAAAAAGACGATTTTTGTGTCAAAGTAGAATTTTCTTAATATTTAGCCCCATCGGCTTACCCTAATTAAAGGGGATTTTAGATTCTACTTCATGGTTATTTGTGGGTAAATGGACATTTCGTATTTTGAGAGGAATTTTAGTGTATTGGTAAATTCCTATGGTCATTGGTCCAGCCCATATCTATTATAGGATTTTAACGCAATAATTGGAAGTTCACAGCATTTGAAGTGTGGAATATTGTTGTGCTGTGGATCATCTCACGTGTTTCTCATCCTTGGAAGGCTACCAAGTTAACCCTTTACGAAAAAGGTATGTTTTGTATATATTTGGTTATGTTACGCACCATGTGGCTGTCAATTTCTTTTGTGTTATGGCATGGTGTAACAGAATATTAATTATTTGAGCTCATAATACTGTTTATGACTCACTGTTGAGCCAATGTAATTTTTCTTCATCCTAGATGCTGAATAGTTTCTAGTTTATGTACATTTTTGGGTAATCCTATAGTTCGGGATACTTGAGTCAATGTGTATTGACATTTTTCTTTGTAATATTTTAAGGGTTTCACCTAGGGGGTTGTTAACCCAGGATTCGACGACAGTTTCACCCAGGGGCTTGTTAGCCCAAGATTAGACGACAGTTTCACCCAGGGGCTTGTTAGCCCAAGATTCGTCAACAGTTTCACCTAGGGGTTGTTAACCCAGGATTCGACAACAATTTTTACCCAGGGGGTAGCGACTCAGGATTTCAATAGTTGTACACAGAGGGTTATATCGTCCGGAGTTCAACGGTTTCATCGAGGGAACACAGAACATTGGTATGCTAGCCACCTAGTTTACTTGTAGCTAGATTTACAAGGATGATTCTCGTTCTGGATAGGAAGTTGGGAATGCTGTGAAAGAAGACACCCTACTATCAGGTTTTTCTTATACGTTATATTGAAGGTTTCATGTGTGCATTGTTAAACTATACATTCACTTTCAACCGAATGTTGTCAAGGTATTCTCAACATTATTTATACTTTTGAGCACAGAATGTTCTAGGGTTATTTCACTCATAACTTAAGTATTATCAAATATTACATCGTTTAATTGATTAATATTTTAAATGTTTACTTAATTTGAGCACTGAATGCTGATGTAGTAATCCTTCGGGTCGCAGAACACTTGGACTGCTTCCACGTTTAAGTTGTAATTCTTCAGTTATTAAGGGCTACTGCCATAATTTTACTTTATTCAATTTATTCATTATTAAATGGACAAGACTTAACGTATAAGTTAAGCAATCTCAGAAGACCCGTGTGGGGGCAGAGATTAAGTAACCTCTTCCAATCTGGGAGTTTAAGTAAATAACCTCTGTGTCTGAAGTCCTTTGTGTATCTTTGTATTTTTATTTTTTTTTTGATATTTTTATTTAGTTTTATGAATTATACTTAACTATAAAATTTCATGGTTTAATTATTTTCTTTTGGGTAGTTTGGTCTTAACAAAAAGTTAAGCAGATATCACCTTCCAATTTGGAGAGGGTTATAAGCTTATAAGGATTATAAGTTTATTGTTTAGTTTATAATATATGATGTAGTATAGGTGCGGTTATGCACAATATTTAAGTTAACTATTATTTTATTTTTTATGTAAGGTGGAAATTAATATTTTGCGCATGCGTCATGCCTGGTACCAAGCTAACGACGAACCGTGCCATATTTTGATTTAATAATTTATTTTGGGTTATGCATATACATATACAGTGTAAATTTTCACTTTAATTTCCTCCAATTTTTTTTGTTGATTACCTAAGCCATTACGTAGTTTGTGTATTTAGTAAATATTTTTTTCTTTATAAAGGAACATAAGTTGAGGTTTGTCTTTTATTTCTTTCCTCATTTACTGGGTTTTTGGGGAAATAGGATCATAGTTTGGCCACTATATAGACCCAGTTGGCGCCTATTTATTTGTCTACTATTTCCGGAATTTTTGTAAGCTATCCACCCCCTAGCTGCCGTCTGAGCGACGTCGAAGGCCCGAAGGTTGACACCGGAACAACCGAAACTTGTGTAACCGTAGTAGACAACATTTTAATTGTAGTTAATACTTTAATAAATTTTTTTTTAAGTTTAAAAATTTTGGTGGAATCACCAAGTTCATTTCTTAGGTTACAACCTCTAGTGGTATTTTGGTAGGAAAGTTTTACAAAAAGTTAAATTTAATTAAATAATCATTGCCAGAATTAATTTGTACATTGATATTATTGTTTTATTAAAAAAACGGCGTTTTTATGTAATCTGTCATATACACATATTCCTATAGTTAACAGTTATGTTACATTCATGACGAAAGATTATATAACATGCATATTAATATATCAAGGAGTGGCCATGTTGGAATTCCACCACAGCCAAGATTTTTTATAAATAATTTAATTAATTAAAAATTAATTCTAATGCATAGGTGGTATTCTCAAACATTCATCTTTAGGTTCTAATTAAAAGTAATGTTCCTAAAGTAGCGATGGGAAATAGTAACAAAGCCTACACAGAACAACTTCATAAAGTACTGTGGTAAATAGACTTCATTGTCTGGTGCCATATACCCAAAAAAACATGCATATCTTACATTTATGACAATTATATTTTTGAAAAACTTAATTATTTTAGATGTTAAATAGAAAATAAACAAAAAAAAATATTATGTATACATTTTTGTGTTGGCATGACGTTGACATTCATTCAGTGTGCGGACGTCCGGTTACCTGTCGTGGCTACGATTTCTTATTTAAAGAGAAAAATACGAAAAATGTCGAACAGATATTTTTATGTGTTCGATTTGTGCTCTTGGTGAGGATCACCAATAGTAACTTTACATTGCCTTACCACTAAATATAAATATAAATTTGGGCCAAAGAGCAGATCGACTGGAACTGTTTGTTTCTGCCTATTTACTTTGGGTCAGCACATGAGTTTTTACTCACAATCGGTTAGTAATCTGTGGATTTGGTCCCTTCGGAAAAGCTTGGAAGTTACCTATTGCTACCTTCACTTTCCCGGTATGTGTCACTTCCTTACCTGCAAATATCACTTACTATATCAGCACCGCAAATGTAAGGTGTGTTAAGTCACATTTTTACCGTACTAAATTATATCTAGTGGAAAACAGATTTAACTCCCTAGTTGCATTATTTCGCCAAAAGATAACTAAACATTCTGTAAGTCACAAACCAAGTATTGTAAATTTGGGGTTAATAATGGCAAGTCATATCCAAAGTCAAAATTTTAGGACAAAGTAAAAAAATCTAAAGTCTATTTAAATTTAATTTACGCCTGATGTAAACAGAAGCAGGTGGAAGCTAAAATTAAGCAGGGCCGTATTTTACTTTTCCGTCTTGCAAAAATGTAAAATAAAAGAGTGAAATTGTGAAATTATTTTTTTATTACGATAAAAACATATTTTGTAAACTAAAACTATAAAATAAATGCCATACACGGTCTTCCAGACTTTAGTGACATTTCTGGACGAAGGTAGGTGAGCGACATAAACTGCGTTAACCTGCAATACAAATTAATAAATGTATTTGACTTTAAAAGAGATGTTTGCATTATATTTAGTTCCTTACATATTTCTACTGTGATACAGAGCATTAAAACAATCATAATATAAAATTATATTATACAGGGTGTCCAAATAATTGCAAATTCTTTAATAGCTACCATATATCTACTAAAAGCATTAAAAAAACTTTAAATATAAGAGGTATTTGGTATTTGAATTTGGTATTTGATTTAAAATTGTGCATCTTAAAAAGAAACCTTTTGTATTTTTGACAACTTTTGTTCTTTATTGTTCTTGTTCTACTAGTATTTAGATTAGACACCTTGTACCCTGTATTATAGCAATCTTCCTTACTTGACTTAGCACTATTCTGAGTCGGATAAATTAGTTAGACTTGAAGGGCTATCTTCATTAATCAAAATTACAAGTGGTTCTACTTGAACCTCTATAATATTATCCAACTCCCACATTTTTACTTCAACTTTTTGGCGAACATGGTCGATACAATTTTTCCATTTTTCTGGAGAAATTAATAATATTATTTCTTCAAAAAGAATTTTAATGTCTCCAGATTTAAATGTTGAGTTTTTATCTGCTACGTATTGTTTAACGTTAACCTAGATTAATTCAATATTATGTTGTTTTGCTGCTTAGCCATTTCATCTATTACATACCTATCATATATATTCCTCATTTTGTGGCAAACAGACTTAGTCTAATGCCATTCTCTCTCACACACACACATACCTATCATAATGTTTATGTTGCTTACCAAGTTTTAGAAGTTGGATCTAAAGCATTTGGTAGTCGAATTCAATTTTTTTCCCTTATAGCCATTTTTAAATATCACCTTTTTTAGACGTCGTTGTAGGTATTTTTTCCAGCTTTCTCGAATAATAATGCAGTTATCTTATAATTTTGGTAGGGTGTTTGAAAACCACTCTTTAAACGATTCTCCACACGTTTTTTCATGGTAGTCACCGGATTTTTCAACTTAAATACATAAAGTGCATTAGAGACAAAGCCTTCTACTCTTCCAATATGGCATATAATAAGCTGTTTTTACGCACATACCTAATGAGTTTTTAAAACCAGTTAAAAGTTCATTCAAAAAGGCTTGTCTGGATGATAAAACCGACATATCGAAACATACTTTTGATTTGGTGTCGCCTGCGTTAATCCAAGTCTCATAAAGATAATATATTTTTTGCTTTTCTTCTTTGTACCGTTTTATTTTTTGTGGCGTAGGACGAAACAATTTCATTTTGTCTAAAAGCAAACTATTTTTTCCTCGAGTTTTAAATTTAAAATTAAGGGTTTTGAAAAGCTTGTAAAATGTAGCTCGCTTAAAAGTAGACAAATATGGATCATCGTTGACTTCTTATAAAACCTTATCGATTGTTGGAAGTTAATTTCTAAAGAAGAATTGATGTACTATGCGCCTTATTGCATTTTTATCAAAATCATCCACAGAGCCACTAATTTGTTAATAACGTAGCTTTCTTTTCGGTTCAGAAAATTTATGAATCTGCCTATACTTCTTCATAACATTAAAAACGGTTTTAGCGCACATCCCTGTTTTATCAGCAACTCTCCTTTCAACATCATGTACCAACATATCAGGGTTCTATAAAATTTAATGCTTATAAATATTAAGAACCATTTCTTTAGTACGGATAACCAAATGTCCATTTTTCGGTCGCTTTTTAGAAGGAGTAAAACATTTTTCTGGACTTCATCTGCTGTATCTGTGGAGGACATAGTGTCACGCAGCAGTTACAAAATATAGTCAATTAAATATCCATAAAATAGAGTAAAAAATGTTCAAACTAACAACAACCACAAAAACAAAACAAAATAACAATATATGTATATCTAAACTATAATATAATGAATTATAACCAATCAAACATACAAAATGTCCAAACTAACCAACACGGTGAATGCTACCAAAATGCCGTTTATAATTATCCAAATTGAACTGAATTCGACTCTGACAAAAAATATTTGCTCGTCTTCTAAATGACTAACGACCGATTAACCAATTGAAGCGCAAAGAAAATGCCACGTGAGCTGTTGCTGGATGGGAGAGATTGTTTTGACGAGGCGTAAATGAAATCTGAATAGACTTTAACAAAAAATCGAAATAAATTGACCAAACAATTGACTTTTGCAAAGATCCCAATATTTATTAATTTCACTGTTTCTTTACATTTGTTAAAAGAATTAGTAAACTTTAAAATGCCTCTCCAGACAAATATAGAATTGGTGACTTAACACAACTTACCTCTGAGGTGCTTTGTGAGTTGTTATCGTGGCTCTATGTGTTTATTTCTTAGAAAGCTTCTTCTGCACCTACTCGTAGTTCTGGTGGAGTACACTCAAGTTACCTTTCATACATATTTATAAGTATATAAAAAATATTTTATTTTTGAAAGTGCAGTTCATTATGTTGCCTAGTAACGGTCTCATAAGTATCTTCCTAAAAAACATTAACAAATTATAACATAAATTATTATTTATTATTATTTGAAACTTATATTTTTAATAGTGCCTTGTGAGTTAAATCGTATATATACCTTAGGGATCTCATTCCTCCAGCCTCGTGTCTGTTGCGTCTACCTCGGCTCTAATAGAGTACTTCTCCGCTCAGTAATATATTGTTCCTAACCTCAAGCACGTTTTTATTGGATCAAATTTTTTGGAAAATATGAGATTTGCTGAAATATGGTTTCAAACTTTTCTCACTTTAAGAGTCCACTACTATTTTTAAAATAATTTTGATGTCTCTACTTCATGTTTTTGTTAATGTAGAAAATTGCGTTGGTTTCTTTTTCATTTTGATCTTCCTTACCCTCGTAAGGGTTTCTTCCTGTTACAGAGAGGTGAGATGGACTATATACTTGTAAAATGAGCGATTTTAATGATGATAAGTTGCTTTGAAATGTTGAAATTAATATAATTACTTTTGCTAACTGGTTTATTTAACACTATAAACTTTTCATTGCATGACATACCAATTCTACATATTTTTCTAATGAACATGTAGGTTTAAAACATCTACGTGCACGTAAAACAAAAGGATCTGCTGGATGTTGAAAAGTGTCTTCTCGAGAGTGAGTTGAGTGTCATGTGGAAAGAGTAGCATTTTTGTGGTACTGTTATGATTGGTCTAGAGCAGCCATACTAAGTCTTTTTTTCTTCGGGCCACATTCGTATATTTGCTATGTTACGCGGGCCACAATATTTTTGAAAAACATAAATATATCCTGTCAGGTTACTGCAAAAACAAGATAACTCTCATTTTAGAAGTTCGAGAAAAATGCTGTTTAAAATGTTAAAATTTAAAAAAAATCAGTTAAAATCTCAAACTGTTTAACAAACAATAACTCCAATGAAAAAAAGTTATTTAGAACATAATTAGTCTTCACAAAGTATAAACTAAGAATTCATCGATTGGTAAAAAAGTGACTTAGCTTAATTTAGCTGTCTACATATAGCATCATAATATTGTATATGTACGAGTCGCTACCTTCAATGAAAGATTCATACCGTGTCTTTAACATTATTGGATACAGGTAGATTGTGATAATAACGATGATATTCATCAGTTGTAGCGCCTAATTTGCAAAGTTTTAGTTTTAATCTTCTAGCACTTTTTGTAAGTATTTTCAGAGCTTTTTTTACCCTTTCACCCTCTATTTGTTTTTGAGGGTTAGCTGTATCGCGTACAGAAAGGGTGACGTAATCACCTTGTAGATTTCTGAACAATCGTGAAAGACCATAGACGGTTCTAGGGAAAACAAGACAATTGGCTTGAGAAAAATTTTGAAGTTATTTAACAGACACATTCGACAAAAATAGGTATTATGAGCTTCATTTTCTTCTGGCAGAAATATATACTATCAGGAATCAGATTAAATACATTAAGCAAAATAAGTTATATGTCTCTTATGTGGACAAACTATGAAGACTAGAGATAAGGAGGCGAATCGGCATGCTCAAAATACGGTCCCAAAAATCACACACAAATTAAGCTTTTATAATTAATCGCATGGGCGCTGGTACAGTTTACGTAGTTCAAAGTACATGGCTTCTCATGGGAATTATACATAATTTTGTCAAAATAATAAAAATAAACTTGTTTATAGCTAAATAAAGCGCAGAACATACTGTTGTATTTATTTCTAAATAAGTCTTACATATTTTAATTGATACATTATTTACTGTTTATTCCTATTTAAGTAAAATGCAAATTATTGATGATAAGTGTTGAAATTTGATGGGTAGGGCTAATTATTTTTTAATTAAAGCTAAATAGGGCTAAAGGCATACTAAAACACGGTTTAAATTAATATATTTAGATTTAGAAAATTTTATGAAAATAATAAAAATCAAATTGTTTATTGCTAACTAAAGCACAGAAAATACTGTTGATTTTAATATTTGCAATGACTAAATTGAAGTTCAATAAAGAAAAATAACAGTAGTAACTCTTCATCTAACATCAAAAACCATAAAAAAAGCAAATTTTCTTTTCTAGTAAGTTAAATTTAAAGTGTAATTATTGTTGTTTGTAAGTCAGGATTTATGACTTTATTATTTTTTATTATAGAATTTTGTAATTAAATAAACAGTAAGATACGGGTTGTGACCATTTTACAATGAATATATATTATTTAGAAATAAATACATTATTTTACTTACACTAGGAGCTTTAAAAAGACTTGGATTTTTATCTCCTTGTGTTTTCTTTAATTTTATATGGGATTTATATCCCGTTTTTCAACCCGGAACGAAGAAAATCCTGCTGTGCCGTTTTTTGTTACTCATTGTTACTTGTAGTCAGGTTCTTTATTTCAGCCTATTTTTATTATTTTCACTAAATTTTACAAAAATTACTTTAATTCCCGTTGACTTGCATAGAAAATAGACGTCGTTATTTTGCCACCCGCCAACTACAGTAGTTTTTTGGAACTCCATAAAAATAGGGACAGAAATTTAAAATTTGACCAAGGCCGATTCGCCTCCTTATTTCTAGTCTTCATAGGACAAACTTTTAGCAATTGAACACAATTTTATGATTAAATTTTGGTATAAATGTCACTCATCTTGTTTGTGCATATTTTAAATGTATTAATTTGGAGTTAGTTTTTATTGGCCACCTGTTTATCATAAATAATATAGACTTCGTTTTACTTGTCTTGTTTATGCCATATATTATTTGAACTATTTTGGAGTCAAAAGAGTATTAACTCGAAAATGTCAAAAGTGGAGTTATCTTATTTTTGCATTAATCCCACGAATTCGAAACATTTATTTAAAAATAAGCGTCATATTTAGCGCAGTGACCGAAGATTTTAAAAACAGAAAGTTTGAAAAAGCATCTTCTTATTAGTGTCTTGTAATTGATTATTGAGAATGTAGCGAAAAAGTTTACCAGATTATGTGGACAGAGATAGAGTGAATGTTGTAACTATTAAATAAACGTAAATATTTGTTTTCAACGATTTATTTTATATATGCCCATACTAGTTTAAATGAAATAGACTTACGAGTAGGCGAGTGTTGGTACTTGTATTTAAATTACTCAAAATTTTCCATGAGCGAGAAAACTATTTTCTGTAGGTGTACACAGAATAGTACTTGAAATTCGTTAAATTGCATTTTTGTATGTGCGATAATGTAATGTTCAAATTGAATAATTAAATATATTGTTACGCTGGTTTTTGGTATCACAATTTAAATAAATTTGAAGCTGCAGCTAGAGCCAATGGCTGGACCGAGAAAGAGATGGCGGCTTCATTAATAGTGTCACTGCGAGGTCAGGCAGCAACCGTTTTACAGTTACTTCCTCAAGAGGAACCCAGTTATTCATCTCTCGTCCAAGCTTTGGAGACAAGATATGGCCAGCAGCATTTACAACGGGTCTCTCAAAGCCAGCTAAAGGTTCGTAGTCAGAGACATAATGAAAGTCTACAGGAATTCGAGGCTGACATAAGAAGGTTGGTTCATCTGGCCTATCCACAGGTGCCGACAGATTTCCAAGAACAACTCGGAATACAAGCATTTATTGATGGACTATAAGATGTGTAAATGCAGTAAGTCCTTCTTTTAAAACATCACAAGCTGAGGGAGAAACTGATTGCAGCCCAGGAATATGAAGCGGTAAAACTCCTATCCAGATCTTCTCGCGAAAAAGTAAGGAAAATTAAATCCCAGGAAAGTGAGGAGGCCAATACTAATGTTATTCTCCACATCTTAAATATCCTACGAAATATGCATCAAAACAGCCAAAATGGAAGCAGGAGATGCTTTAATTGCGGAAGAATTGGGCACCTTCAAAGAACCTGTAGAAGCATGGCTCATTCTATAAATCGACAATCAGCGAATGCGAAAGCCCATCACTAAGACCAACAAGAATTAATTACAGCAGCTATGCGTCCCGAAGAAGCCAATCACCCACACCGAGCCGGCTTTCTAACAATAACCAGAGAGTAGAGCATCGAAGTCTCTTCGGGCAACCCCGTTTAGAGGAACAATGCTGGTATGGTAAAAGGCTCGAAGAATGAGAAGAACCGGTTGATAAAGTTACTCTTCGGGCCACCACTATCAAGTCAGAGAGCGACAAAGAAGAAATCACCCTTGAAAGGCTGAGACAGGCACAGAATAAAGACTATGACTTAAAGGTTGTCCCAGAATGGCTCAAACATAAAGTCACACCTACTTGGCAAGAGATAGCCAAATACAGTATAACTGTAAAAGGCTACTAGAACCAGTGGGATTCCCTGTATCTTCACGATGGCCTATTGCACCGGAAGTGGGAAAGCCCCGATGGAGTACATGTAGTCCGCCAAGTGATACTGCCGAGGTCACAGGTGAGAAAAGTATTGGAGGAGCTACAAGGCAGCCGTTCAGGAGGACACTTTGATACTAAAAGGACACTGGCACGAGTTCGGAAAAGTTTTTATTGGGTCAATTGCCGAAGGCATGTAGCGGATTGGTGTAAAAAATGTAATGTATGCAATGGCAGGACAAAGGTCTATGGATTTGCTCGGGAACGACTGAAAGCCCACACCGATAAAGCAGAAGCTAGAATCGACAGGCGTGCCACAGATGCACATTCTGAGAGGGGCGACAAGGAATGGTTGTGTAATCCCAAGCAGCCAGGAGGACTTCGTCAGAAATCGCAGCCGGACTAGGAAGGCCCTTACTCCGTCCTTAAGGAAAATCAACGACCTGATCTGTCGCATTCAACTGTCAGCGGGAAGTAAATTCAACGTAGTTCACATTGGGAAGATAGCTCCATTCCATGGTCCAGATCCTCTCCATTAGCCGCAACTAGGTCCCAGTAGTTAAGTTATTCAGGGCGAATAACTAGAGAGGAGGGAACAATGTTACGCAGCACCCTGCAGTAGCCTGTGGCTATTATAGGAAACGTACAGAAGAAGTGGAATATTACTCATCGCCCTACAGTGTGCTGCAGTCGTCATAAGTAAAAGTACAAGTAAAAGAAGATAGAATAGTCAAGAAATGTCATTACTCGTCAATAATATTTAGGGATATGGGGGTATATTTTTTATAATTTCGTGGAGAGAATTGGGGATTTTTCATTTTTATAATTCCAAAATTAGCTTTAAAAATGTTACGTCAAATTAGTTTTTAAAGTTTAAGTAATTAATTTTTCACTTTTTTTTTTATTTTGACTAATTATCCGAGGTATTTTGATCTCTATTGACAAACCAAGCAGAAGATTTGTAAGTCTGCCTTTTTAACCAAAGCTTCTCAACAGAAATACATGTGCTAATTTGTATAAATTACCTAGTGGCTGCCTATACATTGTGCACCTAAAGTATGGAATAAATTTATTTTAAGCTCAACAAACAATTTTGAGTTATTAATTGGTTTATTAGTCTTCTTTTTTAGACTCTTATTATTTTTCTCCATGATATTTTTAAGTTGTCTCTTTCTTCTTATTTTTCATATTTTTCTTATTCTATGTTGTCGTTGTTTCAAGGGCATACGTAACTGTTAGTCTAATTAGTATCTTATTTTTTTTGTAATGACTTTATTATTCAGAAAATTTCTGTTTCCGTCATAGGTATGGTTTCTATAAACGGATTCTTAATTCTACTCGTTCCCTTCTTGGTTGCCATATTGTTGTTTCTGGATAGTTAAAGGAGGTGACAATCTCAAATCCCTGTCTCTGTTTTTTAGGTACTCCTGCTTAGTACTTTCTTCTCTTTCTCTTTTATATATTTTGTTTTGCTCTTGTATATTTCCATTCCAATAAGTCATCCAGCTCCTTCATATATTCTTTCTATGACTTTTACCACTTTTAAAGTTTTTATCACTATTGCCAGAACATTTTCGTAAGCGGTATTTAAATATCATTCGTAAAGTTTTTTTTTCATCCAGTTCTTCTTATGACGCTTTCTAACACTAGGTTAAATAGGGTTATTGCGTCAGCTTGCACTTCTTTTTACTTTTCTCTTTGTATACAGATAAGGAAACTATAGGAATTTTTACGTTTTGGGGTCCCCTGAATTCGTTTTGACTATTTTCGGGATGAGAAAAACACAAATTTTAAACATCTGGGGGGTACTTTATGTGGGGGTCATGTAGTTAACCTGGTATGTTATATCGGAGTATGAATGCGAATAAAAGGTTTTGCTTTTTCTGTGACAAATATATTTTGTTGACAAGTTATATTTATTTATATCTCTGTCTGTCTAAAACTAAAAATCACATGGTAACGTAATAAAAACAGAGGCAGTACACTACAAATACTCCCCCCTTAAACAAAAACATTATTTAATTGATTACAAAAGAGACTTTCTTTTTGGGTTTACCTGAATCTACTTCAGGGATATGTTTTGAAAGGATAAAAGCTGGTTTAATTCTGTCAATGCTAACCACGTATTCTCTATTGTCTTTATTAATTAAAAAATTCTTGTCAAAACGTTTTATAACTTTGAAAGGTCCTTTAAAAATGGGCGATAATGAACTTCGAAAACCTTCTGTTTTAATAAAAACATACTCACAGGTGTCTAACTCTGACGAAATAAATGTGGTTTGAGTTGAATGATGTCTTGGATTTGTTGGCTTAATATTATTAAAAATATCGTGAAGGCTACTAAATAAAGGGTTAATCTCAAGGACATTCTGACTTTGGACGAAAAATTCACCTGGAAGGCGTAAAAGCTGACCATATACGAGTTTAGCCGAGGAACACCCAATGTCCTCTTTAACTGCGGCGCGGATGCCTAATAGAATTAAAGGTAATTCTTCTTTCCAATTGGTGGTGTTTCCTCTAGCTATTAGTGCAGACTTCATAGTGCGATGAAATATTTCCACCATACCACAGTATGTTATAGTGATAAGCAGATGTATGAATTTTATGACAACCAAAAAATTTAGTAAATTGTTCCATTAATTTAGATTCGAACTGCCCACCCTGGTCTGTCGTAATGGTATGAGGAATACCAAATCAGGAGAAATATTGTTGGAATAAAATTTTAGCAACATTTTCTGCACTAATATTACTAAGAGGGTATGCTTGAGGCCACCTCGTAAACCGTTTGACTACTGTCATGATATAATTGCATCCTCTTGATTTAGTCAGAGGCCCGACTAAGTCGACATGAATGTGTTCAAAACGACCTTTAATATCAAATTTGCCAATAGGGGCTTTAGTATATCTATCAACTTTAGTTAGCTGACAATTAACGCAAGATTTTGTCCATTTAGTTAAGTCAGAATTCATCCGAGGCCAATAATATCTAGATCCTATTAACTTTTTTGAAGATTTAATTCCAGGATGAGAAATACCATGAATATTCGAGAAAATAGTAAATCTAATATTTTTAGGAACATATGGACGATATTTACAAGACGAAACTTCGCACCAAAGTTTTGTTTCCAAAAGTGGTATGTCTATTTCTTGTAATTTGTGATAGCTGTCAACTTTCTGACTACGCAATAATTGTTGCAACTCAATGTCATCATTTTGGTATTGTTTAAAAGACTTTATATCTAGCTGGATAAAATTCGAGGGGGTTAGTTGTGGCAACATTTCTGGGGAAGTAATTCCTTCTAACCGAGATAATGTGTCACTAACCACATTTGATTTGCCCTCGATATGCTGAGTGTCTGAAGTAAATTGAGCAATGAGTTCTAAGTATCAAAACTGACGTGGACTTTTTTCGGTTTTCGAGGTCAAAACGTTGGTAAGAGGTTTATGATCAGTAAAAACCGTAAACTGATAGCCTTCTAACAAATAACGAAAATGTAAAATGGCAGAATAAATTGCAAAAAGTTCTCGGTCGAAAGTAGAATATTTAATTTGGATTTTTGATAACTTTTTTGAAAAATATGCGAGAGGTTCCCACGAATTATCAGATAGTTGTTCTATGACACCACCTATGGCATAACCTGATGCATCTACTGTTAAGGACAATTTGCAGTTTGGGCGAGGGTGTACTAATAGCGATGCTTGGGCTAAAGCATTTTTAGCGGCCATAAAACCAACTTCATGTCTTTGTGACCACTGTGAAATTGTCTTATTCCTCTGATTTTGTAAAGAAGTCATCAGATCGTAGAGCGGTATCAAAACATTAGCGAAATTTGGAATGAAACGATGATAAAAATTTATCATTCCAACGAAACGCTGGAGATGTTTGAGAGTCTGGGGGCGGGGAAACTTTTTAATAATTTCTACACGCTCCTTTGATGGCAGAATACCTTCCGCAGATACTAAATAACCTAGAAAGTTTAATTGAGGAACTCCAAAGACGCTCTTACTAAGGTTGAGGTTAATTCCAAAAGAATTTAGCCTTTCGAATAAGATTGTTAAGTGTTGAAGATGTTCTTCATTATTTTTACTGGCTATTAAAATATCGTCTATGTAGACATAGCAAAAATCTAGGTTTTGTAAAACTTGATTAATAAATCTTTGGAAGGTTTGGGCCGCATTTCTTAACCCAAACGGCATACGAAGAAACTCGAATAATCCAAAAGGTGTTACAATAGCGGTTTTATGAATAGCTTCTTCTGCCATAGGGTTTTGGTGATAAGCCCTAACCAAATCAATCTTTGAAAATATGGTACAACCGTGTACATTTATGTTGAAATCCGGTATAGTGACATTATTTAGTTGTCTGTAATCTCCGCAAGGACGCCAGTCACCTGGATCTTTTTTAGGAATCATATGTAATGGTGATGCAAATGCCTAAAGCTACCATTTGTTTAAATTCTACTTTTGCAATATTATATTTTGAAGTATTAAGACGTGGAGCGTGCGACGATGGTAAGTGACCATTTGTTATAATTTGATGTTTGACAGTATGTGTGATAGGTATGGAATAGTTCGGAGGAGAAGTTAAATTAGGGAAATCCTGAATAAGTTTAGTGAATTCATTTTCTATGGTTAAAATTTTTGGGTAAAAGGGATATTATTTTCAGAGATAAACCCGCTTACCGAAAGTTTCGTTTCATTGTCAATTAAACATTTATTTTTTAAGTCAACTAATAACCCAAAATAAGAAAGAAAATCTGCACCAATGATAGGGTGCGAAATATCAGCCACCGTAAAAACGAACGGAAAAACTCGTCTGAGGTCTAAATTAACCTTAAGGAATTGTTTTCAAAATGTATTAATGGTGAAACCATTCACTGCTGTAAGAAATAGATTATCTGATTTTTTAACATTTTTAAAAACATCACGAGGAATTACTGATATGTCAGCCCGTGTATCGATTAAAAAATTTAATTTATTTTTGCGTCAAAAATAAATAAGCGGCGGTTTACATTTTTTGTAGATCCACTCGCTACCGCCGAAGCTTTGAAGTCTACTTGTTTTTTTGGTTCTTGATGTTTAAGAGTTTCGTATAAAATGCACCAAGGTCCTCCGCATCTGATAGCATTCTTTTGAAATTTTTTGTGATAATAACAAATTTTCAAGTTATTTACTGACTGTTGAGATCGGTTTGGAGATTTGCTCCTAGAGCGATTCCCGTGTCTACAGAAATCACATGTACTTTCATTAATAGTACTAAAACAATGACCTGGGGATTGGAGAGAATAATTAATCCGTGATTCTAGAAAATTTTGTTTATCGGAAATAGTTTGTAAAAGTCTACTACAATTGATAGAAAACTCACTAAATGCTTTGGTCAATTCAGTAATGGAATCTAATGAACTATCTGGTTTGACCTGAGACCCTGAATTGTTGAATGCAAACGGTGGAAAATCATGTATTGAACTAATATTGACCGGCTTATAGGTCTCCCAAATCTTGTCCGCTAAGTCGAGAATATCATGGAGAGTATCTTTACCAGAAGCTGTAATAGCAACTAAAATTGTTTTTGGTAAGCGTCGCTTCCAAAGATTTATCAACAAATCTTGGCTGACCATTTGAGAGCCTCCAACCATACCTAGCATTTCTCTATAAAATTCTGATGGTTTTCTGTCGCCTAGCTCGGAATTTGATAGTAGTTCGTCTAATCGTTTTTCCTCGCTTAAAGGTAAACGAGAGATAATGGTTTCTTTCAAAATTTTATAGAGATTTTCTTGCGGTGGATTAGTTATGACATCGTAAATGGTTGAAATAATATTGAAAGGTAAATTAAAAATTATGTAATTGTATTTAGTTTTATCTGAAGTTATCCTTGATAAAGCAAATTGTGATTCAACTTGTGTAAACCAAAGTTCTGGATTTGGAGTCCAAAAGGGTGGTAGTTTTAAAGAGGAAAGTGTGCGTTCAACATTGACAGAATCACCGTTCCCTGAAATATCTTCAGTTTGTGACATTATATAAATTAGTTAAATTTAAATAAAAATGGTTTTAACGATTTTGAATTGAATATCTAATATTAGGTACTTATCTACTGCTACTAAAATACTTAAATTATTTATCTTGTTAGAATTGGTACAGGATATATCTTGAAGTCAGGACAGTATATGTTGAACCATGGATAGAAGATGGGGTCATTTACAGGAACTCGTATTGATCGGCTAGCAAAATTCTTTAAATTCTTACATAATTTTGTAAAAATGGAAATACGTTCGGGGTCACCAATTTGCTTTTTTTGTGACAAATATATTTTGTTGACAAAATATATTTATTTATATCTCTGTCTGTCTAAAACTAAAAATCACATGGTAACGTAATAAAAACAGAGGCAGTACACTACACTTTATAGGGGGTTGTTTTTATATTTTATGGAATATCTGTTTACATTTGGAAAAAAATTCTTCAAATAAAAGTTACTTTTAATATTATTCTTTTTAATTTTTGTTATTCGAGTAATGTGAAAAAATGTGCAAAATTCAAATTTTTCAGAAAATAGTTAAATTAAAAATAGTTTGCGATATCATTCACTATAATTCTTGTTCCATACATAAGTTCTCTAAAATGTGCCGTGTTCGAATTATTTGAGAAAAATGGGTAAATTTTGAATTTTGAAGAAAACTCAAAAACGGATAAAAAGAAAATCACCAAATTTTAAATTTAGGCTTTAATTCCCCCTGCCGGAAAATGATTAAATTTTTCAGGATAGTTAGAAAATCTGAGGGGTACTTTATAGAAGGGCGTTTTTCTATTTTATGGAATATATTTGTTATTACGCTTGGAGAAGAAAATGCTTTATATAAAAGTTGTTTGTAATACTATTCTTTATAATTTTTGTCATATACATAATTTTCATAAAATGGTCTGTATTCGAGAAATTTGACAAAAAGTGCAAAATTCTATTTTTTAAGAATGGACCTTAATCGAAAAATTTTAAGAAAAGTGTAAAATTTTAATTTTTTGTATTTTTGTTGGCAATTAATATATATATAATGTATATAAAAAAATATTTCGAGTAAGATGTACGTGGAAAATGTATTTGTTCAGTTTATCCTCTAAACATTTACAGGGTGAACAATAGGTTGTATAAAATAACCGGGAAAAGCCTGTAATAACTAGACAGGAAAGTCATGTGTAAACACACCAGATTTTTTATATAGAATTCGTCTGTAGTTATAACTTGTAACCTGAATAACTATTTTATAATCATGGTTAAATATTTTAGTTGCGTTTAGTTGCGACCTATTGAAGTCATATTTGAGGATGGTATCTATAAATATTTCTTTTTAATTTGTGAGTAACTTGTAAGCACCTTTATTATTTGTTAAACCTATATCCAACAAAGTAGCCCTGATGAAGACCTAATAGGTCAAAACTGGTGGGCATTATTTGGGACGATTTAAATATATTATTGTGGTATTGATTTTGAGAATTTTATTCCGAATCTTGTATAATATTTAATTTTAAGCCAACAAGTAAACAAAATCCCCTTTGTCTACAGCCATGACAAGCAGTGATATGTGTGTATGTAAGCGGACAGGCGGGCGCTCGTACAAGGCGCAGGTGACAATTGACAAACTTGTGCTCGTTGCCTGCTTGTAGCGGAGTCCTGCTGAGCTATGCGTTACTTAACCGCGAACAGCGTACCCTGCCCCGCTGCCGTGCACCTCCGTGTTAGATATTTGTCTCTGAGAAGAACTATGCGGATTTTTCCTTGTTGCCAACCATGTTGGAATTCTTCTGATAATGGAAAAGGTGTGTGTGATGGTAAACAATGAAATGTTTTTAGTTGGGTACTTTAATTAAACGTTTTATTATAGTCACTAAAGTTTAAAATACACTCAGACTTTTTGTACAATAATAATAAAATTGGATGCTACTTTTATCATTATAATGGGCATCTAATACGTTTATGTCGTAACTGACTTTTTGCCCTCGACCCTTTATATTATTTCCCATATTGATTTAGTTTTTCAAAAAATTCGTGGATCATTTTCTTTGTCTGCATATTACACATAGTTTTACGATTTCATATGCCATAGGAGGTCTGAAAAATATTTGTCTAAAACATTTACAGTTTTAAAGAATCTAAGAAATTGGGAGTAATTGTGGGACTTAAAGGGAAATTGCAATAAATTTGTTTAAAAAATACAGGAATTAACAAGGAATTCTCGAAGAATTGCAGATATATAACCGAAAGTTGATGTATCTGTATTTGTAACGTGTGGAGGGTGGGTTACCCCACGGCACTTAGGGCTCATAAGGCTTATTGTGCATCCTACTGAGATGATAGGAACCTCCTAGCTCGTGAGCCAGCCTACAGATTTAATGTAGTTAACAACGTTGCCAAGAGGTGATTCTCTTATATCGGCCGGTGTTAGCCGATACTCGCCGAACACAAATCTTCTAATAAATGAGAGCGTCGAGCAATCGTAAAAGATATGCTCGATAATCTCATCTTCTTGTTCGCACCCTCTGCAGAGTGCGGATTCTTACAGCCCCATGATGTGGAGATGCTTTCGTACTTGGCAATGACTAGTCAGAATGCCTGTAACTATGCGCAGATTCTGTCTAGTCATAGTCAAGTATTTGTTGGCTGCAGTGTTGTCAGGATAACTTAAGAGTCACCTTGAAACTCTGCAGTTTCTTATTTCATCCCATAGATCCTTGAATTTCAAAAGGGAATGTTCTTTGATTAGATATGTCAATACCAATTTTGTCAGGCCAATAGAAGTATTTGGTTGGCTGCTTTCTTGGCTAGTGAATCAGCAAGACGGTTACCTTTCGATGTGGCGTGACCTTTAATCCATCTTAAGGTGACCACATTGTTGATGAATACTTCGGCCAAAGCTTCGTGACATTCTAGTACTAACCCTGAATAAATTCGTGGTCTGTTCAGGGTGAGTAGTACTTGTCTGCTATCTGTATAGATGAGCATGTTCCTTCCAGTGATATTCTTTCTGGTTATTTCTTTTGCTGCTATGAGAATCCCCGTTAATTGATGTATTCGTAGTTATTGTGTCGACGCAGATACACACATATAAGGTGCCCAATAATTAAGAATGGAATATAGTACAATAAGATTCTCTAATACAAAAAAGGACGATGAAACGATATATGCTTTGGTAAGATTTACTACTTTCGGAAATTCTAAATGTTAAAGATACTGGGAATGTGTTTTCCTAAATAAAACATCTTCTTTGTACCCGCGCACTAAGCAGAGGGTTTCATAACGAAATACATATTCTTATTATCCCAACAAAATTTAAAATAAATCAAAATATAGAGTGTCCACGTTTAAGTGCGAACCTGTCGAAAACCAATTACTATAACTGCCCAACAAGAATAAATGGTTCATTTAAGATTCAGGAAATATCAAAATATTTGAAATTTTAGCCAAAATTAGTGGCTTAACATTTAAAAGGAATAAAGATGATACGATGCTGCATCCCACTGGCAAAGTTTAATTAAATGTTTTTTAGTATAATTATGCATAACGTTATTAAGGAAATTTTATTTTTATTTTAGATTACTTTTGGTATATTAACCAATATTTTGCTTATTAGATTATGCTGCAAAAAAAATGATAACATTTTTGGATGGTTATTAATCTTTAAGATATTCAATCATTCATATTAAATTAAAACAACCTTAGCATTAAAATAAAACAATTTTGCTGGATCTAAGCTTTGGGTTACTTGAGTTTGAGGCATTTCAATTTTTTCAGCCTTATAATAATAATGTTTATTTAAAAAACAAAAATAAACTTACAATTACAATAAAATGATCAAACAATCAACAATGGTAATCCACAGAAGTTTTTTAGAACCACTTGTATTTTGGATTCGCAATCAGATTAATTTTATTCTCTTCTGCGACCATAATTCAAGTATTATACATAATTAGGTAATTTTTACAAATCCGGGTGATTTTTGCATATAATATGAACAGCAAAAAAAATAAAGGGTATTTTGAGAAATCAGGGTAATATTTAAAATATAAATTTAGATAAAAAAACAGAAATATAAGGATAAAACGCAACGAAAGTACACAATCATGGTCAATTTTAATTATTTAACGTATTACTAAAAATGTTTCTGTCTGTCTGTAAAATCCATTTTTTGGCTTCTCTTTTAAAAACATCATAGTTAGTTATCTGTTTTATATAATTTGGTAATAATATGAGGATTCTAGGAGCCTAATAATTTGAATTTTGTTGTCCAATTGTTTTATACGAATAGCAATATTTATTGAAATTATAAGTTTCGTAAATATATTATCCAGGCTATTAAATATAATTAATTTGATGGAAATAGAATATTTTTGGAAAACATGACTTTTAAAATCCACTTCTGAAAGACATGAATACTATTAATAAAACAATTATTTACCATAAGACAGAAGTGATTTTACCAAAGAAAAATATTTTATGTCCAAATAGTCCCGAAGATATTAAAATTTTGGCAAATTACTTCTAATTTTTGACTAACTCTTTACATTGCAAGGCCCACTATGAAAAGGCGATCCATCGTAATTTCTAGATATTTAACTTTCGCGCTCTCAAAGATTTCAATATTGGTCTCAGAATTTAATGCACCTACGTTTAAAAGGCAAGTGACCTAAGAGGAGAAGGATAGGTACATTGTTTTAGAATAATTAAGAGATAATTATGCTGAAGCCATGTATAAAACTTGGGAAAGGCAGATTCTATCTCTATATTATAGACTTTCCAATCAGTAGTCATATAATAATAATACTTTGTATAAGTTACTACAGTATCGTTTGCAAAGCTTATTATGTCAACTTAAATATTTAAGAAATATATGCTATTTATATAGGGAATTAACAATAGTAGACCCAGGACCTTTTCCTAAACAACTCCATATGTTACTGTTTGAAGTGTACTTACTATACCATTGATATCAACAATTTGTTCTCTGTTTGATAGGTAACTTTTTAGAAATTTAGTATTTCCTCTGATTTCATATCTTTGTAATTGTTCTAGTAGTTCTGTATGACAGATTGTGTCAAAGGGTCTAAAGAGATCCATAAATGTACTTATAGTGGATATCTTCTTAACAAGCCAATTATAAATAAGTGATGTTAATCTACAGATTGCATCTTCAGTTGAGCTGGACTATCTAAATCCATACTGACAGTCTAACAGAATGTTAAATTTTGTTAGAAATGAGCATAGTCTAGTTTACATTAATTTTTCTATTGTTTTTGTTATTTTTAAATGAAATAAACAGGTCTGTAGTTTTGAAACATGTGTTTATCAAATAAACAAGTGGGCTGCAATTTCCATAGCAATTTCTTTCAAGGTTCTGATCAGCACACGAAGATTATTTTAATTTTAAAATGTTTAAATGTTTATTGTCCTAACAACCTCATTTTCAACTGAAAGCCTAAGAAACATTGTATTATTTAAAGTTGGTATATCGTTTACCAATTTAGAACCTACTTCACAATAATAGATGTTAAAGCTGTTTGTCTGGTTTGCCTGTTAAGATTATTAAGTCAATCTCAACATTTATATAATCTAATAGGTAATATAAAAAGATTTTCGATATGTTTCATAGCACTACGAACGTTCATATGAAAAATTTAAAAATGTTCAATATTTGTTTAATTTTTATATTAGACATTCCAAATAAAATGGCTGGTCGTTTGAAATGACAGGCCACTGATAGGCACATGACAGGTTATAATATGACAACACTGTGAGCCTGGTGCTTAATAGACAGTTATATAGATTGATAATCCATCGTTTTCAAAATAATCATAAGCTTATGCCTTGAAGTAAAAATGTTGGCAATTTTTTTTTAATATTCAAAGGCTGAAAATTACTGAGGCCCTTCCTATGGTGCCTCAGTTTTGCATATTGCAATAAAAAAAACTGTCTGGTCGTCTGTATGTATGTAAGCCGGTACGATAACTCTAGAACAAAAGTTCTGATTGACTTGCGGTTTTGATTTTCTTGAATAATTACTTCTAATTTAGAACCTTATTGATTTTCAGAATTTTCGGTTTATCCTAACTACTTTATAATCAATTTTATTAAAATGCGCATATGCATTTCTTGTGTTACAATTCCTAACATTCTTAAAATTCCATAAATTTCAAACATTCTCTAACGACCTGTCAAACAACAGCTGTTGATAGTAAAGGCGGGTTGCGACCTTCATACTTGCAATCATAACCATTTTGGAGGCTATTTTTATTCTAAATTAGTAGCCAAGCCTGCCAATTTATAAAAAATATATAAGCAATTTCTTAAAAATGACTTTTTTATGGTGGTGCTAACTTAAGCGTACTACTATTTCGCCCTTAGCCACAAAAACACCTTCATCAAATTTATTGGCTCTGTCGCAACCCCATAGAATAATTAACTGGCCATTTTATTTAGCAAAAATCAGAATAATGCTTGGCTATGCTTGTCAAGTATCAAGATGTCAACTGTGATGTGTGAATGCACATACTTTGATTACTATACGAGGCAAGAGAGAGGTCCGACATGCCCAACATAGAGCGTGGCCATTTTGAACCCTGTGATACAATTTACAGCTAAAGAATCAGATCGCTCACTCTGCGTCGGCACTTTTGATCCCATTATTTCAGTTTATATACTGTGCAACTCGGATAATACAATATATGACAACCGCCTATAATAAAACAGTAGTCTTCTGCATTTTCTGAATTTGTATCCCTGGAGTGGATGTTATTTTGGAACTTTCAACTGGTCCGAGTGAGCTAACTGATTCTTTAGCAATAAACTGTGACTCCAAAAATAATATTCACTGACACTGACAGCAGCATGCAAAATATCAGGTGCGTTTTAATCATCCGCTTCTGCCTCCGGAATTGTCGGTTTAGTCGTTTTAACCTGTCAGATTAAAACAAGAAAACCGACAATTCCGAAGCAGAAGCGGATGATTAAAACGCACCTATTAAAAATATTGCGCCAAGATGTAGGCATCACGTAATAAGGGTTCAAAATGGCGGAGTTTTCTATCTCCTTTTAAAAGGCACTCAGAAAGCTGCGCAGTGCGACCATTCTCCGTATAGTAAAAGAAAATCAAAGTATGTGTGTGAATGGCTCGTAAATGTCAAATTATTTAAAAATGTATACTTTTGATATTTATTGCAAATAATTTGTAGTATGTCTCAATTCAGGCTTTCCATAAATGTACAGAGCAAGATAGATAATATAATGTTCTTATACAAAGGTAGGATATAATTCTGTTTTTTTTTGTAGAAAATTTTTATTATACGATTTTGGATTACATATTCAACCAGCGAATAGTAAATAATAATAAGTAAACTTCTAGTCATAAGTTTCCTCAATAAATAAAATTTAAAAATGAATCTTCTTACCTTGGTACCGAGGTATTTTGTTGTGTTTTTTATTTTAATTATAAAGTTGTCATTTATTTGTATGTTGAAAGAAGGCCTTTGTAAATTACATTGCTCTCTATGGATCTACTTTAACACAAACATAGTTTTGTAACTATAAGTTGCTATAACCTATCGTCGCAAAACTATTAATAATTTAAACATAGTAAGTAGTATTATTAAAACATCAAGTATTTTTTTAAAATAAAGTACATAATCTCAAAATAGAAATAATTTATAATAAATGCGGGTAAAACGAGGGGTAAAATAACAATAAATTAAGGGAAATACTAAAAAAGGGCAGGTTTAAAGAGTATTATCACAAGAAAGTATATCTGTTCTATTTATTTATCAAGTATTGTTTGAGGTTACTTTTGAATACATTTACTGTTTTTTTTTTAATTTCTGTAGACAGTCTATTAAATTTTTTAAACCTTTAATAAAAATTGTATTTTGAGAACTTTTAGTGATGGCTTGCCATACATGAAAGTCAGATAGGCTTCTTGTATTTTAGTTGTGATATTTTGAAATATATTGAATTTTTTCTAATAGATCTGATGCGATGGTACTATGTCATTATTATTTTATAAATATCAGTCATGTACTGAACATAATTCTGAACTGAAAGCCAATTTATTTCTTTTAACATAGTTGCAATTCTCATCCTTCTGTCCTTTATTAATATTATATAAACAGGCGAAGTAAGGAGCCCAAATATTTTACATGAGCAGGCTTAAGGGGTAAAGGGGCCAATTATTATTGGATAAATTGCTCAAACAAGTTTGTAAACCCTAATCAAAAGGCGATATAGAATGGTTTTAAAAATCAAGGCTTATGGAAATCATCACATGGTTTAACAAAATTAATGCCAATGTTTCACAAACGTCCTAATACTATTATCGGCTTTCGGTCTTTCGTTCCAAGTTAAATCATTTCTCGTTTTTGTTACGCTACGAGTTTGGCCTTGTGGGCCTCAGTCTCGATAAGGTGGAACCACCATTTTAGCGTCTCTCGAATTGGTTTTAAATACATTTTTGTCAAACCGATTCAAATTATTGAAACTAGCCAGGCAATATGGCCTCTCGCAAACGACCCGCTTTGAGCAATCTATATAACTATGTATGTATCATTGACCCTGAATATAACAACATGCCAACAGGTTTGCCATATGTAAACTGTCAGATCCCATTGGTAGCAATTTGGACAGGTCGTTGGAATGCCTAATATTCCGGAATTGTGTTCCGGAATTTTAGTTGACATTTTTGTTTCATTGTTATAATCTCTTACATAGACATCCATTTTTTAGTTTAATAATAAAATAGTGATAACATATTTATATTAGTACATAGAAATATTAAATTAAAACTAGAATAAAAGAATGAAATTATTCAATTTTATATGAAACTAAAAGCCAGTAGTTAGCTATAATTTGAATAAATTAAAAACTGAATTTTTCCTTAAATTCCTTGTCACCCGCTTAAAAACTTGTTTTATGTTTTCTATAGTTTTTCTTTTGTTACCTGCTTGCAGTTATATTGATTCTTCTTTGCTCTCTTCTTCCTCTTCAATTTCGTCTTCTGTTTCTTCCGCGTTTGCCAGAATTTCAATTGGGTAGTTTTTAAAAAAAATTTGTATCGGTACTCGTTGTCACCTACGTATATTTTATTTTTCAGTATTCTAGTATTCAGTAGACTCTTTTTTGAATTTCCCAATATTCTTATTAGATTTTAAAAAAATAGCTCACACATTCAATTATTGTTGTCCCTAAAATCTTTAAAACGGCAATTGATCCTAATTTGTTCTTTACTAAATCTATTACTTTTTCTAAGTCGTTGGTTTGTTTGTCTTCTTCCAAACCATATCAAATAATATTATATTGTATGAGTTACTCTCGGCTGTTATGTCTTGATTTTAGTTCTTAATTTTTGTCTTTTAGTTTTATATTATTTTCTTTAAAAGATGAGCTTCCATTGCAATTGTTTGATTTATTTTCGTATTTTGTTTAATTATTTCAGACGTTTGAGTTTTAATGTCATACACTGTTTGCAGGAGTCGCTATCTGATAGTGCTTCATACATTATAAAAAATTTAAAATATGGAATAATAAGACATAATTCTTCGAATTTAGCAACGCCAGACATTCACAAATTTTCCTTTAAATAAAAATTAAAATTTTTCATAATCTGTCTCTATTAAACTAGCATATTATAATGTAAAATGCATTCAAAAATTCTTAAGCTCGGTTTTCATTGTCATCCTATAAGACAAACCTATGACATTTGTGTCAAATGTGACATGTCAAGCAATTTTGTTTGTGGGCAGTCATCGGTTAAAAACTGTCAAGGACTAGCACCCAAAAAATCGCAATTCCTCTTGCCATGTCCTCGCATGCGTGCGCCGTTAATAGATAATATAATATATTAAAGTGTACAAAATAAAAATCTTCAATTATTAAATATTTATCTAAAGTAATCGAGTAATAAAGTCACTAATGACTAAACTACATAATTATGTGTTTTATTTATAATAAATATATTATATAAAACAGTTTAATAAATTAACAATTTTTTTTAAGAAGATCCGCCATCACTGTCCTATAAACTACTCGCATCCTCGTAAATAACATCAATTAAATGAAATCGATAAAACTTCGGTTCGATTAAAGTCAAATGTACTCCACTAACTCAATTTCGTTGGCATAATCAAGTCAGTTATTGTGTTGCAGCAGTAGCAGCGGGAGCGCCTTCGTCGAGGTTTCGTCACTCCCCCATCCCTCTTCCTTCCTGAACCTTTGTCCATTATTCTGCAGATAATTTAGTTTCGCAAGTTTAAGGGACAACTAATGTTCTGAGTGAGTACACGGGTCCAAAGACAATGGACCAATCACTGGGCTAATGAGAGGACACTGTATTTAATTATTGGTGCGGTCAAGTTCGCTTTGTGACTGCGACGGGGTGAAGACGACGCTGTTCTGACAAGTTTTAGGTTAGGAAAATTTGGTTGGCAATTGTCGATATCGCTTTGATTACGGCTAATAGAACTAAGGCATAAAGGACACCGCGAATTTATATAAGGTTCCTCTATGGACGACTTTAAAGTTTCTTATACAGGGCATATTTTAAATACGTTTCCAATAATTTAGAAGGTATATTCAGGGCAAGTCACCGAAAACAAAACAATGAATATCTTTAATAATATATTAAAAAAGGAAACGAAAGCAGGTTGATTTATATTTCAAAGGGGACACTTTTGTATCAAAATGTTACTAAAAGTCTCATACCTTTATATATAATTTTTATTAACAATTTTAGTTGTTAAGAATAGAGTAATTAGAGTTTCCATTGATAAATGAGCAAGGGCCCAACTAATTTAATAATTTTTATATTTATATGTTTGGAGATTCTTCAACTGTAGCTATATTTTATTTTTAATTAACTTTACCTTGATATCTGATTTACCTTAAAATAGACGAATTAAAACTTATGGTAGAAATATTTTAGTAAATAAGTAAATTATGTTTCGATTCCTTTTTTATTATTTTTATTATCGTCTGTTAATTTTTCTTCTCACAGAACCATAAAACATAAATAATTGGAAAATACCGTGATGTCATGAAAAGTTCAGTGTAGCCAATAGTTCAAAAGAATAATTCTCTAGATTCTCGCGAATTTATTCGATTTAAGGCTCATAAGGAAAAACTATTGGTTTTTTTTGTGGAGAATTTCGCGGATATTTACTGAAATCTTCGATAGAATATTTAGTTTCGATATTAGGTATAAAGCAACTCATTTCACATTTTTTGGATCTAAAAAGAAATAATCTCTTTGGAGAATTAAATTATCAAGTTCGCTTCAACTGACGCCACGTTTAGGCCCCTGCCTACCGAGATGAGTCTATTAATTAAACTATTCATGTACTTTATATTTCTTGAGACGATGCTTTACCAAGTTATATTATTTTTAGGCCTCTTAGTTTTATTTTGGTACTTTGGGACTTTGGTACTTAAATCTAAAACTGGGTTGATAGTTCCCGTTAAAATCCTTTATTGTTGACGCTGACCCTGAATTGACGATAGTTAGGAGGAACTCCATAACATTAGACGAAGCCCCGTAAGGTTATGGAGAAAAGCCGCCCTTCTGGGAAAAGTACAGATTAGCCTTAACAACTTAAATTTTTTTTTTTTGTGTCAGTGACATACTATATTATGTTTATTAACTTGCCAATTTATTTTCATGAATATCTTGCCAATTTGCTGACAATTCCTTAAAAAGTAGAACTTTAAACCTTCTTAATAGATCAAATTTGTGATAGTGACTATGAAACAAAATAGATCATAATTATTAAAAACATTCAACACCAAATTAACAATGTTAAAGATATTCTACAATTAGTAATACTTTTTATGGTTCTTGTTGAACTTATACCTTCGAAAATTGTTTAAATATAAATACGTATTTGTATGAATCTCGTCCAAATATTTCATACTTATTGCTAAAAGATAATTTTAAAAATATAATAATCTGCCTGATTTTAAGAAAGGAATTCTGTACTAACCTTTATTTTCCAACCTTTGAGTCCTTCCTAAGATTTACCTCTCCTGGCTTTGAAAAGGCTTTCCCTTATTACCCTGAGGTGAAAGTCGGAGTAACACTAACCTTAACTGTAATACGTAATTCCCTTCCCGTCTGTCACTCTAAAGAATACAATTTAAATAGGAAAAGTACCAAGTATAACATATAATTGAAGAGGTAATTTAATAGGACATTTCGCAATGACCGTTCATCGTGTTTTTTACGTCATTTCTGATTTTATAGATATTTAGCGGGATAAACTGCAACATATTGTATAATGTGCCACTTATTTGAAAGCTAATTTTATTAGTAATTTAATGCGTGGTATACAATTGTTTTTTTGGTTAATTACGATTTGTATTTCTCATTAAGAATTATCATTTTAATTTTTTTACTGATAAAAACAATTGTTCCTGTGGGGAGTATAGCAATCTGCAACATAATATTATGATTGTATACTGTACAAATAATGTTTTATATGAAAACATGTATTTTTAGATAAATCACTCCATTTATTGAGCATTTCTTTTTTTTTGTTCTTAAGCCCTGTGGCCCCCCATGCTATCACCCTTAATCATCTCTAGCCTGGCGGCACTGTAGCCTACAGCCTGCAGCTTATTTTACCACCATTCCAAGGTCCAACTATTTTCCCATTCGCCAATTCACTCCCTCATTCATTCCTCTTCGTTGATATTTAAACGATAGTTAGCTAAATCTCATGGTGACACGGTCCAGGATGGAACCGCTCAGTGGTCACCCATACACGACGTGACCGAAGCGATGAATGCTTAACTGTTACGAGAATATATATATATATGTACACTAATCTCGCGGCTAGCCTCTCTGGCTTGAGCATTCCTTTCTATGGCTATAACACACTGCTACCTACTTTTAATTAATTTTGATAATTTTTAAAATTAAAATCACAATTCTCTTAATATAATTATTTAATGTGTGGCACTTCATGGTCCAAATGATATAAATAAAATAATTAGGAAATGACCTGCATTGTGTTATTAGATAAGGATGAGATAGGGAATTTATTACTTTGTATTACCAGAACTAGCAAATTGTAATTTTATATGATAGCCGTAGAAGAAAAATCCGCTATCGGTCCATCGGCAATTTTTTTTTTTTAACCATTTTAGACCCTCTAAAACACATTTCAAAATACTTTTTTTGCCTTGCGAACGCTTTAAAATATTTGTTCTTACCTTAAAACTTTTAAATGTGTCCTCTGATTTCAATGTTGAAAAAATTTTAACTACATCATTTTTTTTTATAAATAATAATAGAACATCCGTAATGCTATAAACCATTCTAAAGTTTTTCGAAAACACTTTATTTTCTTAATTTAAGCTCATGTTTATGTTCGTCAGACTTATTTAATTTTCATAAACACAATGACAATTAACATTGGAAGTGTGACGTGTGTCTAAAAGAAATACAATGTTGCTATATAAATTATTAAATGACAATGGTCAATTTTACTTATGCCCTGTGTTGTACCAGGCCAACGATTTTAAAACCGTCAATATCAAGATCTCCTTTCTCATCCTCATCGGCGTAATTACATAAAATTAAAAAAATTAAACAAATATTAACTAATTTACCTAACCTGTACGGCCTGGAGACATCGCGAGTTGCCTCGCAAAAAAATATGTACATAAAATAAGTAAAATTAAACAAATTTTAACTAATTTACCCAATCCGTGCGGCCTGGAGTCACCACAAGTTGCTTCTCAAAAAATATACACAAAATAAGAAAAATTAAACAAATTTTAACCAATTTACCTACCTGTACAGCCTGGAGTCATCACGAGTTGCTTCGCAATAAATATATACCTAAAATAAGAAAAATTAAATAAATATTAACTAATTTACCTAAACTGTGCGGCCTGGACTCGCCAAGAGTTGCTTCGCAAAAAAAATATACGTAAAATATGAAAAATTAAAAAAATTTAACTAATTTACCTAACCCATACTTGGCTACGCCGACCGGCATGGACTCCAACGGCCGGGACACAGCTTAAATTAAAAAAAAAGTATTTTTTACAAACAGTAGATAAGTTCCGACATGCCGTAATTAGCGCACATCATGAAATGAAATAAAAAAACGAATGTCCAAGTTCACCTGCCGGTCAGACCCAATGTAATTTTTCATCAACGCTGTATGGCCTGGAGCCATTTCCAAACAGCCCACTTTAAATAACCGAACTATTTCCTGTCGTATAAATTTTCTTACTCGATTTGGCAACACCGCATTAATAGAAACTAGAAACGCCAATTATCATTGAAAATAATTTACTGTATTTGTTTTTCTAACAAACTTAAAAATTAAAAATAGAAAATTTTTATCCTTAATGAAAAAATTTGGTATGGTGTATTGCTCTATGAATTGTCTGATATTGATATTTAACTGTTTCTACAACTAGAAATCAGTGAAAATGGTTTATTTTTTTTATGGTGGAGACCCGGCAACAAATTTTAAGGCTTTTAAGGTAATTTTTTTTGTGTCAGTGGACCCAAAATTGTTCTGTATAGTGTGTTTCTAAGTGTCTAGAAACTTTCTGTAAAATTTCAATAATAACATCCGCCGTTTGAGTGTCGGCGTATATTGCCGACGTAGAAAATAACTGTCGTTTTATGGCAATATACAGTATGTCCCCCTAGGTTGAAATCATATGGAAAACTTTTTTAATATTTTAGGAAAAAAGTTATTCTTCATAAAAAGTTCTGCATGATCCGAAACTTAAAATACAGTCATCAGATATCAAATTTTTCATGCCGTATACGAAAATATGAATTTTGTTCAATAGTAAAGTACGTTTATTTTTGACAAAATCGAAAATTTTCATTAAGAAAATTGCTAAATTCTTCACAAACATCAAGAAAAGGAAAGCGTATCATGTTCTAACGTAATTAATAACGTTTTCAGATATTTACAATCAATGTGTAAAAAAGTTTATAAAAAATAAGAAAATCTCTTTTTTCAGATAGATCGATGTAATTGCACATTTGATTATAATTTTCAATTCTAATCAACTTTTCTTAATGAAAATTTTCGATTTTGTCAAAAATAAACGTGCTTTACTCTTCATATTTTTTGACAAACCTCGTATACCACTAAAAAAAATTGATATTTGATGACTGTATTCTAGGTTTTAGATAATGCAGAACTTTTTATAAAGAATAACTTTTTTTCCTAAAATTAATAATAAAAACTTTCCATATGATTCCAACTTAGGGGGACATACTGTATATTTTATTGTGTTACATTTTATCTAAAATAAATAAAAATCCCACAAATAAAAAAAAAATATGTAATGAAGTTGGGTTATTACGTACATTTTTACCTATAATAAATATAAAACATTTGTCTAATGTTAGAATTATTATTCTAGAGTGATTTTCCACTAAATAAGCTTGTCTTGTCTTCAGAGTCATTTCCAGAAGTCTTATTTGGAATTTTCTATATATTTCGCGGTTTTTTTTTATTCGTCCAGTGGTTTATTTTTGTTGCCTCTGTGCCACTTTTATAAAAGTAACAAGTGAAATAGAGATAACTTACTTGAAAGATTTAAATTAAAGTCCGAAATTACTAAATATAAAATGGTTTATTGCTTTTCGTTCTCAATTTTAACAATAAAAATGGCATGTAACAAACTGCCTTGCCAAAACTACCTCCAGTCTCCCCTATTTTGCTGAATATCTTAGAATATCTTATACTAATGCTGCGTTTGAGAATCCACATCGGATGCATCTGAGATGTAAAAAATCTTTGATCACGTGATTCAGTATACGTAAATGTAATGGGACAGATGTGTCCGATGTGGATAAAAAAACGCTCGAGATGTAAAAAATGCATCCGATGTGGATTCTCAAACGCAGCATAATATAATAGTAAAGTTAACTAAATAAATAAAATTAATGTAGGTATCAATAAAATTGCTAAGAGAAAAGCTAAAATATTTAGCAACATGTTTAGCTTGGCCACTTTCCATTTCTGCAAATGCCAGTCGAAACCAAAAAGTTGATAAACATATAACTAAACAAATAATAACTCGCCTTTATAATAAAACATTACATTTAATAAATAGAAAACAAAATTGGCGAATATGAATGCCTACATATTTGTTTGACGTTCCCAGCAAAATGCAAATTTTATGTATTTCTACTTCCGTATTCGATTTTATACAAAAACGAGACGAGTTCAAGCCAATAAGATATTGTTATTCTAAATGGTACCCACTTCTGTTTATATGATTTCAATAAAAAGTGTAAACCGAGAAATTTCTCGAGAACCACCCAAGAAAGGCAACAGGATTTTGTTCAAAATACATGTCCTTTTTATTTGACTACCTGTGGTTTTAATATGGACTGTTAGTTTTTGTATATAAATAAATATTTTTTTTTTGTTTAAATTATGGCCACTAGACTTTCAGAAATTTCGAATTCGAATAAACGGGTTTTAAAAAAATTATATTGGTCGGAAATTGTCAGACTTTTGATCAGTTATATCGAAAAAATTATGTACTTGAAAAATACATGAACGTACAATAAAAAATTAATTGCTGACAAGTTCGGAAGTCCAACCCTGTCGGTAACACAGGTGCTGCAAAATTCGGGGATGACCCCTTCCAATCTAATAAAGATGTCTTTGTTCTGTGTTATTTCTGTCCGGGATACTGATTGTGAGGAAATCATGCGTGACAATGAATTTATCTCACACATATTTATTGTTCAACAGGTTTAACACGTGAGGATAAGGAATAAATTCAGTTCTGTATAATAAAAGATTTTACGAAAGGAATATAAGTGCTTTTGGTATTTTTCTCCATCTCGCTTTTTCTTGTATCGCATTGTAAGAATTATGTCTACAGATATTACTATTAGATACTAAATTGTAGTAACTTGAGCTTTTACATTTATGGGAATTATCTATGCATAGAAAGACGATGATGGGAAAATTATATTTAGAATATATTTAATATGAATAGATTAAAAAAGAATGTGAAGGAGGAATTTTCTGCTTGTTCCAGTTGTTCTCGATTAAGGACTAAATAGTAACATTTTAAAATTGCATGCATAAAAGTAGAAAACCTTTAGGAATAAGTATCTGCAAATTAGATATATGTATGTTATATTTTTGTTTTTTTTTTTTAATAGTTTATGATACAAGGAAAAGTTGAGTATTTCGTGTCACCAACGGAACACCATTTGTCCGTGACTCATGCATTAATTTTTATTAAAAAAGAAATGTTAAAAATTAAATCTGAAATAGTATTAGGTATTTATAATTTTTGTTACAACTGATATGGCTGTGATGTACATATAATAATAGACATGGTGAGCGGAAAAAAGATCGAAAGTGACAAAACAACGAAATTGAAAATGATGAAAAATAGAACAATTCATCAAAATTACATAAGATCAAAAATACAAATGATCGATATAACGAATGATCGAAATAACGTATGATCGAGAGTACTAATGATTGAAATAAGATATGATCGAAATGGTATATGATCGAAAGTCAATTACTTATTTTTGTTTGGCTTTAAATATGAATTTCCACATATTTTTATAAGTTTCATTAATTACAATAAGTCAATTATAGGCAACATATTTCAAATAATAAAGTAATCTTTGCTTCTTTCGTCAACAATATAAAAACTTTTAACAATTTCTAGCCTTTTACTTCTGTCGCAAAATTTAGGTTTTTTTTTTTTTAAATTGTTCACTGATATTTTGATTAATTTTGAGTTCTTGTCAAGAATTTTCTCTGAGGATTCCTTTCATAAACGTCCAAATTGAAGGATGTTTCAACCTTAATTGTTGAACTAGGTTTTTGTGAGTTTGTGTAATAACATGAGTTATACAAGCCTATTAAATGATTGGGAATTGGTTGAATATATAAAGGACACAAAGTTAAAAAATGTAATGTATTTATTTGTAAAATGTATAAAACAATTACATCAAGAAGACGAAAATTAGCTAATGCAACTATCTTACTCTAAATCTTCATATCAATATAATAATCATTAAACTATCCAAATACATTTTAATATGGTTTGAAGAAGAACAATTTCCAAGTTTATAACTTCAATGGTTTTTGATTTTAAAATCAATTAAATATGAAAATTCAAGATTATAAAATAAAAAGTAAAAATTTCAGAAAATACATTGAATCGTTTTTCTGAAAACGATTATATTACTGGGTTAGACTTAAAACTCGTGAAACAAATGGGTCAATATTGTCACGTTAAACAAAATTCAACCTATATATAAAATATACATTTTCAATTTTAATATTCCTTTGGTTAATTTAAATAATTCAACATAATATTTTATATATTTTGATAAACATTAGATGCAATTCATAAGTACGTCCTTGATAAAAGTAAATATAACATTAGACTAGACACGTACTTACCTAATTCGATTAATATAAAAGTCGACTGGGTGAACAATAATGAGACTCTCTGTTGGAGTCTCATCCCGGAGTCTCATCCTAAACTCTCTGCCGGAGTGTCATGCTAGATTCTCTGCCGGAGTCTCATCCGGTACTCTTAGTTTGAGTCTCATCATCGTCTCGAATCCCAATAGAAGTGACGTAACGTGACGTGCCCTCGTCTCCTGTAGATGTTTAGCCCTTGGTAAGGCCCTTTGTTATATTTATTGTAACTTTTTGGATCTCTTATTTATGTTTAATAAATTGTTAATTGTTGTTGCTCTTTTATTCTCCCAAGTCAGGTAGCATATAGAGTCACTATTTAAAGTGACTCCATCATGATCGAATGGCCCGTGACAATATGTTTACATCAAATATAAGTTTTTCTATTGTAGAAACAAACTTTATTACTTATAACTGAATCTGAAAACCGACCACAACAAAAACTTCACTAGAAGTAAGATATACAGTTATTATTAAATTAAATGGATATTACTTATCACAAGAAACAGTTAACTAGCGGAAAATAAACCAAAACCAATAAGTAGCATAAAGTTTATATCACTAACCACAAGTAAATAGTTCACTAACTCTAGGTCGTTTAAAAACTAATTAAACTGTTTAATAACCACTGGTGACTATTTTCAGAAATCTTGTTTTACTTATAACAAGTAAACATTTTACTTATCCCACATAATATACATAGTATTTTTTTTTAACGTGCATATCGCACGAAGACCAACTTTGAGCACTACGTAAGCTTAAGTGCTAAATCATCTTAGTGCGAGACGGACGATCCACTCGAATTGCTTAATTAATTTTTTCTATGACCCACTAATGCATATACAAAATTTTAAAAATTAATTTGGATATTAAGATAAAATAACTATTTTTAAGATAATTTACACAAAAATTTTTAATTTTGAAATATACTACTATTAAAACAAGATAAATATGATGCAATATCTGAATTTATTGGTACACGTCACGACCTTCAGTGATATTTGAACACTAAAATTCTGCGCGCCATTTGTAATAATTGAGTACAGGGACGAATCTGTGTCTGGCTGAATGGCAATGTGCCTATGCCAAAAAAAAAGAGTACTGGGAAGGGGGTGATCATCATGTACTATGTTCTTGTGGTGGAACCTGTCGTGTAAAGTGTGAAATTCAAAGTAAAATTACTTAACGATGAATTTTCGTTTTTTGCTGGTAATGAAATAGACGTTTAGACGTCTATAAGGTCTATAACAATAAAAAAAAAATCATTTTGCCAGTATTTTGAGTCGGTCCGATTTTGCTACTACTGGTGTAGATATTGCAACCATGTTTTTTGTATTAGTGAAAGTGTTGATATACCACAAAAATTTGTAACCTTAAAATAAGTGTAAAATCGAAAATAAAAGCCGAAAAGTGGTTTAATTGCTCTCAAAGTGTTTGTATTACTCTCAAATAAGAGTATTGCCATTGCAAGTATTTTATGTTCAGTAGTTCTATCCCCATTCGCCATAGATTATACTATTTTTACATTTTTTTTTTAGAAAACTTTATACAGTCAGATGAGAGATTAAAATGGTAAAGTTTTAAATTACCTGGATTTATTTAAACCAGTGATACGATACATAAAATTTTAAATTTTAATAATATTTATTTATTCGGCCTCCTGTGACCTTTAAACAACTATTTTGTAAACGGTAAAGTTAACTATAGACCATTTAAAAAGTATGACTGTAATAAATCTAATTAATAATTAGTAATTATAAATAATCCTAACTAACGATTTAAACACTAAATTTGATTGTTTCAACATTTTCTAATTTTTATTTAATAATTTAGAAATTATATAATTCTATTTCTTATATACAGACACGAACAAGGTGTTGGTATGATGAACATGTTTATTTATTAATATTTTCTATTGTATTTGTTCAAAAATTATAACTTAAATTTAAAATGAACATTATTAAGTAATTTTAATAATTTTAAATAATATACCTACCAACACCGTATTAAAGTATGCATAAAAATGTTCTAGGTTTCCCATGTATCACAAGCTTAGAAACTCTTACTTACATGTAGGAACTATAATATTGTTAACTTCTTAGACATAAACATTTTCATCAATCTGTTAGCTATTGTACACGCTCATTCGGTGTTCAAAGCGATTTCATGGCATTCGTATGCCGTTACATGAAAATTTTTAATAAGGACCAGACTCCACACGATCTCATAGGGTATATACAGCGTGTTCTAACAATTCGTAAAAACAATAAATCAGAAGTTTAGTTATTAGTTTAAATATGCCTTAGTAACATTAAAATTCGACCATAAACAAATGTGTAAAAAGGTAAATTTTCTGGGATATAATATTTGCAAAAATTCAGATATATTTAGTGTTACCGATAACAAATATTCTTTGACCAATTATACCTAATAATATTTTTAGAAATATAACAAATTTTCATGTTATTAATACAGAAACAATATTTTTGACAGGTTATACCCGATAACATTTTTAGAAATATTTATGAATAGATAGTGGTGATATGTAAAAACTAATATACAACACTGGCTAATGATGTGTTATTTCTGTTTTATTAATAACTTCTTTATTTACTTGTCCGTCTATAATTCATCTCTTTTTAATTAATTTTTTTAATGTCTCCTTCTCGAAATAAATACAAAAGCGAAAAACATTATTAAAACATTAAAAACAAACCACCTTATTTTTCCCTTGGATACCACTAGAGGTGGAAGCATTATGACGAGAACAAAATAGGAACAGAAGAAATCCAGGTAACAGCAGTTAACATAAAAACATACAGTTTCGCAGTCGGAGCAGTATTTATCCCACTACGACATAATTTGAAAAAAGAAAATTACAGAGTACCCTTACGACAAATAGGAGAAAATTTTATCTTCGAACGTGATTTTAATGGCCCAAAAATATCATCTGTGGCTTGAGATTAACAACCACCAAAGGTAGGGTATTCCATGCAGCTGCAAGTGAAATTGGGTATGACTACCAGTCAACAGGAAAACCAACCAAACGACAGAAATACCTGACTTACTGGACTTCTACATCACTAGAAAAATACCCGCAAACTTTATTAAAATAGAAGAAAACTTTGACTTAGACTAAATGAAAATATAATTCAAAAAGAAATTAGACCCACATTGTGTAATAAAAAGACAGACTCGGTAAGTTTTAAAACTGGATTAAGTAATAGAATCGAACTAAGTGCTCTACTAAGAACAAAAGGACAGCTGGAGTACGATCTAGAAAAATATGTCATTGACATACAGCAATCATCATGGAACAATACACCAGGAATTACGACGTAGGCAATTCATACCCTAGAGAAATAAAAGAACTAATAAGAAGAAAAAGGCAAGAAAAAAATGGCAAATCACCAGATTCTCTGAAGATAAAGCAGTTCTCAACAGACTAATACAACAACTAAAACGAGGAATAAACACTATTAAAAATAAATCAATAGACACATATCTCAGAAAATTGACGAACGATAAATCTACTGATTAGTCTCTGTGGAAAGCGACTAAGAAACTTAAACGTCCAATATGTTTTATATGTTACCAATAAGAGAAGACAACGGAAATTGGGCAAGATCAAATAAACAAAAAGCTGACATCTTTGCAAATGATCTTGAAAAACTTTTTTAACCGAATGAAGAACGAGGACTTATTAAAACAAGAGCACACAAACATAGTAGAAATTCCTAGGGTAACGCCCAAAGGGGTAGCTAAGAAAATCAAAGAAAATATTAATTCTAAGAAAGCACCAAGGTATGATCTGATTACAGGTGAAATACTTACACAATTGCCAAGAAAAGCTGTAGTTAAACTTACTAATATATTAAACGCTGTATTTATACTAGAGCATGTACCTAGCATCTGGAAAGTCGCTGAAATTATAATGATACTTAAACTTGGAAAACCACCTGTTACGGCTTTTTGGCACACTCATATATTTTAGTGATCAATTTAATAGAAATACTTAAAATTCGATATTATTCTTAATTTGCTATGAATTTAGCTTACCTTTTAATTATGTCCAGCTTTCTGTTAATTTTTCTAAGAATTCTTAAAGTGCAGTTTTTTATAAATAATTATTCACCCTATTCATAATTCATATTAATAATCTCTATGTTTCTATAAAAATTAACCCCTTAATTGGGAATTGTTTATTATTTATATTTGACATTTAAGAATTAGGTTAATAATTTTAAATGACACCTCAGGTTTACCAAAATAATGAGAATCTGCAAATAAATAGTACCATGGCCTTGACCATGTGTCTGTCCTTTATTAATTAATATCATAATACAGGAAAATATAATTTATTAGAATATATGAAACAAAAGAACAATATTATGTTTTGTGGTACTAATGGTACTATGACCTTGACCATGAATCTATCCTTTATTAGCTTAGTCAATAAAGTATGAAACATATATTTTATTAGAGGGTTTGCAATAAAGGAACAACATTTTAATTAATTTTGAACTTTGATCCTGACAAGGCATTTTTCTGGATATTTGAGAAAGATCTTCCATTTTGTTTTGTGACTCTTAACTAGGACGGCGTCCTAACTCAGTTTGAGGATTTTGTTAGTCAAAAAAAAAAAACATTCATAGTGTTTTATTGGAAAAGATATTTTATTGAAAGATATAAAATAACAGCTATTTTGTGGATCTATTTTCAATAAAAACAACACTTAAAAATCACAATATCCACGTGGCCGCCCCACACCTTCAGGTAGGGTATAACCTTTATTATCGAACTTTTATTGCATGCGCTCATGTATCAAGCTTAACTTGAGGCTTACTTTTATTGTAATTATTTTAGGCCAGTAAGTAAGATACTTACACACTTGCTTTCACTTCACTCGCTCTTTGCTTACACTTCACTTTCGCTTTGAGATCTGCTTCTTAGCACCACTGCTTTTACCACACACACATCAAACGCACACATCACCAACACCATCCGGAGTGGTACACGAATCCACACTGCATGATATCAGCATATTCGCAACTGCATGTCTGACACACCTGTTCGCTTACTCATCATTGGCCCCATAACTTGCATGTGGAGCACTAGGAGGCCGTACGTAGAAGCTATAGCTTACCAGGTACCCAGGACTAGTAAGGTAGGATTATTCCATTTAGTCTACGGCCAAACAACGTCACTACCTACAATAAAACAAATTATAGATAAATATTATAGTCTTTTAACTAAGTTAAATATATATAAACTTACCAATAATTGCATGAAGCCCCTTGATTCAATCAAATTTAGCTGTGAGCCAAAAGTGTCGACACTAGCGGTAGTTTTATCTATCTCCCTTTTTATCTCTTATAATTTGTATAATATTGTTGCTATAACAGGAGATAGATGATTATAATTATCCCTTTGATTTACTCTGTACATATCTATTGAACGATTGATTACTAAAAGAATAAACCTAATCAATCAAGAAATATTATTTTATTATTTAATGTTTATTTACCAAGCCTTTTCTTCCCTGAGATAGAAGATAGAACCCACGATAGCCGCATTAAGGCGAAACCTTTTGCAGCTAACACACCAAATGAAGTTAAGTCCTATAGACCTATATATCCCTGTTACCAGTATTATCTTAAATTTTCGAAAAACTTTAACTAAAAAGATTTAAACCACTGATAGACATTAAAAATATACTATCTGACCACTAATTTGGATTTAGGAACAAGCATTCCACTATTGACCAAGTACACAGATTAACGAATGAAATAGAGAAAACACTGGAAGAAAAGATCTGCACCTCACTCTTTCTAGATGTAGCTCAGGCTTTCGATAAAGTATGGTTAAAGGGCCTTCAAAATAAAATAAATAAACTTCTACATAGGCAATATTGTGACATCTTAAAATTTTACTTGACTGATAGAATCTTTCGAGTAATACAAGAAGAAGAATATTTCAAGCTTAAAGAAACTAAAGCAAGGGTGCCTGAAGGAAGTGTTTTGGGAACAGTTTTTTACCTGTTATTTACCTCCGACATACCACAAACGCAAAATGTGAAAGTACCCACATTTGCCGATGACACGGCCATACTTGTCATAGGTAAAACCATAAAAAAATTGACCAGAAAACTTCAACATGCAACTAATAAAATCTATGAGTGGACAAAAAGATGGCGCATTAAGCTCAACGAAACTAAAACAGTGCAGTTTAGCTTTACTAATAAAAGATCAGTAGAATATCTACCAGTGACATATTCTAATTTGGCGAAATACTTAGGAATGAACATAGATAATAAATTAGAATGGAAAGAACAGATAAAGAAAAAACGAGAAGAGTTGGGTATTAAATATAGAAAATTATACTGGTTGATGAATAAATAGAAAATCAAAACAAGTGCTGAAGCCAGTATGGACTTACATCATACAGCTGTGGGGGATGTGCCAGTAAAACTAAAATAAATAACATACAACGTTTCCAGAACAAAATATTAAGGGCAATAGTAAACGCCCCTTGGTATGTTAGAAACTCAGACCTACACAGAGATCTAAGAATGTCTTCAGTCAGAAAAATAGAGGAAAAACATCGCAAAAAAAAAACATAAAAACAGATTGCATGATCATGTCAACATTGAAGTTCTACAGTTCCTGGACAACCGATACCTAATGAGAAGACTCAGAAGGACCAAACCATTTGAATTAGTGATGTGAAAGTGTGTTAAAGCAGAGCACAGTGAGCGTGTGCAGTGTACTTTTATATTATTGGGTGAACTACTAGTTTTAAGCCTCTTAAGTTTACTTAAGCAGACTTTAAAGCACCTGGTTTAAATAGAATCAAATCAAAGCTGATCTGGAAGTATCTTAAACTATTTAAAGATCTGGCAACCACAATAAGGTAAAACTAGCGTGGATTAGGATATACAAGGTTACCTTGGAAATAAAAAGGCTAAATCGCCAAAGAGGGATCAGAACCTCCATTCACAGGAGTCTGTATTTGGGATTAGCAAAACCTCTGCGCGACAGGCACTGAACAGAAGGGAAACTATTAAACACCAAACTACCCATAGATAAGAGGATACAGAATTAGTGAATTAGTAAGCTGCAGTAATAAAAGCCAAACTCACGTAAAGCTGCTGAGTTACTACAGCTCGAAATGCCCCAGATATCCAGTTGTGAGAAAATACTAACGGGGCATTGTTAGCTGAGCTTCATGTGATAGGATTACATAATGATCCCACCATTTGTAGATTGCATGAAAGATGAATAAACCTCATATACCATATTACCTAAGCATACCACATTACTTCTAGGTAGGCGACGACACACTCTTTTTGGTTTGAAAATGAAAAGAGCACTTCACGAATATTTGGTAGGTAGTAAAACTAACTAAATGCACAGTACCTACTTTTCACAGCTAGTAGTACCTAAATATGAAGAAAGCAGGGAAACACAATAGACCCAAAAGGCAGTGTTCTGTTTAAAACCGACTGAGATAATTACAAAGAAAATTCGAGAGAGGCTAAAATGGTGATTCTCACCTTATCGAGACTGGGGCTCATAAGGGTAAACTCGTAGCGTAACAAAAACGAGAAATGATTTAACTTGGAACGAAAGACCGAAATCCGATAGTAGTATTAGTACGTTCAATTTTTTATTTTGTGAAGCATTGGCATTACTTAGGCTCAACCATTTGATGATTTTCAAAAGCCTTGATTTTTAAAACCATTTTATATCGCCTTTTGATTAGGGTTTAAAAACTTGTTCGAGCAATTTATCCAATAATAATTGGGCCCTTTACCTCTTAAGCCTGCTCATGTAAAATATTTAGGCTCCTTATTTCGCCTATTTATATTCTATTTATAAAGGACAGAAGGATGAGTATTGCAACTATGTTAAAAGAAATAAATTGGCTTCCAGTTGACAATTATGTTCAGTACATGACTGATATTTATTTATAAAATAAATATGACAGTACCATCGCATCAGATCTATTAGAAAAAATTCAATATAATTTGCAATATCACAACAATAATACAAGAAGCCAATCTGACTTTCATGTACGGCAAGCCATCACTAAAAGTTCCCAAAATGTAATTTTTTAAAGGTTTAAAAAATTTAATAGACTGCCTACAGAAATTAAAAAAAAAACAATAAATGTATTTAAAAGTAACCTCAAACAATACTTGATAAATAAACGTACTTTCTTGAGATAATACTCTTTAAACCTGCCCTTTTTAAGTATTTTTCTTAATTTATTGTTATTTTACCCCTCGTTTTATTACTTACTATGTTTAAATTATTAATAGTTTTAAGACAACTTACAGCAACAAAACTATTTTTGTGTTAAAGTAGATCCTTAGAGAGCAATGTAATTTACAAACGCCTTCTTTCAACGTACAAATAAATTATAACTTTATAATTAAAATGAAAAACACAACAAAATACCTCGGTATCATAATTGATCAAAATTTGAAATGGGTTGATCACATTACGTCATTAAAATCCCAAAGTAAGAAGATTCATTTTTAAATTTTATATATTGAGCAAATTTATGACTAGGAGTTTACTAATTAATATTTACAATTCGCTGGTTGAATATGTAAACCAGCATTATATCCCACCTCTCTTTTATATAACAAAAAAGTGCTTTGTATAAGAACATTATATTTTTTGTCTTGCTGTACCTTTATTTATGGAAAGCCTTAATTGAGATATACTACAAACTATTTGCAATAAATATCAAAAGAAGCATACATTTTTAAATAATTTGACATTTAAGAGACATTCACACATCACAGTTGACATCTTGATACTTGACAGGCACAGCCAAGCATTATTCTGATTTTTGCCAAATAAAATGGCCTGTTAATTATTCTATGGGGTTGCGATAGAGAGCCAGTAAATTTAATGAAGGTGTTTTTGTGGCTAGGGGCGAAATAGTAGTACGCTTAAGTTAGCACCACCATAAAAAAGTAATTTTTAAGAAACTGCTTATATATTATTCATAAATTAGCAGGCTTGGCAACTAATTTCGAATAAAAATAGCCAACAAAATGGCTATAGTTGCAAATAAGAAGGACGCAACCGGCTTTAGAAATTTCACCTTTACTATAAACAGTTGTTGTTTGACAGGTCGTTAGAGAATGTTTGCAATCTATGGAATGTAAAGAATGTTAGGAATGTTGACGTTAGAAATAATTGGAATTCCTAAAATTGTCACATAAGTGGATTTTAAGAAAATTGATAAAAAAGTAGTTGGGATCAACTGAAACTTCTGAAAATCAATAGTGTTCTAAGCTAGAAGTGATTATTCAAGAAAATCAAAACCGCAAGTCAATCAGAACTTTCGTTCTAGAGTTATTGTGCCGGCATACATACACACAGACGAGCAGACGAAAATTGTTTTTTTGCATTTTCGGATGCAATACTGAGGCCCCTAGGTAGGGCCTCAGTAATAAAGATACAAAAGGCAGCCACTTTAACACTTCCAATATTTTTTTATAATTTGGGATAAAGGTGCGTCTGTAATAAAACAAAAAATGAAAGATATCCTGAGCATTTGTCTTTTCGTATAATATTATAATTTTAAATCGTGACATAGTCAAACCAGAGATCGTCAAATGTTCACTATATCTATGAAGATCTTAATAGGTCACAAAACCAACCCCTTGATTTTATACTTTACGTAGTCATTCAAAAGACCAGACCGGTTTCGGATTAGATGAGCCATTATCAGGCAGCAGTAGACCAAGCAGCTAGTACGCTTTTAATAAATCATACTGAAAAAGGGCGTGTTCTTCTACATTATTCGTTGACAATGTATATAAATCCATTTCAGAAAAAAAGTTACTTTCAGAACAGTTGCTCCCTAATAAAAATTAATATATATTTAATTTCTGCGCCTTCGTATTAATTTTGAAGAACTTTTGTAAGAAAATGGGTTTAATAATGTCATCTTACTGCCATTCGGAATAATATAAAGGTATAAACATTCAAAATTGAAAGTAAGAAGTACTGGCAGTCAAATTAAGATTTGTTAATGCTAATTCTGTAGTTTTCACATGGACTTGTGCAAAGCGTATTGAAAAACGTTAAGTGGCTGACACCGTATATGTTAATCATGTAAGATCTGCATTTATTTCATCTTAAAACGAGTGTGATCACTTAAACTAGTAAAATTAAATCTTTTAGAAGACGTTCAAAAATTTAAAATAATCTCTTTAACATTAAAGAGAGACAATAGTATAGAAACAAATATCTGTTTCCACAGTTGACAAGCATTATACATCGATATAGTGAAATCAGTACCCTTTTTGCACTGCTGCACAAAATAAGCTCCATAAAAAATGCATTATAATTTAAAAATATTGATATTTAAATCAGTAAAGTTAAACAGGTAATTACGAAAATCAATAGTGTTCTAAGAAGAAATTACCAAAGAAAATTAAAGTTATAGTTATAGTCATTGTGTCGGCGCACATACAAGCGCACAGACATACAGACAAAATTTGTTAATGTTTATGCGTTTTTGGTTTTAGAATGATGGGTAACGTGGAGAAAAGTGTTAAAAGTGGGAATAAGAAACATTTTTTCATCGATGCTCCCACTTTTAATTAAATTTGATGATTCATTGTAAAATTTGTTGTATTTGTATACCTCTTTTCTGTTTCTTCTGCAAGAGCTCGTAAGAGGATGAATGATATGGAGAATATTATTATTTAACTTTGAAATCGTCTATCTAATGCATTAGGGTTTCAAAAATAGAACTTTTTTCCATACATTTTCCAAATTTTCATAAAAAAATGTTGGTAAGGTAAAATTTGCGAAAAATAAATTGTGTATCATAATTATGTACACTCAGTATATTCGAGCTTTGAGACCACACTCTACACATTCACACACATCACACATAATATCTTGATTGATGTACTTTCTAATGTCTTAAAAATAAATATCTTAAATGTTGAGGTTCCCACATCTTACGGGCTTTATTTGAAGATGGTTAGGCTCCCCACAGTGTACAATACGAAGAACAATAAGTCCATGTCTTCGGACGAGTCTTTACAGCTCACCAGCAACGGATAGTACTGGTGGTACAAAAAAAGTATGTACAAGATTATTATTTTGTATTCGCGATAAAATGAATATTAAAAACGAAGAAAATTAAGAAAATGTGAATATTTTGTAGTAAGAACATCAATGAAATCATTTTTTATCATCAGACTTAAAAGGTATATACTGCCCTCCTAAACAATTTTTGTTTTTTAACACAGGATAGCTTAAAAGATTCCGCATTAGATGACCTAAGAAAAATAGCCATATATCACACAGAACATTAAAAAAATATTAAGAAATATTTACATGCTTTAACTTCACTTAAAAGACTTAGGCTGAGGGTTATAGGTATATCATTATTACAAGGGTGAATCAAATATAAACGGGTTTTTTTTTAAATCAACTGTATTTATTAGACGATGAAAGACAAAAATTTATTTTTCTTCATAGTCTTCCCCTTTAGAAATGCATTTTTCTCAACGCACGAGAAGGTTTTACATCCCAGCATCGTAAAATGAAACTGGTTGGTTCAGCAGTCAATTGCGCACGAACTCCTCCACATCTGCGTCATCCTCTAATCTTTGTCCTCCTAAAGCTTCTTTAAGCGACCCAAACTAACAAACAAATCGCAGGGCGATAAGTTAGGGCTGTAGGGAGGGTGTTCCAGTTGAGTCCAGTGCATTTCTTCCAGGGTGTACTTTTTGCTCGGACATCGCGACAGCTACTGACAAAAAGGTTTGGGATCTGAAACGACTGGCCCCCAGTGACCTCACCCAAGCATACAAGAAGCGCGCGCTCACTCCTGCCAACCGTAAATGCTCAGGAAATAATCCCGTTTATATTTGATTCATCCTCGTACTAAGCTAAATGGCCGCATATCCTTATGTAGCACAACAACCTTGGTCCCTCATCTGACTGCAAAAAGTTTCATATCGTGTTTTTGCTTGCTATTTGTAGTTAGGTACTTGCAGAGGTAGGGAAGCGAACATTATGTACTATGTCCCGGTGGTGGGAGCTATCGTCTAACCTGTCAAATTCAAAACAATGCTTCACATCGATGGAGTTTTTTGTTTTTGTTGGCAATGAAATAATTTGCTTAACAACAAAATGCCTTTGCAAGCATTTCTGGTCGTACGGTTTTGCTACTATCCATGTAGAAAATTTTTTAAACTTACACCGAAAGTATTTAAACTGAATGATAAAAAATGCTTGAAAAGGGATATATTTAATTGTTATACACGTCTAGAAGCAAATTATTTTATTGTCAGCAAAAAACTAAAAACTTCATCGATATGAAACACTATTTTAAATCTGACAGATTAGACGACAGCTCCCACCACTGGGACATAGTACGTGTTGTTCACCCCTCCCTTATACCTAACTACAAATATCAAGCAAAAAAACAAGACATGCTACTTTTTGCAGTCAGACGAAGGACTATTTCAAAAATAATAAGTATTCGAAAACAAGAAATAATTTTAAGTAAACCGGTATTTAAATAATTTTTTCAACTCGAAGGAACGCGAAAACAACTTTTAAAAATGTTTTTTTTACTCGAAACTCACTTCAACTAAGATTACGTTTTTTTTTTTGGTTGAGAGAGCAGGTTACAGGATGTATCATAAGTACTGGGACCGAAATACGAGGATGGAATGGATGGAAGAGTCGTTAGTAAGGGTTTCAAAGTTATATAAATTCTTTTTTATAATTATTTTAAAAAACGTTTATAAATTGTGACCTTTTTCCAAGCAACCGACTGAAGCAGGGGTTCCCAAACTTTTTGGTACGTGGGCCAAATTTCTTAAGTATTTTATAAAAGAATTGTAAAAAAACTGTAGCTAGTTATTTATATTTATTTTTATGAAGTTGTTACAACCTAATATGCATACTACTATGCAATTTTGCGTTATCCAAATTGTATAACACAATGGAAAAGACTAAATTTTTACATAGGAAAAAAAGGTGCACTATATTCAAGATGAATGGTCTTATTTCAATGCTTTGTTGTATTTGTATATCCACAAGTAAAACTCTCGATTTAAAATTCTAGTAATACTTGTTTAACAATAGCTAATCAGCCTTGCTTCAAGATTATAATCAACTTGCCCTAACCAAAATACCTTTAATTAAATGAAGAGTATCTATTGCTCAATTGAAGTATTATGTACATCTTAAATTAAATAGTCTTACACTTGTTTTAAATATAGTCAATAATACCTTGTTCCTAAATCCAATACAACTAAATTTGTTACAATAATAATATGATCTTTGACATAAATATATTGATTTTGGTTGAATTGTAATATAGTTTCATTGAAGAAATTAATAATCTTGAAATAAGATGAGGCTGTTCTTGCTTTTTATTAGGATTCTCACTGGTACCTATCCACCGAAAAACGTTTTTCAAAATTGTTTTTAGTTAATATGCCAAATTCCTCTGTCCTCTGTGGTGTCCCAACTACAAATTAAAAAAAAAAAATTTTATAACTTCCAAACCTAAACGGAACATAAAAGTTTGTCTTACTAAGATAAGAGGTCGTATCTACGAAATTAATATTTTTAGTAAATGTGGGTAGGTAGATAAGTACGTCCTTTTAGACTTCGCAAATAAGTTTTGCATATTTTACTAACCTTTTCTTATAACTATAGTAAATATTTTCTAATGCAAATAGGCCTTTAATATTTTGTTTTATAATAAAATAAAATTTAAGCTTATTAAATTTGTAAGAATCTTGAAATCATAATTTTCGTAGTAGATACGACCTTTTGTCTTAGCAAGGCAGAAGTCGTCTTTCCAAAAAGTCGTCATCCAGCATCATACATTTTTTTTACTTCTATTCCAGTTTGTTTCATGTTCTTATGATTATAAATTTACTTATATATAATAATACCTAACAAGAAGTGAACTAAATATACTTACATTTAAATATTGGTATTAGGTCGCTGAGGCCCCATTCATTTAACAAATGTTCCATTTCAATTTAATTTATTCATACACTTATTAATTGAATCACAAAGAATTTTTAACAAAAAGTCAAACGTAACCCTAACGATACGATGCAAACATGTAAGAAAATGGACAATAGGATGAACACGTGCTAATGCCAATTTGCCAGATTCTCTATAAATGCGTTGTGTCTCTGACTTCCGAATAATAAGTATCAAATCTCAACATGTGTGCCAGTCATATATCTACTGTATATCAGTGCAGTGATTGCATTTTAAAATAAGTTTCAGCTGGCAAGACCGTGCAGTGAATTTTTACCAGCTAATCTTTTATGAAGTGCATAGGTTTTTGATTCGAATTGTTTAATTCTTGCTCTGAAATCTAAATGCTTTGAATCGAATCCTTTTAAAACATTGAATCAAGTACGCAATAGTTGGTTTTAAGAGCCTATCATACTTATGATAAACGTAAGAGCTTTCTTAGATTAATTCACAATTCTATACTGAAATGAAATAATATATTCTCAGATTAAGTATTATAACACTTAAAATATGCCTACACTTCACTCAACATTTATTTTCTTACTAAATCGAGAAATATTATTTGAAGCAAACTCTGCTTTATTTCAAACAAATGTAATCTTCCAAGTGCTTTTCTTGAATGTAAATGATAATTTTTTTCTGTGTATGCTTTCATTGTTTAAATATAAATTTTTTAATACAAAACAAAAATATTTACATGTAATAAAATTCAAAATATCTCCTTGGTTTTTAACATTAAATACCAAATTGTCTTACAAATTATGACGTACTGGAGTGAGATGTATGAAACTGCTTATATTTTTACGATATAATTCCTTCGTGAAACAAATGACAAAAAATTAGTTATTCTGAATCTTAGTATTTGATTACTTAAGAGCAAAATTGAAAATATTTTTTTGCAAATATAAGTAATTTCTAATAACGAAGCCATTTTGTTTTTATTTATTTAAGCTTCTACCACTACGGGTCATTAGTCTATAAACGTATAAATCCGACATCTTCAAAGAATATACTATAAAATGTGTTCAAAAAATTAAGTATATTATGTTTTATAATATACTTGAGTATGGTGTTCTGTAGTTTCTCGGAGTCGGTTAGGACTTCTTTTATGTTTGGAATATGAACGTTCCAAAAAGTTTTGGCATACTTGTTGTAAGACGTGTTTAACTGTAATTTGGTCTCCTTTACAGCTACATGTAAGGGATTCTGCTCGTGTTAGAAAGCGTTTATATATTAAACGGGTATGTCCCAACCTAAGTCTCGACAGTTTAATTTGATCATGTCGATTGGATGATATTGATAGTTTTGAAGTTGCTGGTTTTATGTCTTTTATATTTTGAATAAGAACTTTTCTTTTCAGAAAAAGTCCTTACGAAGCCATTTGATATGCATGTTTCAATAAATCTGCATATTGTTACGAACTTGATCGACCACAAATATAGATAGTTTATTATCAGTCACACCTCATTAAATAATTTTATAAAAAGTTTAGCAACTCGCTAATTTATAAACATTTAATTGAAACTTACCACATTATATTTAGCTATAAGGGCACATCAGAATCTCCCAAAAATGTTTCGGTCTACTAGTATCTATATCTTACAATATGTATTTAGCTAGTTGTGGATTCTCTTCTTGAGTGAACTTCCGACTGCCAAATTTTCAAGGGTAATACAACAAGGGGTAAGACTTTTTAGAGAATATCTTGTTGTTTCTTTAGAAAGGATTATATTGAGTTAAATTTGCATTTAGGTGCTTTAATTGCAATTTGTTCAATCACTCTTCTACCTTACGTAAAAACAATACTCTACTGTACAACTATAATTTATAACTGTTCTAATTGTATTAAGTTAAAGAATGCAATCACTACAGATCACATTGTCTGGGAAAAAGAGAAGTGTGCGGCATATACATTAGCGGTTGACAATCTAAGGAGAGAATTGATCGGTGCTCAGTAGCAATTAGAAATAGTACCAGTAAGTTGTACTCTAGTAACTATTTAATCCTCATTTAATTTGTTTTTTTTTTATTAAAATGTTAGATGTTATTATTACTGAAACATGGATAGATGATTCAATAACTAGCAATGAAATATTTCCAGATCCCTTTGATTTTTACCGTTCTGATTGTAATTTTTCAGCTATCAATTAATTGCACTACAGGAGGTTGAATCTTTCTAGGAGTTATTTTATTGCTCTAGCTGTTGATTTGAATTACAGCATCTTTCGAAATTAAACCGCATATATTAAGTAGGAATGAATGAAGTATGAATCCTCAAACTCTTTGTCAAACAACTACCAAAATTAATATAATTTCCGTAAAGCAAACTTTCAACAATTAGATAATTTCTAACATTGACTGGACATTTTTAGAAGCTTTTGATGATGCAAATCAATCTTGCACATCTCTATATGGTATAGTGTTTTTGATAATTGTGTACCAAAAGAGAGTAATATCAAACGGTTAACACCTAGCGTAATAAATCATATTAAAAAAAAAAGTCAAAATGTTTTCATTTACAATGATTTAACAGCTTTAAAAGAATTTCGAGAACTTGGAGCCTCAATAAAACATGAAATTGCTACCTCTTACAAAGCATGTGTTCAATCAATGGAGAATAGCATTAAAGAAAATCCGAATACATTTTGGGCATTTGTTAATAGCAAAAAGGGTACATTTAACGTTAGCGATAATATGGCAATATTCTTAAAACACCAGACGACATTGTTAACGAATTTTCAAAATAATTTAGTAGTTCTTTCACAAAATCATCTAAAACAGATCCTTCTGACTCATATACGAATACTGCAGTAATTGACTTTCAATTATTTGATGAAAAAGAAGTTTATGATGCTCTAAAAACTACTAAATAAACAATGACTGCAGGTCCCGATCATATATCAGCGTTCATTTTGAGACTGTGTCGCTGTTCTCGCATCTCATTTAATAACATTTATTAACATTTGATTAAGGTATAAAACAGTACCTTTTCATTGGAAGATTTCTAAGGTATGTTCTATCTACAAAAAAGACAGTCGGTTTGGTATTTGTAACTTTCGACCTGTCGCTATCATCTCCAGTTTTAGCAAACTCTTTGAAATACTTCTACGAAAACACTTATACTATCAAGTTGAGAAAATCATTTCCACTAATCAACATGGTTTTATAAAGGGCCGATCAACTACATCCAATTTAATTCATATTATTCAACACATAGTAGAGGACCTAGACAACCATTTTCAGACTGATGTAATGTATACAGATGTCTCAAAAGCTTTACCATGGCATATTATTAAAAAAAAACTGAACAAAATTAGATTTTCATCGAGCCTAACACGTCTGTTCTATTCTTATCTATCGGATAGAAAACATTTGTCGAATGTAGTGGTCACAGGTCTGTTAAATATTTGGAAACTCTGAAGTACCCCAAGGCTCAAATATTTGTCCCCTTCTCTTTAATATTTTTATTAACGGCATCGTTGAGTATATTAGTGTCAATATCTTGTAATATGCGGAATATATGAAAATATTTTATAGAATTTTCGATGTTAGAGATTTTCAATTACTGCAGGCAAACCAAACCAAACCAATGTGCAGAATGAATAATTTACCTATTAATATGTCAAAATGTTGTGTGATGTCTTATGTTTTAAGGTCTAAAATAAACTTTAATTATATGCTTGATGGCACTAATCTCCAGAAAACACATTCATTTATAGATCTAGGAGTAACATTTGATCCTTAACTATCATTTGAAAATTACATCGAAAATATTATGTTATCTTTTAACAAATCTTATGGATGTATTCTTTTGTACACTTGAGATTTTACAGATATCGTTACTCTCAAATATCTTTATTTTGCATTCGTGTGCTCTAAGTTAGAGTTTGCATCGGTAATTTGGAGTCTCAATTACAAAATTCATATTTACAGCCTGGAATCAATTCAACGTTGATTTTTGAAGCTCCTGTCTTTAACAAATTGGTGGCGAATATTCTAAAATTGGTATCCCACATAATGAGTTATTAATGAGGCATTCAATTTGCACCCTGAAAAATAGAAGAATTTTTTTCAAATTTCCCTCTATTCAAAATTATTCAAAATCAATGTGATTTTCAATATTTTCTAGAGAAACTTCCTTTCTATATTCCTAGATTGGCATCTCGAGTAAATCTGTCCGTTTACTTGCCAACCACAAGTACTAACGTTTGTAAAAGCTCGCCGCTACAAAGAATATGCAAAAATTTTAATGGCATCTGTCAATTTATACATATCTTTGACACTTCTCTGTGTCAGATTAAGTCTTTTTTCTTCAGTAGTAGTTAATAGTTGTCATAAAATATAATATATCTAAAGAAAAATGTAAGTATTTTATGTTTTTCATATGTTCTTAGTTTATAATTTGAGCTAAATTGTAAACTAAGTAAATAAATAAATAATTAATTTGTAAGAAAACAAAAAAATGTTTAACAAAAATACTCACCTCGCGTGGTATTTGGAAAGAATATTTAACAATATAATTTTTATAAACAACATTCGCTTTGTTTCCGCAAGAGGAAATCGATTCTGTATTTTAAATGTATATATCAACAACCAAAACGATTTTTTGTCAATTTTTCTTCACTACATTTACTTTTCGCATAAATGATTGTTACGTTACTCTGGTAATTAAGTTGGGATTGAGTGAAAACACTGCAGCAGTGTTTTCATATATTTTTATTATCGTGTGTTGGAATAAAAGATGCTTGTCATTGGTTGATGTATTATAGTGTTAACTAATCTGGTTAATCCACTGGTCCTTTTTCATTCTTACTGACTCTCGATTTTCGTAGTTAATAAAGTTTCTGTGGTGGATTTTGTTTATTTGACCAAGCAATTGTTTGCGGTTCTCGTGAAATGGTCTTGCGGGCCGCACATTGGTATCTTCACTAGAGCATATTTGTGATTATATTATATCTAATTACCTTGTATTAAATAGTTAACATCAACGAAGAAATATTAAAAGAAGCATTTATAATAGAAAATGAAATAATAACAACACCTTCTAAGACAACTGAATATAGGAGAATGTGAGCACAAAGCTTATAATTATTTTAATAATATTAAAAAAGCTTCGCATTCAAATTCAAAAACTGTGAAGATAGGTTTTTGAACAAAATCATAATATCAGCAAACAATGCATCGAAGATTATTTCTTTCATTTATTTAAAGATACTGTGATGTTTGTTCACTTTAAAACAACAGTTTATTTATTAATAATTTATTTAAACACTTATTTATTTTATAACACAACTATTCTAATTTATATATACTTCGAATGTCTTTAAACTGATCACTATTTATATTCACCACTGTCTATCTACTAATTACTATTTATCTTCACTGTCCATATAACTACTACTCTGATGGCTCATCCACCAATATTTATATACAAATTGGTGGTCTAGAATGTTCCTCCACCAAAATTACCAGAATGTACCAGAAACGTTATCACGTTATATTTAGACTATAAATAGTATCTCGTTGACTCTGGAATGTTCGCAAAAGTGTCTCCACCATAGTCGTCACATAGGTTTGGTCTTAAGGGGTTTAATTATGTATAATAATCGGACAAGTTGAGCCTCAAAGGCCAAATAATACAGAGAGGGAGTATTAGAGCATGACTGAATAATGAAATGGCTCACATTACAATACATTTAAATTTCAAGCCAGAAAAATTGTTATTAAGAATCTCTTTTAGGTACATTATGATATCTTATTTAATTTTGGCATTTTAATTTATTGGCTAACTATATTTTAATTACTTTATATTTAATGTAAAATCGCATATAAAAGCCAGTACCAATATGTAACTAGTTAATATTTGTAGATAATTCATTTCTTCTGTAGTTATTAAATATAGCTATAGTTTCAAATAAATACAATTAATTAAATAACATGATTTACATGTTTACCTTTCTTTAAATGCTTTCTTTTCATTTTAGATATTTTTTAGATATATTTAACGCTTTCAGTCACGACTTTTTTGTGTGCATGTATTTTTTAGGTCTATTTAATTTTATTTTTTTGTTCTCTAGTTTTTCAGTTTGAATTGAATTGAATATATAATGACCTTAAGTTACAAATCGATACCATGTAAAAAAGGGTGTTTATTTTTATTTTTTATGGTCTTTTACAAAACAGTTTTTGTCTAATAAAATTATTTATAAAATTTTCGCGAATATTTTCACTGTCTATTGTGGCATCGTCTTCTTCGACAGCCTGTATTTCAGACACATCTACTTCCATACCTTAATTTTCTTCTGGTGTTTCTTATATATAGAGTCTTGTTGCTCACCTTTTGTATTATTCTTGCTTTCATCCCCACTCCCTTCATCTGTATCCCATCGCCTATGCTCACCCACCAAGTCATTGTCATCGCTTAAAAACCAATATCTAAGTGAACTGACTCAATCATTTCTAATAGCTCATCATCACTTAAAGGATTATTTTTATATTATGCCGCCTTAGTAAAGAAAAGACAAAAATAATGAAATAATAAAGAGGTTAGGTAAGACTTACCAGGATTACCAGATCGTTTAAGTTACAGTGCATTCAATTGAATACAATCTGTATTTGTAACGTGTGGAGGGTAGGTTACTCCAAGGCACTTAGACCTCACTAGGGCCATTGTAAATTTCCTTAAGATGATAGGCACCCCCTAGCTCATTAGTCAACCTACAGATTTAATGTAGTTGACAACGTCGCCAAGAAGTACTTCTCTTATATCGGCCGGTGCTATCTGATACCTGCCAAACAGAAATCTTCTAATAAATGAGAGCATCGAGCAGTCGTAGAGAATATATTCAAAGATCTCATCTTCTTGTTCGCATCCCCTGCAGAGTGCATATTCTGACAGACCCTTGATATGGAGATGCTTCCGTACTTGGCAATGACCTGTCAGAATGCCTGAATTAAATACAATGCTTTTTGAGTTAAGTTCACAAAAAAAATATAAACTTCTGTTTGAAAACTATTTATAACATTTAAATAACGTATATTTTATTTAACAAACTCAGTAAATACCACTTAAAAATGTGCCAACTGCTCCCAATAAAAACAGAAATACACAACTTCTGTTATGAGTCTGTGGATACCGTAACATTTTTCAATAAAAATTAAAATTACAAAATAATAACATGGATGAGAATACAAGTTCTCTTTGAGATAAAAACGGGGTCAAATAGTTATAGAAGATTCAATACATAAATGAATAACTGCAAAAAAGGTGGTAATAAAATATTGAATTAAAAAGTTACCGAAAGGCTTAAACGAACATTCTCTATCCTCCAATTATATTATTGTGTTTATATTTGATTCTTTATTCTTCGGTCTTAAGCTGTATCTCACCATTCGCTTATTATTTATTAAACCACTTTAAAATAAACTTTATAAAATCTTGTGTTTTTCAGTGCACACAATAGATCAATATGCGTGTTATTGCCTTAGTATTTTCTCTACATAAATCTCCATTCGCTGGAAGATCAATGATAAAAAGAAAAGACAAGATCATATAAATTAAGAAAATGTATTGGTTACTTGGTAGGTATTCCAGCATAGCTACATATAACAAAATTATTTTATATAAACAAGTTCTCAAACCAATTTGAACCTATGACATTCAGCTCTGGGGTTGTGCTAGCAACAGTATTATTTTTAATAAACCAGAGATTCAAGAACAAAGTGTTGAGAAACATTGTCAATACTTCTTGGTATACTAGAAACAGCGACCTTCATCGATATCTTCAGATGGACACTGTTGACCAGTCTGTCACCAGATTGTTTATTTTAATGGAAATCATGGAAATGAAACAAACACACACACACACACACACACACACACACACACACACACACACACACACACACACACACACACACACACACACACACACACACACACACACACACACACACACACACACACACACACACACACACACACACACACACACACACACACACACACACACACACACACACACACACACACACACACACACACACACACACACACACACACACACACACACACACACACACACACACACACACACACACACACACACACACACACACACACACACACACACACACACACACACACACACACACACACACACACACACACACACACACACACACACACACACACACACTCACACAGATGTATAAGACTCGAGTCGGGTAAGTTCTAATCCTGTAAACTGGATCCCATTCCGTCCACCCCCCTGCTAACTCCTCTTAGGTTCATCAAGATCAATAGAATTATATGCCATGCATTCTAAAAGGACATAAAGGATGACATATTATCATCATTTAAACAAAACGTTGCTGAAAGCTTGCCCCTGTTATGTCGTCTGTTTGTGTATCATGTGCGTGTGCATTCTGTCATGTGAAAGAGAAAGTTCTATTCGTCTCCCAATTTGATGACTAGCTGGACCTTCTCCACATAGTCGCCTCTTATACGAGACCAATTTAAGAGAGCCTTTTTTTAAATTAGCACTGTTTGCTTTATGGTCACGTGATTAGAAAAGCTATTCGATCCGCTTTGCAGCAGGAGGTTCTTTTCAAATATGGCAATAAAATTATTAATAACAACCACTATTTAAAGATGAATACATTTTTTTAATTTTTTAATTTAGTTTTTTGTCCTTGTCCCTTACCTATCTCTTATACCACCAGAGTATACCTATTTTCGATACCCCCTTAATTAAAAATTACCTTACGATGTTTGAATGAACATTTTATCTATGAAAAATCTAATTTCGAATTGAATACTGAAACTACTGGTTGTTCTGCAGGATAAATTAACTTTTCTTGAGATTGATCTTTCTTTAAAATCCAAAACCGACCTGATGTCCCCAAATAAATTTTCCAATGCATCCTGTTTTAGAATTCTGGGTTTTAGTGATTCAATGTTTTTTCTTTATTCAATAACTCTACAATCTTCTAATAGCCACTAGACTTCTAGCACTAGTTGGAGTTTTATTGAAGAAAACAATGTAAAAGAGAAAGAAAGTCATATGTTTAATTTAAATTAACTACCGAAGAAATGTTCCTATTAAGTTACACGTATCTATTGTCTCTGACAATATACACAGTTTAGGTAAGCTGTGTTAAGGTTTGGTTTCGCTTGTGCAGCAGACGCATGCAGCTACTGCTTTCAGCCGCTGCTGCAGCGGTCGCAGGGACTGATGTGCATTGTTACGGTAGTGCATCGGTCGCATTACATCGCATGCGACGGCTGTATCAACTGCTAGGAGGATCAATCTGGACGCAGCAGTCATTGCAGAACCACGTGTTTTTCGGTAGTGTTTAGAGATATTGTTTTTGTTTTTTAATTCCTTGGTTTTATATAATAATACAAAAAAAGAGTGGTAAGAAACAGTTCTCCAGTAATGAGGAAATGGTACTAATTGAATTGGTGTCATTTCACAAATGTTTGTATGACAGTTCGAATAAAAAGTTTAAAGACAATATTGCCAAAGATGTGTGGAAATAAATACCATCTCACATTGAGGGTTAAAACAGGTATGTAATATAAACTTTTTTGCTAATAATATTATAATATATAAAGTTATTATTTAAAGAAACACAGATAATGAGATATACAACAAAGTTCTTAAGTTCTTAAAACTTGATTATCCTGCCAAGGTATTCTTCCTTCGGTCATAAAATTTTTTTTAAATTTATCCCTTACGACAAATCCTTCGGCATTGGCAAATCCACCACCTCTTACTAAAGGTAACATATTTCTTCTTTCTTTTTCGACTGCTATATTTGGTCCAAGCTCAATAAAATTTCTGGTGTCATCCAAATCTTCTCTCAGTAAATTATGGAGGCACAGTGTTGCCATTATTAACAAATCTGCAGTGCTTGGCTTAACTGCAATAGGCGTAAAAAAAACTCTGAATGTTTAGCATAACAATCCGAAAGCATTTTCTGACACCCTTCTATCTCTACTATTGAAAACAGATTTATCAAAACTTTCTCGCGCCTGATTTCTATTGTAGGGTTTCATTAGATTGGGATGAAATCGAAAGGCTTTATCTCCAACAATACTGTAAGGAAATATATTTTCTGGAGGAAAACAAAATCTGTTGCTATATATCTGTTTGCCTATGGTAGAATTTTCAAATATTCCACTATCACCCTCTTTGCCACACAATCCAATGTCCACAGCTAAAAATTTATATCAAGCGTCAACCACAGCCAAGAGCACAATTAAAAAGAAGTTCTTATAGTTGAATTATAAGGATCCACTCTTTGCTGGACATACTATACGGACATGTTTCCCGTCAATTGCTACGACACAGTTGGGAAATTGCCATCTTTCCCAAAATTTTATCGACTTCTGCTTACATATACTTTCATTAGGGAAGGCAATAAAACAGGTACTAACCTTTTACATATCGACGAAAGAACAGCATTAACAATTCTGGAATTGTGGCAGTGTGAAATCCGGAACCCAAAAGCGAGAGATCTAAATGATTCGCCAGTTGCCAGATATCTGAAATAAAAAAATTGTTTTATTTTTACAGATGATGAATGCAAAGAGATGGAGGTCTATTCGCGATACATACAATAGATTAAAAAGAAGTGGCAAATTAGGAACCGGATCATCAGCAGCAGTAAAGCGCAAAAAGTGGCCTTTGTTCGATTACCTTTCCTTTCTCGAAACGGTTCCAGAGGAAAGAAGGTAATTAGAGATAGTGTTTTTTTTTAAACTAGCAAATAATTTAAAGTTTTGATAACATGCTTGTGTTTATTTAGTACGATATACAATAGAGGAAGAATCACAGGAAAGCAATGACGAGGCGGTTTCTGATGCAGACCATAATTTGGTAGAAGAGACGCAAAGTACAATAATTGACGCCGTCAACGTCCAGTGTGGCAAGTACCTGCACCCCTGTCAGAGCCCATAAGAGAAAAATTACTGACAACATTTCAAAATTACTTGAAGAGAACAAAAAGGCCAGAGAGAAAATCGTCTAAACATTTCTGGATAAAACCAATGTTCCTCAAGAAGACGATGTAGATGTGTTCTACAGAAGTATCTCTTTAGGTGTAAAACGACTTCCCCCGCATTTAATTGCAAAAGCAAAACTTCGACATTTAGAAACTGTAAATGAGTTACAATTGCTAGCAACTCAACCAAAGGATTTACCTCTACAGCAAAACAGGTCTTCATTAAATAGCTGTGAAGAGTCGCAATGGCAAGGGTATAATAATAATCAGGATCAATACGACCAATTACGATATCTTAATTTAGATTAAAGTTAAAGCGTAGCTGTTATTTGTCTTAGAAAAATTAATATTTTTTCATTTACCTTAACGTTACACCTAATTTTTGTTCAGTTGTTATCGGTCGTTGAATTATGTTGGTGGACGCTTTCTTAATGTCTGTTTCAATGGCAGATAGAACGAAGTGAAAGTGGTTTTTTGTTAGTCTAAAGACCTGCTGAAATTTTTCTTCATCGTCCACTAGGTATTTACATATTAAATTTTTATAAGTTCCTTCCTTATTTCTTCGTCGAAACATTAAGTGTTGTGGTCTTTTCTGAACATTTCTGTTAATTATGTACACAATGGTTTCGTCTTCTTCTTCGTCTAATAAGTAAAGAGCTAATAATCCACCACGATCCATCGTTTCACAATGAATGCTCAAAACGAACTGACTAGACAGCGACTTTTTAAAAACACTTGCATTTCCACTGCACAAGGTGAACCACTTCAACTGCCAGCAGTAAACGCAGCAGCGACTGCAAGCAGTGGCTGCTTGCGTCTGCTGCACAAGTGGAACCAAGCCTTTATATAGATGAAATATATAAAATATCTACAAAACATAGTCCATATAAATTGTAAAAGACAATAGATACCTAAAAATAAAAAGGTGGAACTTTATCGTACTTGGAACGTCACATATAATTCATTAATATGATTTTATTTCATGGGCTCTATAATAACACCTACAAGAGGTAAAATGGCTTTCTTGAATATAAAGGAATGTCACATCTGGTTTGTCATAAAGACATAATTTTTGAGAACTTCCAGCAACGTTGAAAAAAAAAACGTAACAAGGTAGCGCTATAATATCACTGGAACGTCTACATTGTTTCATCACAAAAATAAACGTTTCTACGCTAGGCTTAAACGGTTAAATATCCATCCCATAGATGGAAACAAATGGATAAACAAAAGTTGCAATATAACAATGTGCTGTACAGGTTTTATTAGTTACTGAACATTTTTATTTAAATTATAATATTTCTCAACGACCGAACAGCTACTCGTAATAAAATCAAAGCAAACTAGGAACAGTTGTACCGCTTGTACTAATTTAAAACGTTCATCCAATATAACATGCATACTAAGTTGATAGAGATTAATGAGAGATTTAAGAAAATACGATTTTGATTACACCATTATGATATTATGCATGGAAGACTAAGCAGCTTAGTATAATTAATGTAAGCAAAATTACCAATAGTTTAGGGTTTTTTATTTGTTAAAAGAAACTTAAAAATTTGCATGTATTCTTACGATATTTTTAATATGTTATATTTAAAAACAGTACTACCTAAATTAATTGATATGGTTTTTGAGTTTGTTTTACGAATAATTTAACCCAATGTAGTATTTTTAATTCTTTTGATATTTGTTTATTAGTAATTTTTTCACGTTGTTTTGACCATATACCTAGTTAAATTTATTAACAAATTATTATAATTTTAACAGTTTTTTAACGAATGTGGATATTTTTTTCAATTTGTTCTCCACAATAAAAAGTACATTAATACTTTATCTTGACTTTGTTTACGATAAAGCGATTAAAAGTTTTTCAAACTTCAAAAATTAAAGGCCAAATGAGTTTATGTTAAATAATCCAGCCAGTTCACCACATTGTTTGACAGACATTAATATAAACTACATATTTTTTCTACGCCCACTTGTAAACCTATTATCTGTTTTCTGCACAAACTGTTTAGACCATAGCAGTCTCTTGAACGTATATAATTTCATATCAATGCTAGAATAGATATAAAATCCACCAACCTGCTAAATAATAAAATTTTAAATTAGGAAGTAGCAAATCTGTCAAACTAATTTTGACTATATTTTTAATTATAAAGAATTCTTTTATGTGATTCTAGTAAAGAATCGATAAATAATTGCAATCTACAAGACGTTCGTCTATTCTACATTCACAAAAAAACCTTAATTTTAATAAAAATATCTGAAACTGCGTTTTTGTGTGTACGATCCACGATTCAATCCCGACTGAAGCAATTTTTTTTTTTAGTTTATTTAATATAATTACAATATTACAATATTGATAAATGTGTTATTTTTAAAATAAGTAAATATGAAAAAGAAACTGTAAATGTAGGAAAATATACAGTGTGTTCCATAAATTTGGATCCATATGGGAATTTTTTATTATTATGATTAGAAAAAAACGTTTAAAATAGTCCATATTAATGTTTGCTAGGTTATTTGTCAAATTCGGTATTTTTTTAAAAAATAATTTTTTTTAATGCGAATTTAACAAAAACTAATTTGGATGTCCTTTCGCCACACCTCTCGCCATAAATGTTAAAAAAAAAGTTATTAGATTATGACTAAAATTAATTTTTTTCTAATAGTTGAAGTCCTTATTTATCTAATACTGAACTTTTAACTATACCTTACCTTGCAAATTTTTGAGAATTTTTTTTTAAATGTGAGTATTTGTACAGTGCCTCACGAGAAAGTAAGTCCTCAACAACAATTCTCGAATTATACTATTATTTATTGATTAGATGGAGTAGAAAAAAACTAAAAATAAGGTTTTTGAAATATTTAGATTTTGTTTTATACAATAAAATATATATAGTAAACCGTGGAACTTATTGAGAAATTAATATTAAAAAATCACAAAAAATTTTCAAGTAACCTAGTGATTTTGTGATTTTTTAATAATAATTTCTCAATAAATTCCACGGTAACCTATATATTTTATTGTAAAAAACAAAACCTAAATATTTCAAAAACTTTATTTTTAGTTTTTTTCTACTCCATCTAATCAATAAATAATTGTAAAATTAATTATAATTCGAAAATTGTTGTTGAAGTCTTACTTTCTCATTAGACACTGTACAAACACACACATTAAAAAAAAATTCTCAAAAATTTGCACGGTAAGGTATAGTTAAAAGTTCACTATTAGATAAATAAGGACATCTACTATTAGAAAAAAATTATTTTAGTCATAATCTAATATTTTTTATTTAACATTGGTGGCGAAAGGACCTCCTTAATGTGGGCTATTTTAAGTATATAAATAAGCAGAGGTGACTGCCCTACAAAGTTTCTACAATCGTAATATTTAAAAAATATTTGATACTTTTTACTGTTTTCGAGACATACTTTATTACCTGTAAACTGTAAACTAATTTTCCAACAGCCTTATTTGCAGGGATCCAAATTACTAATACACCTAATATTTTTGAAAATACTAAATTATACAACATAAAAGAAAGGTCATTAGAATAAACGATTTCAGATTTGTACGCAACACACCATATACGCTAGGGGGTAACATGATTGATAATTACAGGCAGACATAACTTACTATTTAAATGTACATACCATTTCCCAGATAATGCAACACAAAGTCTCTCATTATGAGTATATTAAATTGAAATAGTTGATCCAATTTTTCGATTGACATTGGTAAAGTGAAAAACCATTTGTCTCTTTATTTTATCTTCTATATCCAACGTTTATTATACGTTTTCTTATTTATTTTATTTATTTATTTGTCAGAATAATCCAAATTTTCCATTTAGAGGCATTTGTGGGAAACTCCAAAAAATTAACATTACTTCTTACTTCAAAGTATTTACAGTTGGGTACAAAATACATGACCATTTTGAAGTAGTCTTAAAATGGTCTTAGACACTAAAACAAAATTAAAACATAAATTAGAGTTGTAAAACTAAATTATAGGTAAATGAATAAACATAACCTTAAAAATACTTTTATTTACCTTGTCTTAAAGATGTTTTTCGGGAACAATCGTTGAATTGGCACACAAACTTCCAATTTATTAAAGTTGCAGTTCTTAATTAAACACTTTTTTTAAATGGGCACAATTAAAATAGTCTTATCATGTTTTATTTTTTATTTATATTGGTTGTTTCATAGAGGAATAATAGTCCGTTTGGTTTGGAACAGTTTTGCCAGAATATGTTTTTGTTATGTAGCAACGAAGAACTGCGATGGGACAAGACGGGGCTGATGAGTTAAATTAATAACCACCTCATCCTCGGCATGGTCTCGGACTCGCTAGTTCCCCGACAGCACATAGAAAAGCCATACAGCGTCCTCATTCCAGAGAGAGACGCATGGAGCAGAGGGGGAAAATCCTCTCCCAGACAGACTATGCGTTGTACACGAACGGCTCCAAAACTGAAAAAGGAGTAGGAGCGGGAGTTTTCGGCCAGAGGCCTAGAGTTGATATACCAATAAACCTAGGCACTCTGACCACGATCTTCCAAGCAGAAATGATTGCTATAGAATTGGGAGCGAGAGAGTTGATTAATTTTCTCCCCACAAACAAGACTAAAGATCTTTTCAGATTTCCAGGTAGCCCTTGAGGCCCTGAGCTTCAATCGAGTTGTCTCAAAGCTGGTTTGGAACTGTTTAAATACCCTAGAGTGCCTCAGTGCCCGGAACAAAGTTACTTTGATCTGGATTCCGGGACACAGTGGTGTGTAGGGCAACGAAAAAGTCGACGCACTTGCTAAAAGAGGTACCGAATCTTTGTTCATAGGACCAGAACCATTCCTGGGCATTCCAAAAAGCACTGCCAAAGGAAATATCTCAAAATGGACGAAGGGTGCAGAACTCACGAACTGGAGAGATGCCCCAGGGCTAACCCATTTAAAGGCGTTTATAACCAACCCTTCTATAAACGCCTCTGCTTAGATCCGAGAATGGAGTAGGAAAGATCTACGCATTTTCACTAGACTGATGACAGGACACTGCCGTCTGGGCAACCACATGAAAAGGATAGGTCTGCAACAAACATCGGACTGTCGATTCTGCAGCGTGGAGGACGAGTCTGCAGAGCACATTTTATGTACCTGCTCCGCTCTGGAAATAACCGGGTTCCAGATCTTCGGATATACCCGACTGGAGCTTATCGACTTTAAACAAGTCTCACTCAATTCAACCATGACCTTTATAAAAATGTGTGGCTTGTACGGTGAACTATAAGTTAGTAATGAGCCACAATAGACCCATCTGGGTCGCAGTGGAAGGCGTTGAGATCATCCTACTCAATTTTAACCTAACCAAACCTATGTAGCAGGTTTGTCTAAAAAATGTACTATATTTGTCATAGCCGTATGTCTTAGCGTTGGAATAGCACCGTCATTTAAACAGCTCTACATAGGGAGGGCGTCATTTTGTACCGTTTTATGATTGAAAGTTTAAACATGCAAATTTTGAGTTATTTCACTTTATTACTGAGTGTGTGATTTATTTTACACGTGAATACTGCTGCACGCCGAGGAAAAAAGTACTAGATTTAGCTTCAAGTGTCCTAGAGTACCAAATTCTTTGAGTATGTACTACATCTAAACTGATGGCCACTCGAACTTACACATAGAGATTTTTAGGCAAAATTTGAAGTTCAATATTTTCAACAGGAATGTAAATTTTTGAACGCGGCTTGCAAATTTTAAGAGCTATTTTTTTTTTCAGATTAAGCTTCATGACGTATATTTATCGTAGGACCATAGGTTTATTAAATGAAGTCATGCTAAAAATCAAAAAGTTTGTATACGTTCAATTTCCGCAAAAATTTTTTTTGGTCGTTGCAATATGGTTTGTTACTAAGGTAACATAAATATCTCTAGTCGTTTTTGTAGGTTTTTAGATTAAGGCCCTTAGGCCTTGTACACACTACTAAACATAAAATTTCGGTAGCAAAATTTTTAAAATGCTATATCTTGACATTGGATTGAAGGTTTTTGATGATTTTTGCGGATCTGGAATCCTTATTTCATGTAGATTTTATATGGTCTAAGCATTTTATATAAGGGTTGAAATTTACACATTATACCGGGTCGATAATAGACAAAAACGTAGCGTACGACGCGCTCTAAGGTTTGGCATTATTTCAGTTTTTGTAAAAATAAATTCTTACCTCAAGCTGTTTTTATTTAATATACTTGTCACTGTTCAGTACAAAACTCTCAGAGTTCTTTGTCCACCCCATGCTCATATTTCAAAGTAAGCATTTGAAAAATTAATGAACAGACAATTTATGTTTTTCAGGCTAATTTTTTTTTCATATATTAAAAATTACCAATACCAATTACCACTAAGTATCCCTATCCATACATACCTATTATTTGTTATTACAGTACTCTGTGTTTTTTTGGAATTGCAGGAACCTTGAAATTAGGTTTAGAATTACAAATTTGTAAGAATTGACTTTTGGCCGTTGTTAACCAATCTTGTATAATATAATGTAAAAAACATGTTCTTGTCGCTACGTTTTTGTCTATTATCGATCTGGTATAATGTTATTTATTGTTTCGGCCTTTACTTGATGAAAATTCATTTAATCTTAAAAGAGTAAAACAAAATTTGGTAGATTTTCACACTTTTATTTTAAAAATATAATTTTTTTTTTTTAATGTTAGTGTTTTTTAAAAATTTTTATATTTTTAAAATAAAAGTGTGAAAATCTACCAAATTTGGTTTTACTCTTTCAAGATTCTGGTATAATGTGTTATTTTCAATACTCAAAATAAATACTTAGACCACAGAAAATTTACGTGAAATAAGGATTCCAAATCCGCAAAAATCATCAAGAACCGTCAATCCAATTTTAAGTTATAGCATTTTAAACATTTTGCTACCCAAATTTTATGTTTAGTACTGTGTACAAGGCCTAAGGGTCTTAATCCAAAAACTGACCAAAATGTCTAGAGATATTGATGTTACCTTAGTAACGAATCATATTGTAACGACCAAAAAAAATGTTTGCGGAAATTTCACTCATACAAACTTTTTGATTTTTTGCATGACTTCATTGATATATAATAAACCTATGGTCCTACCATAAATATGCGTCATGCAGCATAATCCAAAAAAAACTAGCTCTTAAAATCTGCAAGCCGAGCTTAAAAATTTGCATTCCTATTGAAAATATTGAACTTTAAAGTTTGCCTAAAAATCTCTATGTGTAAGTTCGAGTGGCCAGCAGTTTAGTACAATCGTAAAATATACTAGACCAGCAACACTAGTTTAGCAAGGTTCGTATGCCCTGCCTATTTTGTGACGTCACCCCTTGTTTGTGAGCAGCGCGCAACTTAATGTGTTTTTATGCAGTTTCACGAATCTGTTAGCGTGTTGACATCTCTTTTTAGCTGCATGCATTTGCAAAATCCTCTTGCTCGTCTGGCCTCACTCACCATAGCGCTGGGCTCACTCATAGCGCTGGGCTCACTCATCATAGCGCGCCACAGACACGGTATACTTAGGTATACTGTGCCATAGAAACGCGATCTCTGCAACAGTTTAACTTAAAAAAATCTATATGTGGTAATTTAGACGCTTCATGAGACTTATAATTTGGTGGCGAGTAAACATTCATTGAAATATTTTTAGGGGTGGTTTTGGGGTAACCATAATGACAAAAAAGTTCTGTATAATTATAAGGATGGGTTATTCCAAAAGCACCCTTAAAACATTTTATTTAATGATTACTTATCCCCAAATTAAGACTCGTGAAGCGCCTAAATAATGGATTAAATATAGATTTTTTAAGTTAAACAGTTGCAGAGATATAAATTTTTTTCGAAATGTATGGCCCCACTTTAGGCTTCCGTAACTCCTTAGGGGTACAACTTGGTATAGAGGTAAATTTGGTGAAATCTGAGGTACCCAATACGCCCCTGTTCTGTAATAGTACTTTTGCGGAACACTTTATATTTTTAAAGCATTTTTTTAAACAATTCTTGTATTATTTTGCAGCTAGAAATGTTTAGGTTCTCTATTATGAAATTTTATTCCAGCGATGTTTGTTACCTCAAACAAAAATCAATTGCTAATACATTCAAAATAATTAAACTAACAAATACTGTTCCAATTAAATAATTTCTTGAAGAGCTAATAAAATTCGCGAAGTGCTAAATCCACGAATTAGAAAGCTAATCAACATATATTTTTTTGTCGTTTATACAACGCAATAAACGTTTAGATCTATGTAAAGCCAAAACTCACAACTGCGCTCTTCAATATGAAATGGTTCTTATCAAACTTGTCATCAACTGCGTAATTCTTAATCCACCTAGGTATATAAAACAGAGATTATTGTCGACAAAGGAAAAATCCGATTGAGCTGTTTCATCCCTGGCCGACTACTTATTGTCTTCGATGGGTCAGTAAGGTCGAGCTTAAGATACCACGGTTCAGACGCCTTGCGTACACAGATGGGTACACAATAGGTACGCGATTGTTGATTGAATAATAGGGAGTGAATAAAAATGAGCTAAGGGTCGCGGCAGAAACACAAAACATTGAAACCAGTGGTGTTACAATATCATTTTTCAATTAAGTCTTTTTAAAGGTATACAATTATTTTTGTTAAAGATTACAAAGGACTTGTATTAGCTTAGATACATAATTTTCTAAATTTTGTATGACGATTATCGTGCAATTGCAAATTTAATTTATATTACTTTCTGTCTTGAGTTTTTTTAGTATTATAGCTCTTATCATGAAATTTTGTCTAAACGTATTTTCAAATCAAACTCATTTTAGTTTATTCCTTATACAAATCTCATTCCTATAGCTTTTTATTTTTACTTACTGACGGTGTACATGAGTATATACTTGTGAGATACTAACTTTTAAAATTGTCTTTCTATGTTAATAAATTTGCAAAAATGATTACTATGGAATTGGTTGATTAATCTTTCTCCTGCTAATGAGACTATGAAGCGTATAGCCAGGAAGGCTTTACAATTCTAAGTTTTTACCAAAGTGATTCACTTAATTTGGAATTGTGTTAATACCTCGCTGCCCAGAACATATTCACTTAGAACTGAGCAAAATAGCCGACGCGTAAGAGACCCACTCCTTATTTTTTGTCATTGCAAATAGCACTGCACTGACTTAGGAATTTTCTGAAGGAGGATTTATAACCATCTTTCCTTTAAACGCCTTTAGTCAGCTCAGTGAATTCTCACAGGATATTGGGTAACTACCCAGACAACACACCATATCACAGAGATATCCACAGAATATCTTTTGTGGATATCCAATATATCCACAGGATATTAGAAATATCCCGTGGATCTAATATGGATATCCAAATGTTTGTCTATATCCAGAATATAGAAGATATCCTATGGATATCCAGCAAAATATCTAATGGGTATCTTCCAGATAATACAAGAAATCCCAGAGATATCCACAGAATATATTTTATGGATATCCAATATATCTACAAGATATTTTATAGATATCCAGTGAAACTAATATGGATATCCAAATGTCCATCTATATCCAGGATATAGAAGATATTCTATGGATATTCAGCAAAATATTTTATGGGTATCTTTAGTAGAGGTTCATAAATAACCAACGGATCTATCCTATAGATAAAAAAGGAAATAATTCCAAACTCAAATGTGACATTCTTGGACCGGTTTCGTCCTTATTAGGACTCTTCTGCAATAAATAGAAATTCTCGACTCCAGTCTCTAATGGAGTCTGATTGCAATAGCAATTTCGGTCGAACTCAATTACGGCGGGTTGAGCATGAGTAGATATTCAACGAGTGAAAGTGGTATCGCCATCTATACTAACAATTAGTAAGCAAAATCAAAGGTCGCTGTAGTACCTAGTTCAGAGACTAGATGGAATAAAAGCCAGGCGGGCTATTCTTAAAAAAGGAAATAATTTTAGTCCTAATAAGGACGAAAGAGGTCCAAGAATAACTTTCTTCTTAGTGGGCAAAATCAAAAATAACATCTAGTGGATATCCACCATGGTTTGCGTTCGCGCCTAGACTTTGATATATTTAGTGGATGCCCATGAGATATTGAATATACCTTAAAAAAAAATTAATTTTAAATATCTGAACGGTATTATTAGCCACAATGGCGTAATTTTTTAATAATTTGCTACATAATTACTATTATTTATGGACATTTGCATGTCTATAAATTACATCTCATGGATATAAAATAGATATCCACCAAGGACTGGACATTCAGTGGATATTTGGATGTTCAGTAGATATCCAAAGGATTTGGTGTGCTGTCTGGGTACGTAAGAAAGATAGGTTGCAACAAACAATGGACTCTTGGTTTGGAATGTAAAACACAAATCTGCAGATCACATTCTATGAATCTGCTACGCCTTAAAAATAACTAAGTTACTTATCTTCGGCTCTACCCGACTTAAGCCTACTGTTTTTAGAAAAGACTGATTAATTTCAATGCCTTTATCAAAAGGTGTAGTTTGTATAATTTATGCACAAATCACAATATATTCATCTGGGTACCAGGGAAGGCGATGTAATTATCCCTATAATTTTCAACAAAACTTCTTTCTTTGTTAATTTTATTAAAAGGTTTTTAACGATGTTAAAAATAATTTTCCTTTTATTTCATCATTTATTCTTCCATCCTCTGATAGTTCTATGCACCTCAATATTTTTATTGGTGTTTTTTCACATTCGGATAGCGAATGGTAGCGCATATTTCTACTTTTCCCAATTTCAATAATATTATGCTCTTATATTCTTCTTGTTTCCTTTATCTCGTCATCAATCAGTGAATATATTTATTGAGGTCTAGATATACAGGGTGAGTCGGGAGGAGCGCACCAAACTCTAGGAGTATATTATACACGTGAAAATAATGTAAAAAAACTTATATGTTCTTATCCGATTTTTATTTGTTTTCAAGTTATAGCATATTACCAAATAAACAAATTTACACATAAAAATTCTCTTAATCATAGCATTACAGAAACTATAAACAAACACCATATTTGCATATTCTAAATTTGAATAAGTATCTGGCATTTTGCAACACTAACAATCACATAAATTCGAAATTACACGTTCAGTTACTGTTCACTGTACATCGACAGTTCATCAAAACGTCAGAATTATCAAATGCCTTTGAGCCTTGAACATATGGCATACTTTGATAATGTTAAAATTCAGAAGTGGAAAGCTAGATGAACATTTTTAATTACGCCATAACTTGAAAACAAATGAAAACCGGATACGAACATATGAGTTTTTTTACATTATTTTCACGTGTATAATATACTCCTAGAGTTTGGTGCGCTCCTCCTGACTCACCCTGTATAGCAGTTATAATATTTGAGTAATGCCTACGCCGCTGCTTCAAACTGCTCCATTGCGAGATGAAAACTATTGTTCCTTTTGTAGAATACCCAAGTACCGCGCGTCTTTGCTTATGGTTTGTTTGCAGATAATGTGATGGGATTTTAAATAGCACTAAATACGGACGGTAACAAAAGGTCCACGAAAACTGAGATAATGTCTTTGATAAAACTTGTATGTATGTATTATATACTGGGGTTTTTATAGGTAAATTTCGGCATGATTATTAATTGTACGTTTTCTGGTATCAACAAAGACTGACCTCCAGATCTACACAAAAGAATAAAATATGTTTTTAAAGAATCCAAAACATAAGCGGCTGAGTATTTAAAAAAAACTATCAATAACAATGATCAATATTCATTATTTTTTTTCATAATGATATACATTACGTAGGTAAGCCATATACAACACGCACAGAAATACTATTTGGACAATGATGTTAAAAAATATAAATAAATCAAAAAGAACTTGAAATGTTATCATTAAAACAGAGTAACTAGGTTACATTATGTCAGTATTCAACGTTATCAATAGTCCTTCATCTGAAGGAAGGTAAACAATATTTACCATGTCCCGGTGTTGGGAGCTGTTGTATGACCTGTCAAATTCAAAGTTAAGTTCTCTCTTACAATAAAAAAATCCATTTACAATCATTTGAAATAGGTGTGAAATTAAAACCAAAAGTCAAAAAGTGGTTAAATTGCACTAAAAATTTTCGTATGACTCTAAACTAAGCAGTTTTTATTCAGTAGTTCTACCCCATTAGCCATTCGCAATTAGACTATTTTGACATTTTTTTTTTTAAGAAAACTCGGGATGAATAGAAGGTTGAACGATTAAACTACTAAATAAAAATGTATGGCCCCTACATGCTTTCCTTCTGTATACATAGAGGAAAGTAAAAATGCTTGCAAGGACACTACTCATAGTTAAAAATCATCATCATGGTGGGTGTGTGAAGTTAGCATCTCAAATCTTAGCATCTCATATTTTGAGCGGAGATCTTATGGCATCCGATATAGTTCTATAGTTCCTGATACTTTCTATCAATAGTTCAGTCGAATTTAGTAACGAAAAATGCAATTTAAAAAATGAAATGCTAACTACCCGAAGTTAGCATCCCAATATAATAAATGAAATAAAATTAAAAAAAGCAGACTGTTAATCGATAGTTTACGAAGAGTTCTAGAGTTCTTGTTCGTTTAAATAGCTAAATTATTTTCATTTACCGCTCTGGCACTCTTTAAATAATTATAAGTAATGATTATACATATAAATTCTAGGCGATAGTAAAATGCTGTCATATTATGACAACTTCTAGAACACATATTGCTCCTAAATTACAATGCTTCTAAATAATAACTTGACTCTTTCTATATTGAGACCCATAGAGTTCTAGAATCTAGCATTTTTTGAAAATTTTTGAGTATTATTAATAAATAGAAATTAAAGACCATAGTGAGATGCTGCCATATTATGACGAGTTCTAAAATATACAATGCTTCTAAATGATAACTTGACTCTCTCTGCATGGAATCCCGAAGAGTTCTACCCTCTAGAACTTTTTGAACAATTTTAAGTATTAATAACAAACAGAAATTATAGACTATAGTGAGATGTTGTCATGTTATGTCGAATTCTAGAATATACAAAGTTTCTTAATCTAAACTTGACTCTTTCTGCCTTTAAACCCGAAGAGTTTTAGCCTCTAGCACGTCTTCAATAATTTAATGTATAAATAACAAACAGTGAGATGCTAGCACATATTGACAAGTTATAGAATATATAATGCTTTTAAATGATAACATATTTCTATTTGCATTGAGACCCAAATAATTTTAGCCTCTAGTACTTTGTCAATAATAGTACGTAATAATAACAAACAGAAATTATGGATCAAAGTGAGATGCTGGCATATTATGATGAGTTTTAAAATATATTATGCCTCTAAATGATACCTTGATTCCCTCTGCGTTGAGACCCATAATATGACGGAATCTCAACATAGTCCACAATTTTTGTTTGTAAGTTTGAAAGTAAGTTCCGTTTGGTAATAAAATTAAATTGTGTACAGATACAGAAAAATTATTTATTGCACAAAATTCTACAACTCTTAAACTACTTTTCCACATAACTGCCGAAATTTTGCAGGCATTTGTCATAGCGTGGCACAAGTTTTTGTATACCTTCTTCATAGAAGTTTGCCGCCTGTGTCTTCAACCAGTTGGAATCAGTTTCTTTCAGCTCGTCGTCATTGTTAAAGTGTTGACCGCCAAGGAAAGACTTGAGATGTAAGAACAGATGAAAGTCGCTAGGAGCGAGGTCTATGTTGTACGGAGGATGGCCAAACACGTCCCAGCCAAATCCCTGTAGGAGGTTTTTCGTCACATTTGCAGTGTGTGGTCGTGCGTTGTCGTGAAGAAAAACAACACCTTTTGACAGCAATCCTCGGCGCTTATTCTGTATTGCGCGGCATAATTTCCCAAGTGTCTCGCAATAAGCATCTGCTGTGATTGTTTGACCACGCGGTAAGAAATCAATGAGTAAGATGCCTTTCCAATCCCAGAACACTGTGCACATCAATTTTCGAGGTGTCAAGATTTGCTTCGGCTTAACATTTGCTGGGGATGAAGTGTGCCTCCATTCCATTGATTGCCGCTTACTTTCAAGGGTGTCGTAATAACCCAAGTTTCATCTCCTGTGACTATCTGTGTCAGAAATTCTTCGCCACCTTCATCATAACGGGTCAAAAACTGAAGTGCACTACCCATCCGTTTTGTTTTGTGTTGCTCAGTAAGAATCTTTGGTACCCAACGTGAGCAAAGTTTACGAAATTTCAGTTTTTCGGTAACAATTTCATGAATTAGTGATCGTGAGATTTGGGGAAATTCCATAGCGAGAGCACTAATTGTAAACCTGCGGTTTTCCTGGATCTTTTCATCAATCGCGTGAACCAGTTCTTCTGTAACCAAAGATGGACGCCCACTTCGTTCTTCATCGTGCACGTCACTACGTCCTTCATTGAACTGTCGGACCCATCTTCTCACCATTGAATCACTCATCGCATTTTGTCCGTAAACATCGCAAATTTGCCGATAAATTTCAATTGGTTTCACTTTCCTCGCATTCAGAAAACGAACCACAGATCTGATTTCACAAGCGGCGGGATTTTCAATCAACACCGACATTATAAACAAGCACAACAAAGCATACGTTACTGACAGCGACCTACAAATGGCACACGTTTCTTCTCCAGGATACAGAGCGTCTACCGCGGATGTGCGGAACTGCGATCGCAGCGCTGGAGCGGAAATAAATTGAAACGGAACTTACTTTCTGGACGTACCTCTATATTAATACTTAAAATTATTGAAAAAGTGCTAGAAGCTAGAATTCTTTGTGTCTCAATGCAAAGAGAATTGTTATCATTTAGAAGCAATATATATCCTATAACTTTTATAACTTTTTATAATGTGCTAGCATCTTACTATTGTCTATAATTTCTGTTTGTTATTTATACATAAAATTATTGAAAATGTGCTAGAGGCTAGAACTCTTCGGTTCTAAAGGCAAAGAGAGTCAAGTTATGATTTAAAAGCATTGTATGTTTTTAACTCGACATAATATGACAGCATATCATTATAGTCTATAATTTCTGTTTATCATTGATACCTAAAATTATTAAAAAAAGTTTTAGAGGCTTTGGGATTACATGCAGAGAGAGTCAAGTTATCATTTAGAAGCATTGTATATTCTAGAACTCGTCATATTATGAGAGCATCTCACTATAGTATATTTAATATTAAAACTTTTTCAAAAACTGCTATATGCTAAAATTCTTCGGGTCTCAATTCAGAGAGATTTAAGTTATCATTTAAAAGCATTGTAATTAAGAAGTTGTCCTAATATGACAGCATTTTACTATCGTCTAGAATTCATATGTATAATAATTATTTATAAATATTTTAAGAGTGCCAGAGCTATAAATAAAATAATTTAGCCATTTAAATGAACAAGAACTCTAGAACTATTCGTAAACTATCGATTTACCGTCTGCTTTTTCTTATTTTATTTAATTTATTATATTGGGATGCTAACTTCCGGTCGTTAGCATCTCATTTTTAAATTGCATTTTTCGGTACTAAATTCGAAAGAACTATTGATAAAAAGTATCAGAAACTATAGAACTATATCGGATGCCGTAAAAACTCTGCTTAAAATATGAGATGTTGAGATTTGAGATGCTAACTTCACACACGTCAACATGGTTTCGATTTTTCTCCTATATCAAGATTACAACACGGTACTATGCATTATTCGTGCTCCTTATTTATTTACTTTTTCATTTCTTGCCACTATTGCAGCATGGATTTCCTATCGTTGTGGCAAAAAATTGGATCACTTTTACAAACATAAACCCTAGGCTAACTTAAACGAGTGATCCACAAAAAATATTTAGTAAGTAGGCTATGACTGGCAAAGACAGAGATACAGTCTGTTCGCTATACTTACGCGGGTTTCGGATTAAAAATTTTATGAATATTTCCAGGTAAGTACCAGAAAGTTTGACCTGTTATTTAGGGAAATATCAACTGGTTAATTGAAATGAAAAATATTGTACAATTTTTTAATTAAATAGTAATGGAGAATCTTTTGAATAATTGAGAGCAGAATTAAACTTCTTCATTAATGGAGTCTAATGTGGCTATTATAAACCTAATAATAATAATTTTATATTACACTTCACACAGAAAATATGATCTATGTATATTAAGAGGGTTATTTAGCTTAAATAAAATATTTTCCAATATAAAAATTTGTTCCATGTGGAGAATTTCAAATAAAAAATAAAAAAATTGAACTTGCCAACAAAAATGAAAATCAGTCATTATCATCCAAAATATCATATTCGTCATCATCACTGTCATCACCATTAATTGTTATTATGATTGGACTCATTTCGTTTATTTAATTTTCACGAGTCCACCAATCTTCTATTAGTTTCTCGCACTTGGATATATAGTTCCGCCATACTTCTGGAGTTGCAATTGAAAGTGCTTTTCGCCAAGTTTCCCGAACTGCGTCGTCATTATAACCATTAGGCCCAATATGGTTGTCATAATATTGTTTTGCTATTCCCCATATATATTCGATGGGATTAAACTGGCAATGATACGATGGCAAACGTAAAACTTGATGACCGTAACTTTCAATAATCTGATCCACAACAAAGGTTTTTGGTTTTGCGTGTATATTTGCCAAGCGTAATATTTCTGATTTTAATATATATTGAGGAAATGGTATATGTTCCTTTGTCAACCATTCTTTAATTTTATCAACAGTCCAAGAATTCGTTAGCCTTTTGTTTAATACTTCAGAATGGTAAGGTGCATTGTCTAAAATAATGACGCTGAGCTCACTTAAACCTGGGAGAAGTTTTTCATGCAACCATTTTACAAACATTTCTGTGTTAATATTATCGTGACAGTCACTGGATTTTGATTTAGGGTCTATTTATACTCCCTTAGTATTAGTATTTGTTTAAGTATTATGATTAAGTATTAAATTTGTTAAATCATTCAAAAAAGGTATTTATACTCGTTTTATAATTAGTATTAGTAATTCTTTTTTAAACCTAATACATAATAAGATATAATTCTGCAGTCAACAAAATATATGGTTACTGAAGAAATATGTAAGAGGCCAGAGTTGCGTTCTTTTAAGTTATTTGAGTTTTAAATGTATTTTTATTAATATTTTTACTAGTTAATTTTATTTAAAAATATTATTATTCAAAAATAGGTTTAATTAAGGACATTAAGGACATTAAGAAGCAGAAATTTGATACAAATCAGACAGAAAAGAAGCCTTTGTTTCCTCGTGGTGACATATCATTTGTCAACTTTATAATCGGTAAACACTGCTGATACACAAAAATTGTATACAGCGCATGATTTGTACCAAAATATTATCGTTTTCGAGCTTGTTGGAACAAACATATAAACAACATAATCATATGTGTATTGTCAATTATCCCTATCCTTTGTCTATTAAAAACAAAGGCCAAATACGTTATTGATTCATTTTATAGAAAAGAAGAAATTTAATATTTAATTTAAAAGTTGAACCTGTCAATTATTAAGCATAAATATTAATGCTAATACTAATCATAAATCGAGTATAAATGTCCCCATTACATTGTGAAGGTTCAACTTAATGCTTAATCATAATACTAATGCAAATACTAATAATAAGGGAGTATAAATAGACCCTTAGATGAAAATATTAAATCAGCACCTTCTATAAAACCCGATTTCCCTCCTGCATGTAACATTATGTGTCGCTTTCCTTCTCCATCGGTATGTTTGATGGACTTTATCATCTTGCCATATTCTCTTGGTTGCACCCCTAGAAAATATCCATGTTCCGTCTAAATATATAAAATTCACTCCTTCTTCTTTAAATTTAGAATATTTTCTTAGAAAGTTAATTTTCTTGTGCACGACAGAACTTCTTTCACAAAGGGCCTTTCTGTTATCCTCCTTTTGAAATTTGAAACCCATAGACTTGTTCTGCCAATGTCGTCAAATTTTATATCTATTAATTAATTTAAGATCACATGTTCCTTGTTGGCCCTCATTCGATAAATGTTATCACGAATTTCAAATTTCTTTCCATCTGGAATATCTTTCGTTTTCAATGATGGGCGAGTTTTGCGGTGATCTTCTTTTGGCAGTTCACTATTGTGATTTTGTAATACTCCTGTTAATTTCGTTTTACTAATTCCTAGAGCATCGCATACGCGTTGTTGTACAGACATTACCGATTTTAAAGGACCGCCATTTTCTTTTTCATCCGTAAAATACTTATGTACACTACAAATTAGACTATCTACATCTAACACACGTATAGGCATTTTTAAAATTTCCACTAAATTTACAATATACATACAATGTCAACACTTGCAAAGAATCAATTCAACTGCAATATTTGTAACAAATTTAGTACCTACCCTAATGTTATTTTAATTTAAATCTGACCATTAGGGCAATTTTATCTAATTTTTTGGGAAGAGACTTATCGAAACTGGTTGTCAATGACTAATTTGCATAATTTTGTTAATCCGAAACCCGCGTAAGTATAACGCGTCACGTTTGTGATAACTACGAACCCCTCGGATTAAATTTAAACTTACTTAAACAAGAAGAAGAATTATACGCTCTGACATGCGTGATTTTTCCATAGACTACTTTAGAAACTTTTTGCTAATTACTTATTTATTTTTCCGATCGTTGTTTGATAATACAGTCTTCCTTGATTTCATTACTATGGTAACAACGTTTCGATTTATTGCCAAGTGATAGATCGTGTACTCGTATTTTCCGCACATATTTTTAAGATAAAAAAGTTTTAAAAAATTGTAATGAATGCTTAACAACGTTTTGCAAGAATTTTAGATTCGGCTAACAATTTGTTAAGTGAAATGAAAGAGATGAAAAGCTTGCAATTCGCACGATTTTGTTTTTTTTTTTTAATTATTTATTATCCATTTGAAGTATATTTCTTTAAATTGTTGATTATTAAAACGTTTTATTTCGATAAAATTAATATTTATCAATAATTTGAGAGATATACGACAATAATATTTCTAACAAGAACGGTGTTTATGCTATATATTAAACAAAATATCGGACTAAAATAAATATCATATTTTTTTTATATAGATCCCATCTTTCTTGTGGCTAGATATTGTCTTTTTGTGGTTGTATGTATTGTACCACCACTATTAAATTAGCATTTGTTCTTTTTTTAATCATTTTGGGAATCAATTTGGCAACAACGTTAACACTCCAATATAAAAGTATGAGGTTATGGCAATATTTTTGGGATATAAATGTAGTGTCTTATTTTGCTATTATTTGCCGTTTTTTTTGTCATCCTTTTAGGAGGGACTCCGGTATATACTCTCCAAATCAGGCTTGGGTCCAGCCACTGGCCCTCCTCAATGAGGCTTGGGGTACAGTCTGCTTTTCCTCCTCTTGGGGTTCGCATGGTGGCACTGAAGCGCAGATGGCCTATGGTACCACAATTTGGATGCTCTACTCCTTTCGATGCATGATTCATTCCACGTCCTCGATGGTTAACCGCTAGTCGGTACAGAGGTCATGCATCCAATACGTGACCGGAGACATTACTGCTTAACTGCCGCGAGAACGAGAATGCATAATAGTCTCGCACCCGGCCTCTCCGATACTATGATCAATATTATTCAAATACATGTATATATGTTTCCCCAAATCATTAATAAATTCCATACTCGTTAATATTTTTCGGTAAAATATTTGTTAAATCGATATAAGAACTTATTAACAATGTCAATTTACCAATATTTTTAAATATCAGTAATTAAATAAGAGCCTGTGGGATAAAGCCCAACTTTAGAAAATATTAATTAAACTGTATCTCTGTGTAACTTACAAGTTCGTTTGGGTATCGTTTGTGAAATTATGCGGTAAATATTATAAAATAAAAGCAAAAATACCGATAACCTTAACTCTTAGTAAATTCTTCATAGGAAACCTACAGCTTATATTTAGAAAATGAAAATAAATACTCGTTATGTTTCCAATAGAAGTCTGGTCTCTGTATATCTAGCCCCTATTGAAGAGCGATAAAGCCTCCATATCCTTAATTAAAAGAAAAATGCTTGCGGGATTGAACTCGCAGAAATCTCAAAAGAATTGACTGCAAGGATAAAAACGAGATAGATAGGTAAAAAGCAGGTCTGGTTTTGCCAATAAAAATATGCAGAATGTATTATATTATATTAATGCACTTTGTTTGATTAATGAAAAACACAACATAAACAACTTTCTTCAAATTGTACAAGTAGTACACGATTTCAGGGGCGGTTTCTCCATTGGTTTATTTGTTATTTAAAATAAATAACAGAAATATTAATTTAATTTTAATAATTTTATTATTTTCATACGTGTTAATCTCTATTTTTGGGTTCGCTACTGCGCTCTGGCTAATCGCCTCTCCGTGGCGCACTATTCTAAGTAAACCCGAAGGAGCGTAGGGTTTTCGCAAAAGCCTGTAGCTAAAAAGAGAAGTCAACAGATCCGTGAAACGTGGTAAAACAAACAATGTGCCTACATAAAATCGCTTAAATCACCTTATTTTGTGCATCGCACACAGTGATGTTACAAAGTAGGGCGGGGCATACCAATATTTCCAATCATTGATTTAAAATAAAGAGGACATGCTATGACGATACTAAAAATGTCCGCACAATTTTACGTCATATGTCAAACTCGAGCTAGTGGAGAGCTAGTCAGTTTTGGTGAGAATAAATACAATTTTTTTAAATAGCATGATTTAAATGATATAAAAACATTTTCATTCGGTAAATCTTCAAATATAAAATTATTAACTTCAAATTAATCAACGTTCACTTGTCATATCGCAAAATAGTATTTATGTCGTTCGTCTCAATTTCATTCTCTCTGATTCTATATCTATCTATTTATATCAAAGCTTCGTGACATTCTAGTACTAACCCTGAATAAATTCGTGGTCTGTTCAAGGTGAGTAGTGCTTGTCTCCTATCTGTATAGATAAGCATGTTCCTTCCAGTGATATTATTTCTGGTTATTTCTTTTGTTGCTATGAGAATCCCCGTTAACTCTGTTTGAACTACACTGGCACTATTGCTAACAGCTCATTTTATGTTTTGGTTTAAGAATCTGGACTATATTCCGCATCCTGAGCCTTCTTTTGTTTTAGAACCGTCGGTGTAGATATGAATCGTACCTGTCACTTCCGGCTCTTCTATTTGTTCTATTATAACTTTATATGGCTTATGGAAGATATATCTCGGTGAGATGGGGACCATGTTTGCTTGAAGCAGTGAGAGATTATCGAGCGCCTCCTGCCAAAAGTGACGTCTCGCCTCACCAAATCCTACATCAGGTTCTATTCCAACCGTGCGAAGGCGTGTCATTGTCGTCAGAGCAACCTCCTTGATGTAAATATCAAGGGGAGTGAGTCTAAGAATGACTTCCATCGCTCTGGTTGGTGTTGTTTTCATGGCTCCTGTTATGTAGAGACATGCTGTTTTTTAAATTGTTCTAGATTACGGATAGCTGTTAATTTTTGGATTTTCGGTACCCAGACAACTGCACCGTATGTTAGCATAGGTCTTATGATAACCGTGTAAGTCCATGCGATGTATCTGGGGGAGAAACCCCAGGTGCGTCCCACAGTACGGCGGCATTGTTCATAAGCCATGTATGCTCTTTTAACTCTGTTTTCTAAATGCGAGTTCCATGTTAACTTGCTGTCAAAGGTGAGACCTAGGTACTTCACTTCTGTCGCAAAGTTTAGTTTTGTGTTTAGGAATTATGGAGGTTTTAATTCCATTTTCATCCCTTTTCTTGTGAAAAATACCATTTCTGTCTTCTTAGGATTGATAGACAGTGAATGGTCCTTGCACCACTGTATATGCGATTGTGTAGTGACTGTCATTATTATGGCGGCTGGTGAGGGTGTCAAGGAGCATATTCCACAGTAGAGGTGATAGCACCTCTCCCTGTGGACATCCCCTGCAAACCAAGCCTCTTATATTCACATCTTCTACACTTATGTTTACTGCTCGCTTTGAGAGCACCCACCCATTAACCATTTGTGGAACATTCCTGTTGGTTAGTGAGTGTATTATCTTTGGGAAGGTGGTTTTATCAAAAGCACCTTCTATGTCTATGAAAACACCCAAGGCGGACTCCTTATTGTCCAGGGATCTTTTTATCCAGCCAGCAACTAGATGATGGGCTGAATCAGTAGATCTGCCTGGGGTGTATGCATGTTGGTTTGGGTGTAGTGGTATTGTTGTAATCACCGCATCCCTTACGTACCTTTCGCATAGTCTTTTCAATGTCTTCATGGAAAACGATGTCAGACTAATTGGTCGGTATGTTTTTGGGACAGTGTAATCCATCCTTCAAGGTTTGGGTATAAATACCACTTTTACCTTTCTCCATTTTTTTGGGGATATACCTCATAGCCAACGAGAATTTGAATATACCCACCAGGTATGGTGTGAGTTCTTCCAGACCCCACTGAAGTAGGGCTGGACAGATACCGTCTGGTCCTGGCGATTTAAATGGAGAGAAGCTGGATATTGTCCATCTAATTTTTTCATCGTCTACAATGTGTTTGGCAGTTTGCCAATATTAGGTATGTACCTATATGATAAAAACTTACCGATAATTTACCAATATCAGTACCTGGGAAGTAAACTGAACTATGTCGACATAGTGCAGTTTTATAAACGACATTATGTAACATATTATGTTCTTGAAAGGCTCTTGCAGTAACAAATAACCAACAAATATTTGTAATACTACCTACATTATTTCAAATACCCTTTGCCTTTCGTTAACCAAGAAAATGTAATTGATAATTGGTAATTGGTAATAGATAATTGATTTGGTCAACTATCTAATTCTTATAGAGTTCGAGAATTTATTTTTCAAAACATTACTATTCGGCTTCTAAATTGTCAGAATTTAAGCAGCCTTTTTTGAGCAGTGTCACTCTGATGTCTATTAAGACCATATATTTATTTTGTACAACTTTTAAAACTTTTCTATGTTAAATATTATACGCTGTTGCTAGATAAAGTATAGACAAATCAAAAAATTATACACACGCGAAACGTCATATTGCTGTGGTGGGAGGTGTTTGTGTGAATGCATCTTGTTGGTTTTCATTTACTCCGTGACTAGCACAGTAGTATTTTATAAACCTTAGAAGCAAATTTCACATACATGAACAAATAATAATAATAATAATGCCCCTTTAGATATTTTTCTGAAAATTGGTTCGCAGTTTCTATGTATCCAAAGCCATTTTATGATACACAATTTAAACTTTTACATTCGAAAAAAATAAGTTTTTTTCTTATAACTTTACCACCCTGTAGTTCTAAATCTAAGAGGCGTAGGACATATGTTCATAGAAATCTTTTTGCTTCATTTCGTCCACTCCTCTGAATTTTTACGCAATATTAAACTAAGTACCACCTATATAGTGATTTGCATATTAATATGTATTTAACAATGTTTATGTTTCATCACTGTAAGTAACTCTTGTAAATTTGTTATTACTCAGGATATTTTGTATTGTAGGCCTGAAGAGGGTCAGGTATGCTAAACTTATTCGTGACTTCTAATTCATAATAAATATTTTTGTGGTATTTGTTTTGAGCTTTACTCCTAATTAACTAACCAATAATTGTTATATTCGCAATTTTATAAAACTCCTGGAAACGATCCTGCCAACGAAGAGTCCGAAAGAAGGAAATCAAGAAGGCATTTCTCGATCAGTCGAAACGTTGGCGTATATGCAAATAAGTAAGAGATAAGAGAAGAATTTAAACAACCAATCAGAAGTAAGCCGGATAATGAAACGTTGGTTTTGTGCTAAAGGATAGGGAACTATTCAGCAAATGAAGTTGCCGATGCCGATGGAAAATCAAAAGGAACGGAGAGGTTTACCTAATCAGAAACAAACACAAGTTATAAAGGACGGCTTCTTCGCCAGATCCGGATTGTTATTCAAAAATCTATATCATGCTGTGTAGATAATTTTTAAATCGGGCTTCTGCATTTAAGTATTTTTAAAATTAGTTGATGTGTTACAATACCGAACTTTACAGGCTATAGTGTTATTAAATTGTGGAATACTGTAAATATTTTAATTTTAGAATGTTATCTATTGCAGCACCTTACTTTTACAATATTGCATTAAATGGTTGTCCATTTTACTTCCCTGTTTGTATACAGAAGAAAAGTATAGGAATCATGATTTTTTCGACCTTGAGCTTCTGACGGATTGTTTTTGGGTTCCTAAATCTGTTTTCACTATTTGCGCGATGATATTTGTGTATGTGTGTGTGTGTATCTCTGTGTGTTTGTATCTGTATGTTTGTGTGCATGTGTGTGTATCGGTATCCACGAATAAAGAGGAAAACACTTCATTTAAATCTTAAGCTTTAATCCATCCTATTATAAGTTGATAAGTTTTTAGGCATAGTCGGAGCATCTAGGGGTACATTATAAGGGTCGTTATTCTACTTTAAGGAATATATTAGTTATTTACCGGAGAAGAAAATAATTTGGATAAATAAAAATTGCTTGTGATGTCATTATCTAGTAGAGCAAAATTCGAATTTTGAAGAAATCTGTTTAAATAAAAGTTGCATGCGTCGTCATTCTCTATTATTTGGGTCCTATATATACATGTATATATTATATAAGGCTCGAAACAGACCGTTTAATTCTATGTCCTGGTTAGTTTCTTCCATTCGTCCCTGTTCTTGGCTTTTTATTTTCAGTTGGTGATATTTTTTTCCTTAATATCTTCTATAATCGATTCCCTTCATTTGCGTCTAGGCCTTCCTATCTTTTTTCTCTTCCGATGTTGTTCAAGCTACTTTTTTTTTACTGTCCTTGAGTCCTCCATCCTTTCTAAGTGTCCCAACTATTGTAATCTATTTGACTGTATTATTACGAATATATGTTGGGTTCGATAAATATTTTGCAGATTGTTTGTTTGTTCGTCTGTCCTATCCTTCTTCTGTCTTTTTTCCCCATATATTCTTCTTAGTATCTTTCATTCCAATATTTCAATATTGGTGTGTTCTTTCTTATTTAGTGTCCATGTCTCACTAACGTATAGCATCGCCGGTCTGGGGTCCTATTCTCGAATGTCTATTAAAAATGTCGCATTCGTCATAATGTCTACTACTAATGTCTATCAAAATGTCGATCGACTGACACTATCCATATTCTCAAAGTAAAATCGACAATTTGTAATCGGTGACAAATTTGGCGAATGGTAACATCTGGCAACATTGGATAGAAACATACAAGACAAGTATATTACAGCACACAATTACTTGAAGGATCTCTTAGTTATACAAAGTAATACTGCAAATATATCCCAAATATATGTCTTTTTGATAAATACTAATTAAAAAGTAGAGTAAATATAATCTTTTAACTAAAATTTCATAGGGGATTAAATAGAAAATTGAAAGAGATTAAATAGTAAGAAGAAGAAATATATTATTATCGCAGTATAATATAATCTAAACATTACATAAAATGTCTGTGATATAATCTGTTTGCCTGCAATTTAAAAAAATAGAGCTATATAAATTTCTTAATGACAGGTATTAAATCTCTTTCATGGGCCGATTCCTTGAAGAGCAAAAAAGGCCCTTTTTGCACATTGATGCTTTTTCCAAAAGTTATTTCGCATTTCTTATTCTCAAGGACCCACAGACTGATGCCCACTGACTAAGGCATACTGAATGAGGCCCAGTAATTGAGGCCCGATGCCTAAACAAGAATCCACTGCCCGAACGAAGACCCACTGCCCGAACGAGGCCCGCTTCTTGAAAGAGGGCCCTCAGCTTGAACGAAGGCCTACCGGTCTTTTTCCGGTAGACCTTAGGTGAAATTATAAATAATCATTTCATATATTTTTAAAAACAATTTGGACAATACTTATTTTCATTTCTCTTAAAAATAAATATAAACTGTCACTGTCAGGACCCTCATAACTTGAGGGGCGTTTGATTTGAAACTCGACCGAGCGAGCGTCGAGGAGACCGAGAAGTGATGACGTCACAATAGAGCATTGAATCAAATCAAATAAAACAGAGTAAAAAACATAACCTCGCTTTTCTGTGATTCTTGTTTCTGGTTTGTATGTTAAAATAGTGAGCAAAAAGTAAAGAAAATGAAAAAACTTTTAATAATAAGGGGCAATAGCCCTGAAATGCAGAATTTACCACAAATGCCCGCTTCGCTCTCATACTCCATGACTGTGATTACTGGTGATTGGATCTGGACAGAAAAAATGTATTTTCCAAACACACATTTTGTGTTTTTTTATGATGAATAATTTTAGCTATAAGACAATAGCGGCTAAGTAATTTGTTGACTTCTTGTCTGGTCTTTAATTTTGAGATTGAAATTTGTTTGTAAGTTAATTAAAAAGAGATAGGTAGAGACAAAGACAAATTTCTCCCTCTTCTCGACCTTTCTGCTCTGAGAACATCGAGCTCGCTCTATGTTCTCGCTCCAAAGCGAAACAAACACTTTAGGGATCTCTCGGAGTGTCAATTCAAACACTTTTGAAGCGCTCGGAGATCTCCGATGATCAAATCAAACGCACCATTGATATTTAAAAAGGCATGAGACATTTCAATGTCGACTGGTTGAATACCACTCGACTTTATGTCTAACAACAAATGTCGAGTTCGACATTGCAGAATACGTTTTTGCGTTCTTGTTCGACATATCATCAATGTCGCGTGTGACATTTAGAAATAGACATTCGAGAATAGGGCCCCTGATTATTGTTTTGTGCACACATTTCTTTATTTCCCATGACAACTCTTTAGATTTTAATAAATTATGTAAAGATCCTGCTTTTTGCTAGACGGAGACCTATTTCAGCTTGTTCTTCGCATCTGTTTGTAATGAGGACACCAATGTACATTAAACTGCCTGTTTCGTCTATTTTTATATTTCCGAAGGTTTTAGTTTGTATTTATAGCTTTTCAGGATTTTTCTTAAATGTTTGATTTTGAGTTACATGTACTGACTCTTCTTTTTATTTAAACTTAGCCCCATTGTTCCTGCCGTGTCTAATAACTGTCCTGTTATGTTGTTAAATTCTTTTTCGCTTCTGGCTAACAGTACGAAACCAATTGCGTATGCTAATGCTTGGTGAAATATGTTGATCAGGGTTCCATTTTTGTTAACCACTGTTTCTGATGACTGTTTCAATGGTTGATAATGAGTCTTCTTGCCTAAGACCCTGTTGGACTTCAAATTCTTCGGTTGCATCTCCTTCTACTCTTATTGCACACCTTGTTCTTTCCAGGGTCATATTCTTCAGTTTTAGAAGTTTAGGAAATATTTTTGTCCCTTCAAAGTATTTACCAATTTTTGTCGATTTACTGTATCATATGAGCTTTTAAAATCAATGAACAACATAATATGGGTCGGTATTTCGTATTCGTAGAAATATGTAAGTACCTGTTTTAAAATGAAGATTTGGTCAATCGTTGACCTGCCTTTTCTAAAGCCGCACTGGTATTCTCCGAAAAATGTTTCTGTCTCTACTTCTTATTATTAACGTTGCTAGTATCTTATACGTAACGTCAAGCAAAGCTATACCTCGATGGTTTCGGCAATCTGATGGGTCCCCTTTCCCCTATTTATTGGCATTTCTTTCGCTATCCATAATTATTTGATTAAATGTATTATTCTGTTAATAGTTGTCCTCCATATTTTGTTTGACCCGGGATTTTATTATTCTTCATATTTAAAATCATTTCTGTTCTCTTCTTCTGTGGGTTCCTCATCGATGTACATAGGGTTTTCATTTGTTTCTTTTCTTATTTCTGCACATTTTTTTAACAGCCTTGCTTTGTTCTATATATTTTTTCCGTCTGTATCTCTCTCTGTTTGTAGGTATTTTTCTCTCAGTTAGTGTTTTTTTTTTTAAATTCTTTAAAACATTCGTTATCTAACCATTCCTTTCTTTACTGCGTTTTTTTTCTTATTGATATTTTTCTAAGTTGATGTTTTTATGGCATTGTCTATGTTATTCCATTTATTCTCTACTATGTTCGCCATGTCTGAGACTGGTGTATTGTATAGAGTTATCTCTATGTCCGCTCTATTTCTCCTTGATACCTCGTTTACTTGTAATTCTTCCGTATTATATTTTGTGTTAATATTTCTATAGGTGTCTCGTTTTATCTTTTGACCTATTAGAATTATTTTAGCAATAACTAGAAAGTGATCGAAGGTTGCAACCGCCCTTCTATATGATCTAATATATTTTACTAAGTTTGAGTTCCATTCCTCAATGAGAACTGGTATATTGGATTTGTCTTTTTGGTACCTGGTATGATCCATATTCCTTTGTGAATATATTTCCTTTTAAAGTGTGTGCTCATGATGTTCATTTTTTTTTATGAATACATACATCCATGATTTTCTTAAAATAGACGGTGTTCGAGAATTTTGAGGTAAAGTGCAAAATTCGAATTTTTTCTTTATTTTTACTTATAATATCACTAGTGCCTATATTATTACAAGAATTTTTTTAAATTGAATAATATGTTATAAATCATCCGGATATAATTCTCTATAATTTTTGTTCTATACATGATTTCTCTAAAATGGACCGTAACGGAAAAATTTGAGGAATAGTGTAAACTTTTATTATTTCAATATTTTCGTTGAAAATTAATATATGTATATACAAACTGTTTCGAGTAAGATGTGTGTCGAAAATGTATGTATATTAGTTTATCCTCTATACATTTACAGGGATGATACAATAGGTCGTACAAAATAACCGGAAAAAGCCTGTAATAACAAGACAGGAAAATCATGTGTTGGACAAGTCAGATTTTTATGTATGATGATTGTCGCTGACGACCTGAAGTGATTGCGTTTGTCCTTGCTTTTTTGGCTACAAACATTTGTGAAAGCAGTGTTTTTTAGACTTTACTTTTCTCATTTAATTAATTAAATATGATGTCATTATAGGGATTCATAATCTCTCCTGTCAAAAATCAAAACGCTTGCTTAATTAACATACCTTTAGACTTTAAACATGAATTATTTATATATGTTTATTCTGTTACTGTAAATATGAAACAATAGAAATATTTTTTTACTCAACCTCGCAATCAATATTAACTATAACAAACTCTAATGATGCCCTTACGATATGTTGTGGGTTGAAATTACATAAATAAATGCTGCACTATCTTCTGCATCAAACAATATTTTCAGTATGACGTATTAAGAGAAAATTCTCCAATCTAATATCACCAATCTAAAAAAATTGCTTTTACCTCTCTTCTTATACAGGGTGTTCCAAGAAAAGGTGGCCCCGTTGCTAGGATAGGTAGATGACTGCAAAAAATAAGTTTGCTGGTATAAAGTACGTATTTTTTAAAAACAATTACCTTTCATTAAAACAAAGAATAACCAGAAAAAATTAAAATAAAATCAAATCAAATATATTCATTAGAATAATTTAACATTTTTTTAACAATTTTTTAAGACACGCCTAAACAAAGTTTGTGTGCGGAATCTTTATATTAGTTTTTTTTTACGTTTTATAAATGCTGTTTAAATTATATCTAAGTATATACTATAGAAACAAAAACAAAGAATTTAGAATTTTAAAATACTACAAAAAAAAAAAAGATAGAGAAATACGGAAATACAAAAATCAAAACAATTATAAAAATAAAAATTGGCAGAAATTATAAAAATAGCAAAAATAATAAATAGCAAAAATAATAAAAATTATAAAAATATAAAATACAAGACTAATAAAGAAAAAGAAAAGAAAGGCTACTCTCTGATACTGAAGAATATGTAATTATGTAGCATGAAATTAATATAAAACATTAAATATTTCCTTCTTAATTTTACTGTAGTTTTTCTGTACAAATATTTTAAGTTCATTTGTTAAAGATCGTTCATTTGTAATATTTTTTATGTATGTAGGAATTAGGTTATATATTTTGGGGCCAAAATACGAGATAAAGTTTTGGGTGTGCATTTTTTTAAAAAGAGGAATTGGCATATGCTTATTTAGTAGAGCTCTTGTGGAAGCAGTGTGTGAAAGCTTAGGAAGTTTTTCAGTATTATAAATTGCCCATAAAGATGTTTGGTAAATATATAGTTGTTTAATATTGAAAATGTCTAATGTTTTGAAATAAAACATGAAGTATTCAATCAGTTAGAGTAAGGGTTCAAAATTTTCTCCATTTTCACGAATACACAATTTTATCCTTTTTCCTACAAAATGCAATAATCTTCTGAATGGTTGAGGATCAGCTATGAGGTCATTAAAGTAATGTTCAATTTTTTCTTGCAATTCTTGACGTGAATTTACCTCTGTACCATATTCTTTTTCACTAACATGCGGCTAAACTGTGTAGTCCAAAGGATTGAAATCGCATGAACGTGGACGCCAACGAATCGGAGTTTCTGCACCTCTACTAATTGATCAATTCGGATAATGGTTACACAACCAATTACGACACCTATAAAAGTGCATGGAGCTCCATCATGCATAGGAAAGAGAAATCGTCGCTCATTTAGCGTTAAATCTTCTAATATCTCGAATAAATGTTTTTCCAAAAACTCGAGGTACATATTACTATTCAGATATCCAGGTAGAATTTGATAACCAAATAATCTGTTACCTAAAGTTGCCGCCCAAACATTCGCTTTAAAAAGTGTTGGTGATATGATACCCTTTCAACATGTGGATTCTCATCACACCAGTAGTGTGTATTATGAGAGTTAAACATTCTTTGTGAATGGGGATGATGCTGCTGGCTACATCCTCATCACGAGTGCCAGTTCTTAGACTGGCCACAGCTCGTATCTTTTGGTTTAATACTAGCTGCGTCAATAAAAAAACTGCGATCCTTTGTATTCGTATATTACCATGAACAGGAACAGGAACAAAACAACTCTTTTACAACTATATTTTCTATTATCTAACACAGGGTTTTGAATGTAAAAAAAATGAGATTATAAGAATAACTGACTTTTTCCGTTGACTTCTGTCCAAAAAACAACAACTTGCCTAGCGACCGTATTCCTACGTCCCAAAATGATTGTGACGCGCAAATGTTGCGAAACGGGATACCCGGTTTGCTCATTAGGAATGTGTCGTCATATATTTATTGTCAAAATTCCTACACTTTGTTTCGTAAACACGGCCACCCTCGTTGGTGTAAAGGGTACATTAAAAAAAATGGGATTGAGGGATGTCCTTTCTTATTACGTTTCACAAAAATCCACCTTATGTAGATCGTTTGGCAAGAGCTCTTGAACTTGTCTGTAATGATAAGAATGTAGCTGCTGCTCCTCAAGTATCCTCCAAGTATAATAACATGTCGGTTTATTCAGCATTTGAATACATTTTGATTATTAATTATCAAATTTATCAACAATATTCAATTTTATTGACATTACCGTCTGAACTATAAATAAATGTCAGTTTTTCATAGCTAACTTAGACACTTACTCTAACTTATTGAATGTTTAATTTTTTTAGTAAAATTTATTATAATTTTCTTCTTGTGAATCTTTGTTTAATTAATAACATTAGCATGTTATTGTTTTGCTTTTTATAAATGGATAGTTTGTTTTTTAAAAATACTTACCTTGTACCAGCATCAGTTATTACTTCATCAGTTTTATATCAAAATATTCCGAATACTGTACGCAGTATCAAGTTTTACAAAGACTAACTTTTTAGTGCAAAATTAAATTAAGTTTGAGTTTACATAAAATTTGGACTAAAAAATGTAATCTTATATTAGTTATGTATAAAACTACTCAGTACGATCCGTGAAACTAGCGCCATCTATGAGAAGCAGATGTGTCAGCGTCTTTAAAGAATTAAATAGTGCGGTTTAAAAAATAAAATAAAAATTACTATTTTAACTATTTGCACTTATTTGCACATCGCAAATTTATCACTATGAAATTAATTTTTTTAAAAATTGATGATCCGGTCCTGAATTATCGCCATTATATTCCTTGGATCGAACTACATTGCCAGACGAGACAGAACTGTTATTCTCTATCTTTATAATTAATTACGGAACTACTCAGAAGTAAAGACTGTTATCAAAGTTAGTAAAATATAAGCATCACTATTTAAATAAACTCTACCATTTTATTACCCTCGTTTGTTTAGAACTGCTTATTTTTCATGGCAACTGCTTTTTTTTCTCTTAAAATCATTGTAAACACCTAGCCATTATCGTAAAACTTTTCTTTGAAACTAACTCTGTTATTTATATTAAATTCAAGGTAGGTTCTTAAAAGCTTTTCATCTTCGAAAAATATAAGTTTATTATTTTGAACAACAAGATTTATTAACAACCAAAATTCGGTCTGGTTGCACATGAATGAATGAATTTGTTATTTATGTCGTAAAATTGGTAAGAAAAATATGGCATGCGGTTTTGATGGTTTATATTTTTGGATAATTTTCAGCAACCATGTCAAAAGAAATTTATGTATTATTATTTTTCCATCAGCCACAATCTCTGATTGTAAAATTTAACTATAATAATTATTACACACAAATATAAACACTAATATGCGAAAATAAAATTTCAGTAGGGCAGATAAACAAGTGCAGCTGTAATCGATTAATTAGGTATTTCATAGGTATTATCAGTAGGTAGAGTCCGATTACAATTAGAAGAACACAGCTATGTCATCATTTGGCAAAGTAATTAATTTTATTGGTTATAGCCGCCCTTTTGGAGGAGGTAATATAGAAATATCGAAAATTTTGTTGTATACCTTACTTACTTATTTTTTATTTATTGAGAGTTATAGATAATATGTATTCGAAGTTCGAAGTAATGGTTATGATGTAGCGGTGTTCTTTTAATTGTAATCGGACCCTACATCGATTTAGAACTATTTTTAATTTTTCTTCCTCAATGTAATATTGACTTATATTACCCTCGAAATATATTATTTTCTTTAAAAAATGTAAAAGTAAGTTATTTTATTACGAATCATTTTCGATATATTATTTAAATTTGTAGACAAAAGTCTCACTATGTGATGTTTTCTAAACTCAAATGTGATAGACGTAAAATAAAATGAATAAAACTCAAAGCCAATATCACATAAAATACCAACGACCGCCTCCCTTTCAGAAAACAACTACGCCTTTGGCTAATACCGCAACAGGTATTGAATTATATCCGAAGGAAAGACAGCAGAGATATAAATTAAATTTCAACACTCTCTACCTTTGATTTTGCTCACTAAGGAGAACATCATTCTTGGACCGGTTTGTCCTTATTAGGACTCTTCAGCAAGAAATAAATAGGTTCTCAATTCCAGTCTCTAATGGAATTAACAAATGCTACACATTTCACCAGTATACAATAAAGTTGGTTATGAAGAGAATAAGAATTCAAGTAGTGAAATGGTGTCGCCATCTGTTCTTAGTAAGCAAAAACCGGAGCCAGGGATGTTCATCAGATAGTTGAAACTATTTGTGTTACCTGTAAATCTTCGTAAGTTAAAAATTGCTTTGGTAAGTTCATTTTGTGGCAATCATTGGACCTGGACGCGGACTGCGTTTACAAGGAACTGGTAAATTACTAGTGTATAAGTAATTTTTTGTATTAGGATGTATGTATTTTTTAATGACACTAACTGAAACTCTTGGCAACAAGTTAGAAATATCAAAACTTTGCAAGTGTTTTTTTTATAATGACAGAGTATAGAAAAATGTTTTTATAAAAATATTGCTTTACTGCATACTTGTATAGAGACCCTTTTTCTGGAACACCCTATACAGGGTGTTCGATAAGTACGGTACATAACTTCAGGAGCGTATTCTGGAGATAAAATAAAGGTATTTTTGTCATATACACTATATCTCAAAAATACTTCGTTACTGAAATATAGGGTGTGAAAGTTTTCAGCTATTACCTTGTCCGCATGCCACTGGTTAAACGAAAGTCACTGTGTTTACAATAAAACACGTAACGTTGCTAACTCTCAGAAGCTGCAAAAGTTTAATTAAAATATCTCAAGTAATTTTGGAAGTATTTAAAAAATTGTATTTTTTTTTTATAAAACTTTCACATCCTGTATTTCCGAAACGAAGCATTTTTAAGACATAGTGTATATGACAAAAATACCTTTATTTTAGCTTCAAAATATGCTTCTGAAGTTATGTACCGTACTTACTGAACACCCTGTATACTATAGAGATGCATAGTTCATATCTCACCCCGTATATAGGGTGATTTCTAAGTTGATACTTTTTTTAACTAGATATACAACTAAAAAGAAACAACTTTTTCGAATGACTTTTTTTAAATAATTCAAAAATTATTTTCATACACATGAGCCATTTTTATTATTCAACAATCCCAAACTAACTGAAATTTATCACGCAATGAACTGACAACAAATTGAGATATCACTGCTTAATATAAAAGACCAGCAAAAAATGTAACAGCTGTCATATCGCAGAAATTGTTCGACTTTTTATATTGGCTTATCTCCCTTATTTTTGAGTTATTTAAAAAAGTTGTTTCTTTTAAGTAGTTGTATACACAGTTGAAAAAGGTATCAACTTAGAAATCACACTGTATAATAGAAGATAGATTTACAGCTACAAGTTTTGAACTTGTTTTGTGATGTGATCACTGGTCTTTTATTCATTTCTTGTTAAGATTTTTAATTTATTTTATTTGCATACTCATTAATTGCAACGCTACACAATCAATCATTTTCTTTTTCTTAATTTTCTGTTAAATGTATTTTGAATTTTTATAAAAAAAAACATGTAATTCAACTGAGTAATTATAGTTCGTTTTGTTTCAACCTAAATAAGAATTGTTTTATACTATATAGATAATAGTATTGCCTGAATCTATTTGTTAACTTTTAAATTTCATTATAAATTTCAGGTATTTGCGAGTATAAGTCAGTCATAGCAAATATTAAGAATATTGACCAAGTCAGGAATAGGCAAATTAGCCTTGGGATGATAAAAGTACTTAGTTGGAGTGTCTCACTATAGGTGATCAGCATGCAAACTAGTAATAAAGTGTAAATGAACAGTCTGACTGTACAAACACACAGGCAGAGAAGTAAACATGCAGTATAGTTGCAGCAAGTAATTAATAATGGAGACAGGCAGTAAGGTTCATCTAAGATGAAATGCGAAACAAAAGCGGGTGAGCAGGTAATGTTCTCATTTTCTTGATTCAGGCAATTCATGGGTATTCCACGCCTAAAATATACAACAAGGCCTTAAAGATAATTAAATTAAAAAAAATATATAATAATATACATAGGATAGGGCCATACTAGTAATTACTTTATTTACAATAAAATGCTGTCAAGAGTAGACAATATAGTTTATCTCCAAGCACATGGATATTATAGCTTATTTTCGCAACGACTACAAAACGAAAAAGTATGTTATTTCATTCAGCTGGAGAAATCCCATGCAACATCATGCTGTCATTATGACGTGATTTTTTGGTGTGCGTTACGTCATTTGATGACGTGAAAATAAAGTTATGGTATCGTGAGAATGTCACAGCGAAATGACGTCATTCCATATCGTCATTTTGACAAATCGATATCACGTTAAAGTAACGTGTATATCGGGTGTTCTAAGCTAGGCAAATTGACGTCATTATCACGAATCTACCTAACGTCAAAGTGACGTCTATATTGGGTGTCCCAAGGTTGGTTGGAAGTATTAAAAATACTAAGCAGATGAAAGTTACTTATTTAATCCAAAAAACACATGAAAAATATATTATAAAAAATAAATTACACTGGTAAATAAAAAAGTCATGTGCAAGAAACCAAAAGGAATAAAATGACAATAGAATATTAGAGGAACTGACACAACATACTTAAAATTGTAGATTTGATTTTAATTGGGGGTGGGCAAGCATGCTTTACGATTTCATTATCTTCAGTATCATCGAATGACAGCTTTCTATTTGGCACCTGTTTTCTTTTAGTAGGTACTTTATCAGCCTCGGAATGTAGATCTGAGGTAACTTCGACTTTTTTTAATTTGGTACATCACTTATCATTTAAAATAAAAGAACTATTAAAATACATAGCACTGAAAATTCTTAAAGATAGAAAGTAAATTGTGTATCTAGTTGTAAAATTTGAGAGGAATACTTTACCGGAGATTGAGGTAGTAGCCCCAAAAACTACCTTCTCAGAGGTATACATATAGTCTGAGTTTATAATAAAAGTTATTAAAAAAAAGATCATATATTCTGTGAGACGATATAAGGTATCTAAATCAAGTGACCCCTACAAATCTTTTATTTTTATATAAACTATTAAAAAATACCCTGAAAAAATAAAAGTATAACATTACTCACCTGTCTTTTAATATATTTCTTTATATATTTCTTTATAAAGGCGGCCAAGACTTGTTTTTTACGCAGCATCAGCCATTTTCTACTCACCTCACAACCGCCAGACCGTCATCATCCTGTTTTTATACTCAACAATGTAAAAGACCAAATTCGGTTTAATATACTTTATTATTTTGTCACATTCTATTTTTTACCTTTTTCTAAAACATCTTATCAAATAAAGTAACAATTTAAAAATGCACCACGTTCACGAGGTCACGGCTGTCACAAGAATCATGAAGATGGGGGAAACAGGAAACAACAATGACAATTGACATATGACATTGCCAGAAATATACGAAAAAATAACGTAATTATGACGAATTCTAAGTGACGTCTATTCTATGTCATCAATGCGACGTCAGATACACGTTACTAATTAGGATATTGTATTTCGGATAAATTAATACTAAAAAATTACGTCATAATGACAAGTCTGTCTTGACGACTAATTACCGTAACAAAAACGACGTCAAAGTAACGTCTTTAATTGGGATAGTGACGTTTCTGACGAGTAAACCCAAAAAATCACGTCATAATAACGGCACCTTGCTGCTTGGGATATATTTCATGTCCACTCAACAATCAACTCCACCAATTACAGTTCATATTTTGGGTGATTATTTTTTAAATTTCATATAAGTGGCAATTCTGTCAAACCAAATTTTCAGATATCAAGATTAAATATACGTAAAAACAAGTTAATCTTGTGTAGAATAAATAAATAATATTATTTCTATTTTTATTTCGTCTATATTTACAAACAAATCACAAATTTAAATCATCATATATGAAACTAATTTAATTATAAGTAATTTTTTTTAATTTGGTGTCATCGGCATCGACTCCTAATGCCATTAGCTTTGTGTTCTGTGTAGGCTTTTTTACTGTTTTCCAGCGCCACTTTAGGAACAGCACTGTTAATTAGAACCCAACAGTGAATGGTCGAGTGGGGAATTTTACCAAGGTATCAGAATTAATTTTAAATAATTAAATTAAATAAAAAAATCCCAATACTAAAATGGTGTCTTCATGGAGGTGAGACCAGGGCTTTTGGCTACCAAGCGAGAGGCCCGAGTTTAAATCTGGGCTGGAGACTAATTAAATTAAATCCTTTTTATTATGTTTAGTTATTTTCTCTTAATTACCAAAAATCATTTTTAAAATTTGTAGATTTTGGTTAGTGGGTCGTAGAAAAAAAAAACACTGTAAATCTCGAGTGGATTGTCCATATCCACTCTTGTTGCACAAACTAATATTTTTGATAAGTTGACTTATCCAAATAAAATTCCCTGAATTTTCATAGGCATCACATAACCACATGTATTATGAAATTCATGCCATTCATTGATTTAATGAATATCCACTAGACTGGGCCAAAAAAATAACAATTTTTTTTTTTTTGAAAGATATATCGAGAATGTCCTTTAGAATGATGAAAAAAAAATTTCCTAAAAATTTGAGCCCTTAATATTAATTTTAAAAGGTCTATCATCGCTATTTTGATTTTTAGTCATAATTTGATGTTTTACGTTAGAACTGTCAAAACATTAAGGTGAAAAAAAAATCCTTTTTACTTATTCTTATGTAAAATTAATTTTCTACAAAAAAGGCTCTATTAAAATTTTTGTCAGACGAGCCGTTTTCGAGTAATTTCGTAACTAATGAATTAATGCATATTTAAAAAAGCCCACGTCGGATTCTTAAAGGAAAATTAATGTTCTACAAAAAAGGTCTCTTAATATTTTTGCCTAAATTTAATTCTTCAAAAGTTATTTATTAGTTACGAAATTACTTGGAAACAGCTCGTCTGACGAAAATTTTCAATCAGACCATTTTAGTAGAGAATTTAATTTTATATCAGAATAAGTGAAAAGGAATTTTTTTCACTTTAATGTTTTGACAGTTCTAACGTAAAACATCAAATTATGACAAAAAATCAAAAATAGCGATGATAGACCTCTTAAAATTAATATTAAGGGCTCAAATTTTCACGAAATTTTTTTTTATCATTCTGAATGATATTCTCGATATATCTTTCAAAAAAAAAAATAGTTATTTTTTTGGCCCAGTCTAATATCCACTATGTCCAACTTGAAATTTTGGGGAAAAATTGCATTTTTTGTTCAAATAATAAACAGTAACATAGATCTTTTAAGAAATGAAATAAGTCCTCACGACAATAGAAGAAGAAAGGTCAGCAAATGATTGTCAGAATGAAATATTTACATTTTCAGTTCGTTAACTTTCAACTAAAAATTAAACTATCATCTGTTAATTCTGCGTTTTCTTTTCAAAAGGTAGGTTATATTCAACTTTAAATTTATATTATTCAATCGATTAAAATAGTTATTTTATTTTATTTTATAATGATCAAATTAAAACGGTAACATACAATGCTGAAGTGAATCTTCTATATCAAATACACATAGAGAAAAATACGTTCCCATTCAGCTCACCTTTAACACTCGGGTCGTTAGTTCACAGGATAACCCCGAACTGTTTGCACAACTACCCTAATGGAAATCACAATACATTACCCCTATAGTGTGTATTGACTCCGCTGACAAATGCCCATCGCTTCACTACACAAAGCCAACCACGATGCTTTTTTTACGTTTTCAACAAGAAAGAATTTCCGTGTTTCTCGCCACGGCCTCTTCCAAAGTGCATTCAATCGTTAATCATGAGAATTCGAGTCTTTTCTGCGAGTTGCTGCTTTTCGAGTGTTTTTCACTCTGGAGAATAATGCAATCGTTTTGGTTTCCGTTTCTCCAAATGAAACTTGCCATTTGTCAAAGTTTTGTTCGATTCTATTCAGGAGGGAATTGTTGGCGAAATAATGAGACTTTTCATTTTTTGATCATTTATCAATATCACAAAGCGACGAAATACAGTATATATTTATTCATTTAAATGATAATTTTGTTTTTTTTTTTAAATAGTCATACTTACGACTCATAATAATTATGGAATTTGATTAGATTTACATATCGATAACCAAATTTGCAAAACAGCTAATTCATTAACTTTTATAAGAATCTATAGAGCTCTTATGTAAAGTCTCGGAAATAAAGAAAGTCCATTCATTTTCTTTATTGTTTAAATGTAAAATGGATGAAACAAAAAGTTACTAGATTTTGGCACATCGTAGATTAATTACATCATGTTATTATGTCAGATGGCAGTTTGTAATATGATACTTGTTATTTTATCTATTTTTTATAGTGTTTTAAGCTCAAATGATTTTGGGAGTGGGTCGGGTTATTAAATAACTCGTATTACTTTGAAAAAGAATTTTGGGCACCACTATATTTAAAACTTACTATACTTGACTATCGATTAGTGAATAGAAAATCACTAACCATTAAGATATTTATAATTAAACAAAGTTTTAGATAAGGTAGCAACAAATTCTAATTCACAGAGATTTACTTATTCAAATTTAGATGATTTATTGAAGTAAAAACTTATCTCTTGTAACAGTAGGTAGTATACAAGGAGGGATGATTTGCACGGTATTCTAGGCCTTCTTCAAAGGGACTCGAACGATACTCTTTGGACTGCACCAAACTCTTAGGTATCAATCTTCATAAACTCAAATCTTATACTTCTTTAGATGCAGTTTGAACTAAACCTCTTGATAGAAATCCGCATAAACAGTTTTAGATAGATCTTGAATTAAACTTCTAAACTATGACTCGAAATGAACCTCTTCGTTTAGCTTGAACTAAACTTCTAAACCGTCTAGATACAGCCAGGTTACAACGAAAAGGAACAATATTAAGAAAGGAACGAGGGAATTTGCATAGGAATCAGATAAAATGCCTTTAACTTTAACTAACAATTTAAACTATTAAGTGAATAGTTTTACAGAGACTAAAATTAGTATGAAAAGGAAAAGTCTTATTTAACATATTTAAATATAGTAAAGCATAATATCTCATTCCAAACAAAATAATATATAATATTATATAAAATGTATTATCATGTGTTATTCATGTTGAGGTTATGTTTAAAATTTTACATTTCATTTAAGAAATTCTTATACAAAATATATATTTTCAACAATATATCGGTATAAAAGCTTACCTTATAAAATCAGACGGCCTATACGATGGATAAACTTTATTTAGTACATCAAATGACCTAGATAATTAAAATTTAAATCAACATGCTTCGTTGACAGATATAAATCGAAATGAATTACCAACTTTTGTTGCAAGGCATAAACGACAAATGACATTAGAGTAGAGATGTTTGCGTCAAAATAACGAAAACGGTTCCAACCGTTCCAATGTTTGGGTCTAAATAACGAAAACGGTTCCAACCGTTACAAGTTTTCAAAATAACTTTGATAATTTAAAAGTTTTTATAAGTAACTTTGATCCCAAACGTAGTTTCCTATTTTAAGAGACACAAAGCTATTTTCGAGGCCCTTGGAAAGAGTAACAATCAAATTGCTGCAGAGGCATTAAATATTTCGCAGAAAACTATATATAGATTTAGTAAATCAACAAATTCTGATACAGAGTATATGAAAATAATGTCTAACAAAGTAAGCCAAAGTAAAACTAAAGTCACTTCTTTAATATTAAGTTGAGGCAAGTTAAATATAAGATGTATGAAGGTGCGCAACAAGTAACAATGAAATCATTACATAAGCGATGTTCGAAAAAAATGCCCGATGTGAAATGTTCTGCACGGTCAATTAATACATGGTTTTGAAAAATTGGCATTCGCTTGAAAAAAAGTAACAACAGACAGGTTTTATTGGAACGGACATCGACTCAATCAAAAAAATATGTCATTTAAAAAAAAATTAACAAAGCGATAGAGCTGGGTAACTTTAAGCCTTAATTTATGGATGAGACGTGGGTATATAGTAAGAAAAGTGACAGAAAAAGTAGGCAAGATCGAACGATGGGTACTGCAAGTAAAAGAAACAGAAGATTAATTCGATACATAATTGGCCATGGTGGCAATCAAGAAGGGTTTCAAAAAAATGCAGACCTCATATTTAAAAGTCAAACAAAAAGCGGGGATTTCCATAATAATATGAACATCGAAAATTTGAAAAAATAGTTTAAGACGAAATTTATACCTAGTCTGGAATATTCTTCTTTGATTATAATCGATAATGCCAGTAATCATTCGTGGAACTTATTCCATGTTATAGTTGGACAAAAGTTAAAATGATTGCAGAAAACGAACATTAATTATCCAATCAATGGTATGAAATATCAGATTTGTACGTCAAAATCTACGACGAAATAAATTTCACCTAGATAGATATGTTGAGGAATATGGGCATAAAATATTACGAACTCCTTCATGTAACTGCCAGTACAATGGAATAGAGATGCTGTGGTCATAGTGCAAACGGTTTTATGACGGAAACATTTTAGCAACAAAGTCGTCACCGGAACTAAATATAAATATACATTTTCTACATACACTTTACGCAGAACAATTTTTATATTATATTCATTGTCAACGATAATACTGAAAAATTAACTTTTTTACAATATATCTTCTATATATATAAAAGCGAAATACCACTCACGAGATTTTCAAAAAATATAAGCCCGATTGACTTGAAATTTGGCAAAGTTACTTCTTCCTCGACGTAGACACCCACTAAGAACATCACATTCTAAGGAGGGAAACGGGAGGGATAAAGTTTGTATGGGAGCATCGAATTTTTTAAGGTAGGACCTTGAAAATTGAAATTATAGCTACTCATCATAAATAAATAATGAAACAATACAGTGTTCTTAGATTTTTTACATTTACAGTTTCACATGCAAACTGGTGATATTAGCATGTGAGAACCGTACCAGAAATGTGGCATATAAAGATATTCTCAATTAGATTAAAATACCTAAATATTAGAATATTCTTATTGACTTTAATCTATAATAGTATCACTCTAGAAAACATATCGCTTCGGTTCTTTGGGAAGTCGTGCATTTTTTTGTTAATAACACGACGTGCGTGCAAAGCCGCGGACAACATCTGGCTTTTTATATGAGAAAGTTAGCTTGAATCCACTTATATTCGACCCTGGAAGCTGTCAAATTTACTGTACATCTTTCTGTTACACCCTGTACAACTCTGTAGTCATGACACTCAGTTTGCCTTCTCAATTTGTACATAAGTATTATATAGTATTTTCCAATTATCTTGTTGTCTTTTGTTTTGTCCATGCTTCTTTGCATATAGCACATATCCAAATATCCACTCTTCTACTTTTTCTCGAAAGGATTTGATTATTTTTGAAAATATGCAATCTACCCAACTTAGTCTTCCCATTTCGATATTAGAAACGGCTATTTATATTACTTTTGCTCTCCTATTTTTGCTCATTATTCTAGTCTGTCATCTGTGTTTAAATTTTTCTCGAAATATGTTGCGTTATTTTATGAGTTTGGTGTTATTTCCACATTTCTAGCTTTTATTTGTGTTTTCATGTAATCGTTCATGTTTGACTTTTATTGATTTTATTTTTTTTGTATTCTCAGGTTTTTAATTTGCGTCGAGTTTATATGTTTCAGTAATTTTTTTCCAAAATCGTTCCAAATTTCCTTTTTTGTGTGTTCTACGCTTTCTTCAACAAAATTCTTCTTCCTGCTGTGATTTTGTTTGCAAATAGTTGTCCACGCTGTTTTATTTCCTTGTGTTAGGGTTGATACATTATACTTACCCATAATATACTAGATTTAGTTTCAGAATTGTTAGTAATTTTGTCATTAATAATAATATTTGTCAAAAAAAAAGTGTTCACGATTATTCCACTTTTTACTTGTACATTTTTAATACCTTACATAATAATTTTAATTTCGTTATTCCACCATTTCATTAATTTTAGATGTTTATTAAATTTAATTTTCCCACATATCTTTTCTGCTATCATTTTTTCACATTTCTTCCGAGTTCAAATCTTGTTCATTATTTTCTATAACATCCTATTTCTGCTTCTATCTTATTTTCGAATATCTAAATTTTCTTGTTAAAATTTGGGTATATGCTTTTTGCATTTCTTTCATTAAATCGTTTCTTCTACTAAAGTCTATAATTTCTATTAAATTAATTACATTCCTCTTTATTGTTTCTTCCGTCTGAATTCTTATTTAATCCATTTCTTTGTTAAGTTCTTTATCTACCTTGCTATTCCAATCCTCCATTTTTTATTGTTGTCTCATGTTCATATTATTTTATTGAGCTTTCTTTGTAAACTTATGTAAATATTCTTTTTCTACTAGCGTGCGGAACAGTCCACTTTTCCGCACTCATTTTAGTGTTGAAAAAGTCACTTTTCCGCACTAGTGCGGAAAAACTATTTTCCGCACTAATAAATTTGTTAAGTTTTTGGGGAGTATACTGACATTTGAATATTTAAAATATATATTTGTATGGTTGTAGTTTACAAAATTACTGAAAAATTAAGAAATTTATTAGAATTCTGCTATAATTTTTAATAAAAAGAAATGTACGTTTCAATAATTTTTTAATGTCACTGGTATAATCCTCATCAAATGAATGTCAAATAATAATAAACATCTGACTTTTTTATTTGTCACTTTGAATCACCGTAGCAGCAAAGAAAAAATAAACCTGTCAGTCAAAACACTACCTTGTCAAAACCAATTTTACCGTCGCATCTTTTTCTAGAAGATAATTTTTCATAGATTCTTCAGACGAAGATTTGCCAGAGTCAGTTTTTGAAGCAACTAGAACTGCAAACTTGGATCTACTACCATCAAAATCCCATTATAGGTATGAAAAGGAATATATTTTGTTTGAAAACTGGTGCCTGAATAAGGGAATTAAAACTATGGAATTAAAATATGTTGCAGTTCTCGACCTCCTAAGCGCTAGTGTTCATGGGACCATTCAAATCCTATGACTGGTTTTTGAGATACAGGGTGTTAAACTTAAGAAATACCACTTATTTGATAATGATTATTTCAGGAGAAAGCTAATCGATTATAATTTTTTGTTTTAAATCTTATTATAACATCCTTTGGCATTCTACGAATATAAAAAGAGATCAAAAATTATTTTCTTTTACAGGGTGAGCCACAAATAAGTAAGGACGTGTCTTTAATAAATACTTTTATGAAGATGAAAATATTTACTAAAAAATAAATTATTGCTATATTTATTATGTCTGATGATAATACAAAATATATTAGCTGTTATTTATACAGGGTGATTCGTAAATATTGACATAGGCCAATATTTTTTCTATAAGTATTAATGTAAAACGCAGTATTTTTACGGGACTTTTGTGTATTTGCGATATATAAAATTATCAAATTAATTGACTACAGGGTGACTTAATAAATATATTGATAGGTAATTTATCAAATGTGTCAAAAAACAATTTTTTTTAAGCACGCTATATTTTTTTATTAGTCCTGTAAAAGTATACAATTTTTTTCACTGGCGTATCATCCGTCTTGTAACAGATATTTTTTAAAATAACAGTTTTTTTCTACGATTGGTTTTTAAGATACTTAAGAAATACCACTTATTTGATAACGCTTACTTTAGGAGAAAGCTACTCGATTATAATTTTTTGTGCCAAATCTTATTGTAACATCTTTTCGCATTCTACAGATATAAAAAGAGGTAACAAATTATTTTCCTTTACAGGGTGAGCTACAAATAAGTAAGGATGTGTTTTTGATAATTACTTTTATTGTTCTAAAAGGTAAAAATATTTCCTAAAAATTACATTATTGCTTTATTTATCATGTCTGATAATAATATAAAAGATATTAAGTACCATTTATACAGGGTGATTTGTAAATATCGACATGGGCCAATATATTTTTTTATAAGTATTTATGTAAAACACAGTATGTTTACGGGACTTGTGTATTTATCATATGTATACTTATACAATTTATTGACTACAGGGTGATTTGATAAATATATTAATAGTTAATTTAACGAATATTTTTTAAGCACCTTATACTTTTTGATTAGTCCTTTAAAACTAGACATATTTTTTTCACTGGCATATTAATTATCCTATAGAAAATATTTTTCCAAATTATAGCTTTTTTGCTGATAGGTTTTTAAGATACAGGGTTTTTGGTAATAAAAAAATGTAATTTTCTAAGTTTATCTCAAAAATCTATCAGAAAAAAGCTATAATTTTAAAAAATAAAGTCTATAGGATAATTGATACGCTAGTGAAAAAAAATATGTTCATTTTTAAAGGACTAATCAAAAAGTATAGGGTGCTTAAAAAATTGTTTTTTGGACACATTAGTTAAATTAACTATCAATATATTTATCAAATCACCCTGTAGTCAATGAATTGGATAATTATACATACGGTAAATACACAAAAGTCCCGTAAACATACTGTGTTTTACATTAATACTTATAAAATAATATATTGGCCCATGTCGATATTTACGAATCACCCTATATAAATGGCACTTAATATCTTTTGTATTATCATCAGACATGATAAATAAAGCAATAATGTATTTTTTTGGAAATATTTTTACCTTTTAGAACAATAAAAGTAATTATCAAAAACACGTCTTTACTTATTTGTAGCTCACCCTGTAAAGGAAAATAATTTGTTATCTCTTTTTATATCTGTAGAATGCGAAAGGATGTTACAATAAGATTTGGCACAAAAAATTGTAATCGAGTAGCTTTCTCCTGAAGTAACCGTTATCAAATAAGTGGTATTTCTTAAGTTTAACATCCTGTATTTCAAAAACTACTCATAGGATTTAAATTGTCCCATAGACACTATTGCTAAGGAGGTCGAGAACTAAAACATATTAAAAATTTATGACATTTAACAGGTCGCCACTTTTCCATAAGCGGTGTGCGGGGTCTTCATATAAAAGTCGCTACGATTTTTGGTTTGGCGAGCGCATGTAAGCGAGAAGAATTAACAAAGATGTCTTTAGATCATATTGATGACAAAGGAAATATTTTATTGATAAATAACCCAGACACAAAAAACCACTCTTTCAGAAGCTTTGCGATTTCTGAGGAAGCTGAAAATGGAAAATTGCTCAATTTGTTCAGAAAGTATGTGAGTTTAAGAAAGCCTTAAACCCCACATAAGCGATTTTTCGTGAAATATAAGAAAGGAACTTGCACTGTACAATGTATCGGAATAAACACCTTCGGAAAAATGCCATCAGAGATTGCAAGTTATCTGAAGCTTTCAAATCCTGAATTATATACGGGCCACAGTTTCCGACGTTCCGCCGCCACAATGCTTGCAGATTCCGGAGAAGAAATAACATAGTAAACGCATCAGAGGTTGGAAATCTTCTAGCGTCGCAGAAGATTATGTAGAAAGTTCACCAAGTTTCCCAAAAGGCCTATCGAATAAAATATTAGACTTCAATGATGATCGCTGGTCCTTCCACTAGTCAGAAGCTGTCATAGGTAAAGCCTTCCAACATGTCATCTTCCAGCCAAGTTTCCATCGCCACGATTGCAACAATTAGTGCTGACAAAGCAGTGGAAAACCGAAATCTGACTTCATTGGAAAACATTTTAGCCTCTGCAATTAATTTGCAGAATGCTACAAATTGCACGTTCAATATTAATATTACGAATAATTAATTTGTTAATATGTATTTAATAATAAATGTTTCTTTATGTTAACTTTTGAGTTTTTCCGCACGCTAGTAAAAAAAATAGTGTACCTAACACGTGCGTAAAGTGACTTTTCGCACTTGTTAGGTAAACTATTATTTTCTGCTATTCTTCACAAATTAAATATTGAAATTCTGGCACTTTCGATTTGAAGTTTGATAATATTCAAACGTATCATAATTATTGAAAAATTACGAAAATATTTCAGCAAGGTATATTAAATTATTAATTTTAGTTATCCTATATCCTATATCCTATATCCTATATGTAAATTCTAATGAATCCTAAAAATTACCTTATACATTATCCATGTCTCGGAGGAATAAACCGAATCAGTCGAAATCGTTCCTTTTCCCCTCTTTCACCCTCGGTTTGTGTCCCCAGACCCATTTCGTGCTAAGTTTGTTTCTCTGAGCCCAAGTAATAAGACTTTGATGTTGCCGAGTACTAATTAACAAACGACAAAATTGTATTTGAACAATGCAGTGACGAATCGGCTGATATGAATACAGAGACAGTAACTCCCTCTATCTCAAAGCCATTCAAAATGTTGCGAGTTGTCTCAAAGACTAAAGACGAGGAGTCCGATAAACAAGGAAGTTTATAGACTATTAACAAAGATTGCATGAACAAACTTTAGGGCACTGATTGAAGGTGTAAGATTCAAAAACTTTTAATGTACATATTGTACATACAAAATCGCAATATAGATTGGATTCTTGATTGAGGCGGCGTTGTTCCAAGTCAATTTTTCTAGACTTAAATATCTATGTTCACAAAATTGCAAAGAGATTAGAAAAATAACAATACCTACATATTGCTAAGCCTAATTGGAGATGATAAGATAAAAGAGGCTAGATTAATAAAAAGAATTGTGTATATGAAGAAAAGCATTGGAAAGCCATAGAATAGATAAATCGTCAAAAAAGTATGTTTAATATCAAATAAGCTTGTCTACTACAATTTAATGTTAGACAGGAAAAAAATAGAAGTATATAATCAGGTATTTTTGAATTTTATTGCTTCAGATTACACTTTTTGGTTGAGGTTGGTCCGAACCGTAAAATATAAGCCTTAACATCTGCAAAATTATTTTACTTTTAGTTTGTACTTAGAATAATTCATTAAGGTACATTGAGAACAAAGTTGTTTTAATAACTGTTTCTTGTAGTATTCCACAATTTAATGTTCTATATATACTTAATCAAATAGAAGAGGAATATTTACCTAACTTTAAGTTACTCCAAATCCTACACTTCCTTGAGAAGATAGCATTGGAAGGGTCGTTATAGGCATCGAGACATTTCCTCGCTGCATTAGCGACAGAAGGGGGTACCAGTGTACTAACACCCTATTCCCATATATATTGATGCAGTGGGATACAAAGTAAAAGGTCATGGTAAATACTAGATCCACTGAGTACGAAGCAGACATGGATACTTCAGGCCCACCAGCATGGTTTTTGAAGATGGAAGAGGAAAAAAAAAGGCGTAGGAAGCAAGAAGAGGGGGAGAAGGAAAGGCAAAAGCAGCAAAAGAAAAAAAAGTAAAATTATGTATTAAGGAAATTCAAACGACTGTCACACAATCATTCCAATAAGCGTAAGATTAAAGTGTCCCAGTCCTTTTGATTATCAGAGACGAAAATTGAAAGATACTGGTATATCGTTCTATTTTGTATTTCTACCATTCCGTCGGACTGTGGGTGGAGAGGCGTAGTGCGTGTTTTCCTGATGCCTAACAGTTTCATCAATTCTTGCCATAATTTGGATTCAAAATTGTGTCCTTGGTCAGAATGTAAATCCAGGGGAACTTCGTGTCTTGCAATGACGTTCGTCTTTTATATCTTTTAATGATGAAACTTCTGTTAAAAAAGTAAGTATGGAAGTGTTCAAGGGCTTTGACACTAGCTAATATTTCTTTCCTGGTGACGCAATAATTCTTCTCAGCTTTTCCCAAGGTCTTACGAAAGTATGCAATTACTTTCTCTTCCCCCTTTGTTCTTGGTCTTGGGATAGCACGGCGCCCACGCCGTGTTGGGATGCGTCGCAGTCCAAAATAAATTGTCCTTTTTCTCGAGGGTAGGCTAGGATGGGTACCGTGGTCAATCGCTTTTTTAAACAATAGAATGATATGCCAGTATCTTTCAATGTTCGTCTCTAATAATCAAAAGGACTGGGACACTTTAATTCCTCTGTTTCTACTAGCCTACTGAAGTTCTAAACATGAAACGACCAGTTATACTCAATCCATGATGATTACTGGAAGGGAGATGAAACTTTCCCATGATCTTTTTGAAGGTAGCCTCCTGGTGAAAAAGAGGACCGTACACCTCTCACGTACATAAAAGCTGGAATCGACATACATGCCACAGGGACACATTTTGAGAGAGGCGATCCAGTATGGCTGTACATGTACAATCCCAAGCGCCAAAAAGGATTTGTCAGAAACTGTAACGGAACTGGGAAGGCCCCTACACCGTCCTCAAGAAAATCAACGACTTGATCTACCGCATTCAGTTGTCAGCGGGAAGTAAACCCAAGGTAGTTCACGTTGAAAAGTTAACGCCATATCGTGGTCCCGATCCTCCCCGTTGGCTTAAACCAAGTCCCAGTAATTAAGTTATTCGGGGCGAATAACTAGAAAAGAGGTAGCAATATTATACAGCACCCTGCAGTAGCCTGCGGCTGGTATAGAACTGAATAGAATTGAAAAAGAAGTGGAATGTTACTCATCGCCCTACAGTATGCTGCAGTCGTAATAAGTAAATGTACAAGTAAAAGATGATAGAATAGTCCGGAAATGTCTGGAAATGTCATTCCATGCCAAGGAAATGTCTAGGCAGTTCGAAAAGGTTCGAGAAAGTGAAAGCAAGCTATATATGTAGTGATCCTGACGTCAGTTTTTCAGTTGTATGTTAATGTTATCAGTTGTATCGTTATTGTGAAAGTTGAGTTAAAATAAATTGAGATACCAAAAACCTGCGTAACAATATTTTACTCAGAACTAATTTTAAGAGTTTGTTTTCTATCTGACAAGTAATTTTTAAAAAGGTCTACGACGTACAGCGAATGTCTTTATCCACCAAGGCTTTTAACAACTGTGAATGGTTTACTTAATTAAAAGCATGGGCAAGATCCAGAAATATACTAAGTGGCGGTGTTTTAGAGCTAACTTCTTATTGTATTTTACTTGACTATTAGCGATAGCGTTCATACTGACGAACCTTGTTTGTTAGAAATTATATTAAATTTATTTGAAAACTCCACCAGAGTTTAATACATTTTCAACATTTTTAACTTGTTGATATTATTGAAATTGCTCAATAACACAGTTCTGTCATCAAAAAACTGCAGAGGAGTTTTAACTGTTTCTCATAGATTTTTCTCACTGAAACCAGGATAAATATTTAAAAAAATCACGTTAGGTTATCTTGCAAAACTCATACTGACACTTAATTATATACTGTTTTCTCAAAAATTTAAAAGCCTTGGTAAAGAGCAGGATGAAATATTTCACCAAGATGTCCATGATTTCGAGAGACGCTACCAAGGAAGGTGTGATGTCAACATGATATTTAATTACTTGTTGCTCAGGAGGGAAACAGAAGATGGAAAGCGGAGGCGTATTCGGTGATGCATCGATGAGTAGGAGAAAACAGAAAAATAACATGTGTTAAATATAAATTGAAGTCTTTTCCCTTCTTCTTTTTTTTTTTAATTATAAGAAATACTATACATTATAATAAAGATTTTTTCATTGCTATTGTGTCTTTTCAATGTAAACGTCCTATGTTTTGCAAAAACAAATTTTATCTTTTTTTTGTAAATCTGTTTAACTAGATACATTATATTTTTCATTGCCTTTTTTAAATATTAGGAATACACTTTTTTTTAAATCTGCTGGAATATACCTTTGATAAATATTTTATTACTTAGATGACAATAAATGACAACTGTTCCTACTTTTTATTATTTAGTAATGTCTTAAAATAGCAGTGTAGAGTAAATATTTTCCTGTTAACCATTTTCCCCCTTCAGAAAAAAATATTTTGAATTCCTCCCCTTTAATTTGGAGTTTGTTAAAAGTTCACTTTTATTAAAATTTTAGTAATTTTATAATTAATGTTGGGAATTTCTTCTAAATGATGAATTAAATTCAAAAGTGTCTTGAAGAGTTATCCATTTATAAATTTTTTATTTATCCTAAGCAAGGCTAATATACCAAGTCCTTGATAAGTATTCAGCTTTTTTGTTGCGTCTAAAGTTCGAGAATATTTTAATATCAATTTAATAAGACAAAATGTTGGCATTAATAATCTGTTTGGATCAATTGAGGCGTTGTTCGGAAAAACCTCATGAGTCCTATTTTGTCAAATAATAGATTTTGACGCTAAAAATTACCTAACTCCCATATACACGTATACCAATAATAATTTCTTGTAAAAAATGAAAATAAAATTTCGCTGATCACGTAAAAACCTCACAAGTCCATGTTGTTTCCTCTAAGAAAGTCACATGTCCATACCATGTAACAGTTACAGAAGAAATACGATTCAAAGCACACGTTGTTTTTTGTTTGCGTTAGTTTGTGAATGCTTCTGAAAGAGAGAAGTTGTTGTTTATTTTATTAAAGCGGACAAAATGAATGAAGAAAAAACAATAATAAAGAAGCAGAAGGTTCTCAGTGGCAAGAGAAGCAACAAAATAAAGAACATCCAAAGACGGCCAATAAAGCTACAGTAAAAGGTTTAGAACATAAGAATCATAAGAAGAAACTAATAACACAAAAAGTAATAGGAGATGATTGCAGGTATATTTGCGTTGACTAATGTAAAATATTATTTTTTATTTACTGCTTTACTTTTTTTTAGATGCAAACGCCTAAAATGTTTTTAAAACGTTTCGATTGAAGAACGTGAACGCTGTTTTACCGAATTCTATAAAATGCATGACAAAAACGAACAAGACGCATGCTTGGATGGCCTAATAACAATCAATAATATAAACAGACATAGAAGACGGAATCGTGTAACAAATAAACCACATTGTGCTTCATATTCATACAAGGTGCGATGTTTTAAAACAGAAAAGATGATTTGTGTCAAAGCATTTGCCAGCATTCATGCAGTTACATTGCCCCGCCTAAAAAGAATTTAGTTCTTACTAGTAGAAAAAGCTTGTGCACCCTGAGATATGAGAGGCAAACATACTTGTTGCCCTAGAAACTATAGCAAAGAAGCTACTATCCTCATTATGAATCATATACGTACATTTTCTCCAATTCAGTCTCATTACTCATTGCGATAAAATCCTAATAAGCTGTACCTACCATCCGAGTTAACAGAGGAAGATATGCACAAGACTTTTCTACAGGAGTACTACCTTAACGTTACCTAAAAAATGTACTGGAAAATCTTTAAAACTAAATTTAATATTAAGTTTGGATATCCCCGTTCAGACACATGTCCAGAATGTGACAAATATCAACATACCTTGAGCAATAAGAGCATTTTGGACTTCATCAGCAAAAAACGTACCTACAAAGAACAGGCTAGAACAGGCGAAATTTCTTGTTTTACTTTTGATTTTATGCAGAATTTACCACTGCCACATATTCCTTCCCATCCAGTATTTTTTGCAAGACAAATATGGTATTACGTTTTTGGAATCCACGATTTAGGCAGTAATGATGTAACGATGTATACTTACACAGAATATATAGCAAAGAAGGGATCAATCGACGTTGCTTCTATGTTATTGAACTACTTTAATATCAGTGATATGTCTAGAAATTTGGTTTTGATTAGTGATGGCTGTCCGGGTCAGAACAAAAACTACACCATGTTGCATTTTTTTATGTGTTAGTTCATGGTCTTAATCTTTTTGATTCTATAACTTATCTGTTCCCAGCAAGAGGTCATTCTTATCTTCCTAATGACCAGGATTTTCCCCTTATTTTAAGAAAAAAGCGAAAAATGGAAAGAGTTGAGACTCCAGAGGGGTGGGATAATGTTATTTTACAATCACGAAGTAAACCGTTACCTTTAAGAGTTGTCAAAGTCGACCAATCCATCATTTTTGACCTAAAAAGTGCCACTGACAAACCAATCGTCGTGTACTCCTAAGAGATAGCTACACTGGTGCATGGCAGTCATCGCTTGTAGCTTCAAGAATATCCATCCAAAAAGAAATAAATTTAGAATGAAGAAAACCAAACTGGATAATCTAGAAAACCTTCTGCCTCTTCTACATAACTAAAGCAAAAAAAAAGTATAATGACTTGATTAAAAACCAGAAGAACTTGACACCGCTGCTATGAATAATACTATCGACAACGATGATAATAGCAGTGGCTGTAAAAACTACTAAATTACCCTGATAATGTTTTGAAGTTTTTTTTTGTATTTACTTTTATTTAGAAGCTTATATGGTTAGTTATAGTGGATACTTTACTTTTTATTTTTGATAAGAACATATTTCGTAAATTTTTCCTTTAAAAACCTCATAGATCCATGTATTTTTTTTTGTTTTCTCATATTGTTTTGAAAAAATATCGCAAAATGTTTTGGAAAATGTTGCTTATATTTGTTTACACCTACTAAGTAGTAAATTAAAGCTTTTTCATAAAACGATAAGAACCAGGATGGTTTTTATTGTTTCCCCAAAATTATTAGTTCTGACTAAATGAGGTTTTTCCGAACAACGCCTGAATTAAATAAACCACACAAAATTAACACAACACAAAGAAAAAAAAATTCAATCCAAAAACCGTCGAATTAGATAGGATATAATAAAAAAAGGAAGTCAAATATCTAGGCCTAACCCTGGACAACAAACTTCTTTGCAACATACATGAGAAGAATGTAGTAAATAGGGCCACAACAGCCATAGTGGCATCTTACCAACGAACAACTACTAGACTAATTTTGTTTACAAAAATCGAATTGCAAAACATTCACAGTGTCATCCACATAGTTGTTAAATTATAATGAGAGAGTATAAAAAAGTCTTGTTACATGGATTGTTTATGGTTATAATTAGGAATTGACCTAACATAAAGCTCCAAAACGCACAAAAGACTTAAAATAACATTAGGAAAAAAATTTTACATTCTTAATGCCAACTATTATCAGTTAAATGTATTTTTCTCGTTGCGACTAGAATAGATCAAATCGATTTTCAGAAAATTAGCAATTTATTTTGAAGTATGATAGTAGTGTAAAGTAAGCGGCGTATACGTTATTACTGATTTACTTATAAAACGTGTACTCGCACCTCACAACAAACTTGCGCAAACCATCCCCACTTACATTAGCAGCTATTTCGCTATTTTTAATGCGGCAGCTGACGCGACATCTCTGTCTGCCTGATATGAAACACAATCTGATTGCTTGCAATAAAAAAGGGCTTAATTATAAAAGAAAGAATTAGTCTAACAGTTTATCGTCGTTGCATTGTACATAAACAAAACTAGTAGAATCACTCGGGCATAAGCCGACAAACGAGTTCTTCTCTATCCCGTTTAAAAACCCAGCCGGTATTCGGCAGGCGATGTACCTCTGTCATTGTGCATATGGTTTACGAGAGAGACGGCAAACGCTTATTTTCCGGGAATATGTCAGAAAAATAATGTTCAAAGAAAATCAAAGACATCATTCAAAGTGACCCAACTACTAATTTTATGAATTATGCTAATGGTATGTAGAAACATTCCGGGATGTAACCCGAACACACTGCGATAGATATATACAACAATACTGACACCAATCATCACTTGATATAATTTGGAGTAAAAGAACTAGTTAAGCTACTACGAGAGCTAACATTTTAAAAGTACAAAAACTAGCTTGTGTTTTCATCATCGGTGCAATGAAAACCTGTCCTGCGGCTGCAATGGAGGTGATCCCAAACCTCACTCCTCTACATTTAATGTCGCAAAAAGAACAGGATATAGAATGATCAGGAACGGAGTAACCAGACGAAAGTCTATTAGTTTCAGGACCGAAGATATTTGGGATATGCCGCAGGATGAAATGGGAGAGAAGTACACTTTTGTGAAAAACTTCAAAACAATATAACTTGGGTAAAAGAATCTATCGTGCTTGCAACCGAAAAACATGCTATCCAGTGATAAAGGGATGATTCCGAAACCATAGAAGGAACTAGAATAGGAGTGTATGGGTCTAAAATCAAGCAATCTGAATGTTTGGGAAAATACCCAAGCATCTTCCAGGCATCAATTCACGCCATTAAGAAGTGTATACAATTTAACATCGAAAAAAACTATCGCAGACAAGACATTATCATCATTTCAGATGGCCAAGCGCTGATCTCTTACTTAATAAGCTTAAAAATCGTCTGGAGAAACCTATAAAAGCTGAATGAGCTAGGCGCGGAAAATACAGTTATTTTTACTTGCGTTTTGGGACCTAACGAGGTAAAGGGTAACGAAATTGAAGATAATCCCGCCCTTTGTTTGACGAGCGGTTCTACAGCAATACAATGTAGGATTATCACTTGTCATTGCCGACTTAAGGGACACCATAATAAAAAGTGCTGATTCTAAAAGGAATATGTTGAAACCTCTATTCACAGTCTGACTAAATGTGTAGCAATCTAGCGTCCAATATGACTGTACTTAGGAGCATATCAAATAGAAAAGGGCGATTTACCTAACTTAAAGCCACTACAAATCCAACACTTCCTTGAGAAGATAGCATTGAAAGATAAATTACAGGCATCGAGACATTTTCTTGCTGCACTATCGACAGAAGGGGACACAATAGGTCTTTTTAGTTGCAGTGTATTAACGCCCCATTGTCAGAATAGCTTTAAAAACATATCGGTACTATTTAAGAATTGTGCATACATTTTTTTTATTAAAATAATTATCTCTCTATCATGGTATATCACCATTATTATAAATAGTTAGATAATCAGTTAAAATAAATCAATATTAGAGGTATTAAAAGTTTCGGTAAAAAAATACAATCGAATGTTTAATTGAGATATTAAGATTATTTAATTTTTTTTATACTAACTACAAATATTTTAATGGAACAATTTTAAATTTGAGTTTTGATATTATAACAATTCGTTAATATATTACTACTACTAAATAAATTTTAATAGATTAATAAATTTAGATTACATTAATACATTATTATTTAAGGTAAATACTGAAAAACTAAACAAACCATGTCATATAAGACGAGATTATAACAAGATAAAAGAATAAATTAAAATCCAATAACAAAAACTTTTAAAAAACACTCTTCCTGCACCCCGAAGTTAACCCCAGCGGCTCAATTAACCCCTTTGTACACCGAAGAGTTCACAAAGAAAATAAAAGAGAAAAGTGAGGGGAAAAGCGGAAAACGGTTGTGAAAACTTTGCGTCCGATTCGAAGATAAACTATTTTACGTTGGCGGAGTTCGGCAAGGCTATCATTTTGTTTCGGCACCGAAGAATGGGCGAGATAGCGACAAAAGAGACCAACAATAAGGGTAATGAAAGCCTCGAAAATCACCGGGTATTGTGAAGGATAATCATGTAATTGCCTGCCTTCCAGAGCAACTGTCAGGCTCTCGCGATCAATCGTCTGACTGTCACTCCAACGTTAATTAAAGAGGGGCAAAAATATTTTTGTTTGATTACCGAGATGGTGTCGACTGTTACACAGTACGATTAAAAAAATGGAATAATAAAATTCGGCAATATTATTATTTTTCCTACTGTCTGTCAAACTAACAATTTCACATTCTATGAATGTATAAGAACAGTTACTTACATATTAACATACCTTTGAAAAATGATTTTTAAATTTTTTTTAAATTTTAAATTTTGAGATGATTAAATATTAAAATTAGTAAATTTTTTAAATTAATCTGGAGAAAATAAATTAATTATATTAAAAAATTTAAGGTAAATGGTGGTAGCTATCTAGTAGTATTAAGTAAATTAAGCTTAAAGTCGGTCCTTTTTCACCGTGGTTTGTTATACATAGTTTCAAATTGGTTCTTTTTATGACTTTTAGAATTCAAATCTGCTCGACATAGCCTTGCTGAATCACTTGTTAGTGCCAGTCGGTGTAACCGGTTACTAACACCTTAAAAATCCGGGATATACAAATCACAATGAAAAGGGTTTAGGATATGGAATACCTTCCATGTTTATAAGAACCCATGAACTAATCTGCAAAAATAATCAAAGTAAAATAATTTCCCGTTTAGTTTAATATTCTTGACTAACTTTCCGTAATTAAAAAAACGAGTAGCACTAAGCCGACTTACTACTTTTTTCTTAACCTTGCTGCTATAAAAACTATGGAAAAAAGAAATCAAAATAAATAAAACAACTTTTTGTAACGTCGAATTCCCAACCAGTGAGCATTTCTTGTGATACAATAACGTTCAAAAAAATATAAATACAACTTTAAAATAGACAAGGCGTGTCGAATAACAAAATCAGTAGCTAACGCATTAGGGCGAAATCAGATCGTAACAAGTTACTAGTAAGTTACACAATAAAAGATAAGAACTTTTGTATCCGACAACTCACTCTTTATTTCCGTCAGATCAACTGACTCCTGTAGGCCCAGTAAGTCTACATATAACATAAACTAAAACTAACTAAATATAATATACATACAGTAGCTTACTCCCACAGTTACTATAGTGTACGAATGTAGGAAAATAATGGAATAAGGAATTGTGGTGACAGAGGTTGCATTGTGTTATTAACAAGTGGATGGTATGAGTGCATCAGAAGCTACCAACTCGCAGAAAGGATTGACAACAGGCTCTTTTTAAGCCATATTGATTGTGACCAAAAATTAAAATATGTTTGCCACAAAATTAGTATTTATAGCATTTAAAAATGAATAGATACATTATTATACTCACTTTAGGAGCATTAAGTTTTATATCTAAAGAATATCCCGTTCTACACCTGCGAACTCGTGTTTCTTTTTTTACAGTTTTTGTATACCTTTTCGCCAATTTTAGTATGATTCTTTTAAGTATTTTGCATGTCCCAACCCCAAATAAAACTCCTGTCTGATACTTACTGATCATGCCAATTATTATGCACAATAGTGACTTATAATTTACATGTATAATAAAACGGTATTGGGATTTTCACTCCTATCACTTTCAAACGAACGATTTCTGTGTTCTATTTATTGTAAAACTTTCTTATACATTTTTATTTTTCCTTTAGTGTCACGGCTTTTAATTAAGAAAAGGTCCTCAACAGAGAAACCAATAGCTATTATCTGATATTTATGTGAACTAATGAGGATCTGATAAAAGTCCGATTTTAAATTATATCGGTAATAAAAACCAACTATAATGGTTAAGAAGAGCACAGTATAATGTTTTTTCTCCTAACATTTATTTGTCGTATGCGTATTTATATCAGTTAGTTAAAATACCGAGTTTGATGGGAATACCTTTAAATGTGTGAATACCATTTAAAAATCAGTCGTAAATCGGAATTTACATTGAAAACGTATTACCAAGATGGCAAGCCAGCATATTTTAGAAATGATACAATGTACCTATTAGACTAGATAATCAGATGTTGCGAATTTTTTTGGCAGCCAAATGAAATTTAAACTTAAAACGTTGAGTTCTTTAGACATGTTTTATATAGATTACCCGGAAAGTTTCCGTGCATTAAATAAAAAATAATTTTTTCTACGATCACTATTCAAAGTAGGCTTTTGCGCTTTAAAATCCAACCGCATAGTTAACGTTTTCCACGAACTGACATTAAGTAACAGCTTTGTCGCTCGCCAAGCGACAAGGTTAACAGTTTTGTTGCTCGCCTAATTTAAATTAGCTATAATACAATAATATTTCTTTTTAATAAATTATTTTCAAGTTATTTGTACGTAGTTACATGTTTTTTGTAATATTATCCAAGTTAACATGAATTTTGAACATCAAATTCAAAATCATGATTAACGTACGTATAGGCAACACATTATAAGGTTGGTGAATACAATATCGCCAAGCTGGCAATAACGCCAATGGTTCATATTTTGGAAGGTTTGGTTTCTGAAAGATAAATGGTACTTGGGGTACTTTCCCAATGTTAAAAGCAATCTACATTTCAATTTGTGGTTAATTTTAACCTCACATTTTCGTTTAGCAGTTGGTTTCCCACCTAAACTGCTTTGCCACCAACCACCGATGTACCTTAGCGATTACTCGTGATATTTATTGGATATTTTAAAAATTGTGCAGGTAAGTGCTTTTTTTTATCAGCAGTAGTTTTTAGTAAAGAATAAGCTATCAACTAATAGTAGACATTTAAAAATCGTATGTTTTTTACCGAAGTAAGCAAGAACCAGTAGAAATGTGCGCGTGTTTGTAATATTGCCAAAATAACCGCGTAGCAATATCGCCAATGGCGAATTTATACTAAAGAATCGTTCATTATTTTACAGAATCGTCATGAATAAAGCAAGAAACCGAGGTATCAAAGGGAAATGGTCGGAAGAAAATATGCAGCGTGCCCTAGCAGCTGTTGGAAATGGCGTGTCTGTGAATTCAACAAGTAAGGAATTTTCGGTTTCTCGTAGGACCCTGAGAGACTACTTACACAACCATCAAATAACAAAATCTGCTATGGGTCGCAAATCAGTTATTAATTTAGAACTAGAGGAAGATTTGGTTGAAAGAATAATTCGTTTGGCTATCCCTTAACTTCGAAAGTTTTACGGTAATGTATGTTCAATTTTTGTGAGACCAACCAAATTCAAAATCCGTTTAATAAAGTAACAAAATTGGCGGGCCGATACTGCTAGAAGGTTTTCTCAAAAGGCATTTGAATATTAGAAATGGGATAGCTCAAAGCATGAACCCTGCGAGAGCTCAGAAACTAAATAGATTTATTGTAAGTGACCATTTTGAAAAATTGGGCGAAATTCTTCCTAACATGGAAATCATGGACAAGCCTCAGGATATCTGCAACATGGATGAGAAAGGCTCTTGGTTAGCATTACACCACCAACAAACAGTCCTTGCAAAAAAAGGAGCAACGCGAGTGCACCTTGTGGCAAATGAGCATGGACGAAACGTAACAATAGTATCTTGTGGCAATGCCCTTGGTTCTGCGATTCCTTCCTTAATTTTATTAAAAGGAAAAAAGACTCCGAAAGGTAGTATGGCCATTGATGCTTTTAAACAATGGCTGCATCATTTTGCCAAATACAAAGTTGCTGGTTAATCTCTTTTAATTTTCGATGGTGCTGTGTCATCTGGATTACTCTAGTGTCACGGTCGCAGAAGAGTTGGGTATAACGATATATTACTTGACAAGCAATATAATGTACGAATTACAGCCTATGGATAGGTCTGTGTTTCGCTCATTTGAACACTATTGGGATGACGAATTTCTTAAATACTGATCAACACATAGGGATCGTGCTATAACAAAACAACGTTTTGAAAACATTTTTTCTGTAGTTTGGGACAAATGTATGACACCATTAAACATTAAATCTGGTTTCACACCAACTGGAATTTATCCGTTCAATCCGGACATTTTACCACCCGAAGCATATGCTTCAAGCAGTGTAACTAAACAGAAAAACCCTAGCTAACAACCACCTACGCAACATAGAGTCATGACACCCCCTCCATGTCCTTTCAACAGTCGACCCATTATTTCACGTACACCACTTCCAGATCTCTCGACAGCTGCTGAAAAACGTCAACGAATTCAGTTACATAACATAAGTGATTCTGAAGAGACTGAATCCCTGCCGTCCAAATGCTTAGACGATATTACAGATAGTGACGCAACAGAAGACGAACAGGATAAAGAGAGTGAATAAAATCAACACACGTCATTTTCTGATATGCTTACCACACCTGAAATGGCACACAAATATTATGACACTAGGCCAATAAAACCAGCAATCAATTCCAGAGCACAAGTTGTTAACACACACCTTTTCGCCAAGTCTAATCTAACAGGCAACACTTCTACTACCATGTCTAAGAAACCTGCACCAGGGAAAAAGTCCTTCGGCCCGAAGAAAGGGACCAGTAAAGAAAGTTGGTATTGCAAAGCATGCAAAATTGACAGAATCGTAGACATGCGTCTTTGCGTGGTTTTCAATAGCTATTTACAAGCCGACTTCTTGGGACTAACCAAGAAGGATAAATTTGAGGGTTACATTTGTCCATATTGTTCTCAAAAAAATGTTGCTTCTTTATTACTACTTATGTTTATGTGTTATTTTTATTGAATACACGTTAATTTAGAAAAACTGACTTTCCTTGTAAAATTTCCGATAAAAACAACATTTTGTACGAATAATATCATGTAGCGTTATTGCTAACCCCTCTGAGACAATATCGCCAATGTGCAATGTTTTTAAAAAATATTCGCAAAATGCACAAACTTGCCCGTAACATCTTTTACTATTTTAAATTATTAGTATGATGTATCAGTAACATTACTACACCGAAATTTTTTTTTTATTTTATATAAAAACATTATAAGCTTAGCATGTCGATATTGTATTCACTTACCTTACACTACTTACGAAAATTTTCAGTTTTTATATCTATTTCTTAAAAAGAAGTGATTATAGAAAAAAGTTCATTGTCGCTTTCGCTTTCGGCAGATTGCCGCGCTCCGATACGCCTCGCGCAAGCAACTTTCTCTCTCGAGCGGCAAAGTATCACTTTTCGCTCTTAATACACAAACACCTATTTTCTACAATTTTCATCTACAGAGAGAAAAATAATTACAAATAAAAAAAACTTGAATATAGGAAAAGTTTGCAGCGTGGAAGAAGATAGATAATCATCAGCCCAACTCAGCGAGATGTTTATAAGATTGAGATGATTAACTAATAGTGGGTAGATAACCCTCTTATAAATAATTTCTATTTTTTGTTTTATGGAAAAACTTGTTTATTTTAAAGAAGAATTTACTTCAAAATCACTAAGAAGGTATCTTTTTTTGTCTTGTTAGTCAGCGAAAGTAAATTTTATAAACAATTAAGCTAGGAGCACTTGTTTATTTCAATTTCTACAAATTGAAAATACAGTAAAGACTCATTCTCATTTCAGTCGACTTTATTTTTGGATTCATTAATTTCGGTTTACATCGCTTAATATTCTATTGACCGTTTATTTGCTAAAAAGTCACGAAAAACCATTGTTAAGTCGTTTAAGAAATACGGAGAATCATTAAAAATACATTTGGCTTAAGAAGCATTACCAAACCATACATCTTTGTTATACCTAATAGTCCCTTGCTATTTGACCTTTATTTCAAGAGTTTAACTTTAACAGATCTAGATCGCAAAAGTATATCTGTTCATTTATTCACTTGCTGATTAGGGAAACAAAACCAGTTAGAATACGAAAAGCTTAAAATATTTTGTTTTGAATTTATACCAAAAATACGTATACTATGATATTTAGGGACAAAGTATTAACAAGATAAAAAACGATTTGGTTAAAATATCGCGAACAAAATCGTTTAAATAAAAGTAAAAAAAAAAATAAGTAAATATGTAAGTAACCTAACTAGTAGATTGATCAGAGAGGTGTACTGTGGATATATCTATGAGGATTAGAGATAAGGAGGCGAATCGGCATACTCCAAATACGGTCCCAAAAAACGAACGCTAATTGAGCTTTTTTAATTCATTGCAAGGGCACTGGTGCTAGTACCGCTATACAAAATACATGGCTTATGGGAATTTTACAAAATTTTGTCAAAATAATAAAAATAAGCTTTTTTATTGCCAAATAAAGCACAGAATATACGGTTGTATTTATAACTAAATAAGTCTCGCATGTTTTAATTGTTTTATCTATATAAAATGCAATTTAGGTAGTTATGACCCAATTCGGTAATATTTGTTAAATGGTGAAATTTGGTAAGTACAATTTTGTGTCTAATTTTTTTTGAATTACACCTAAATGTAGTAGAGCAAAATAAAACACAGTTAACAGATTTTTATTGCTACAATACAAGCATAAAGGGAGATTTTGGAATGTATATGATATTGCAACATCCTTTAATTTTGGCTTTCCCCTTTTTATTTTGTTAACTGTACCATCAGTAAAAAGACTCTAATAATATTTGGAAATATTTTCTAAAGAGTGTAGGACAGCATCATCTCTAGAAAGTGCTTTATCGGCCCTAGGAAGATATAGATGCTGCCTATGTTTTAAGCATTTAGGATCCTTTAAAAATGATTTACAATGACAAAATTGGGGTTCAACAAAAAAATAACAGTAGCAACCTTTATCTAACAATAAAACTCTATATAAAACAAATTTTCTTATCTAGTTAGTTAAATTTAATGTATAACTATTGTTGTTTGTAAGTCAAGATCTATGACTGTAAAATTTTATTTTAGAGAAACTTGTAATAAAATAAACTACACACCGTGATACGTGTTGTGACTAGTTTACAATAAATATTATATTTAGACATAAATACATTATTTTACTTACCTTAGAAGCTTTAAAAAGACATTGAATTGATTTCTCCTTGGGTTTTCTTTAGTTTTACATATGATTTGTGTCCTGTATGTGGAACTAAGTAAATCTGGCTTTAATGTTTTTTATCACTTATGTTACTTGTACACACGTACTTTTTCACATTATTTTTTAAAAAGTCACATAATTTTACAATGACTTATATAATATAGAAAATAAACGTCAGTGACGTTCTACCTGCCAACTACGGTCAATTTAGCGAACTTTATAAAAAGAAGGACAGAAATTTTAAATTTAATCATTGCCGATTCGCCTCCTTATATCTAGTCCTCATAGGTATATCATACGCTTCCACGTAGAATACGACAAATTAAGCTACCAATAGCATAAATGAGCCGTTTATTTTAAAAGTGGTTTATACTTAAATTGAGATATATAAGGGTTTGTGTAAATTTTGTTTAACTGCATCAATTAAACGTACTGATCAACTAATGCAATTATCCAAAAACTGAGGTGAACTAATTAATTAAAATTACCTTCATCACTGCCTTTGGATATTATCGGTAATGAATGTCTTAGTTTAAGTATAAATGGACTTTAAAAATAAACGGCTCGAGTATGAGCAGTAAATAGAAGAGCGAAACTGAAATCGTACCGTTTTTTTGAGTTGGTAACTTAGATTTTAATACATTGTACTTAGACCAGAGCATACGGGCGCATTCGTTTGTAAAATTGTTTTAATTCGTAATTTTTTTTTAAGGTAGTTCACTCGTAAAACGGCCTTTCTTAAGAATTCAATGAACTTGAAATATGAGGTTAATGAAAGTGTCTTTTATGTACCTAAAAAAAAATAAAAAAAATTTGACCGTTTGTAAAACGAGATATTAACAATCAAACTGTGCATAATTAACACTCTTGAAGCCCTGTCATGTACACAATCATTGCATTTATTTCAAGCTATCTCGAAAATGGTTCTTACCATATTTTTTGAAAACTAATGTTATGTTAATCAAGAAGGTATAAAATTTTCTAAAAAACGCTGAATTTTTTTACCGTTTTGATAAAGAAATATAGATTTTTAAAATAAAAATGTTCTTAAAGCAGTCGACGCATAGTGGCGTATTGTGATTACAACTTGGCAACGTTGTAATCGATACACTCAACGCCCGCTAATTCAAATGTCTGTTAGATCAGTGCTTCCTAACCTTTCTATTGCCGCGGACAAGTCAAGTTTGTCACTTTATCGAGGCCTTCTGGAAAGGGACGTTGTTTATACTTTAGGTTAATATGATTTAACAATTTAAATTTAATTGTATTTGAACATGTCTTCAAAATTAAATAAATATGCAAAAGATGAATATAATTTTATTTAAACATGTCTTCAAACAAAATACAGTTACACAAAAAAAAATTAATATAAAGTAATTTAAAATTTTAACTTACTAGTATGAGGAAGTCATAAAAAAATACAAATAAAAGTAATGATTTTCTGTAGTATTGATGATATCGTAGGAACGTTCATGACAGCAAAAAATGTATTTAAAGCAGTTTGACCAAACCCTGAATGGACAGCACCTTTAAATATATAAAATTATATTAATTATAATCAAAAAATTATAAACATAACAAATATTTATTTATTTTTTTTTAATTTACCTAGAACTGCTTTAGTGTTGACATCTGAATACTTAACTTCACTTTTTGTTGCATGAACTTTGTCCGTAGGTATTATAGTTTCAATATTATATTCATTACATTTAACATTTAAAATTGAATAAAGGCCCTTTCGTGTTTCATTTTGTAATATTTTCAAGAGAAAGAACTTTTTCACACCAGCAACATTTTAAATGTTTTCCCAACTCTAGTAATTCCACGATGCGACCACTGCACAGGTTATTTTTCAAGCTTGGGGTTTCCTTTCTCAATTTTTTTGCATTATTCATACCAAAATTGATTTTTTGCGTTTGTTGAGGACGTTCTCCTTAACAAATTTTCCTTTATCTCGCAATTAATAATTGATTCTGGCAATGAAACATTTTGATATTTACATTTATTTTACTTTAGGAATACAGTTGACGTTTCACAATATATTTGCGACGTTGCCGGATGGATTTTACGCGATATAATACCATATTTGTATATAGGATCACATGTGTTGTGTGTACAGTCTGTTACAAAAATAAACTTTCTTTAGATTTAAGAATCTCGAACGGTTGGTATTCACTATAGGGCGATATTTTTGTGTACGACTGTCGCGAGTGAACTACCTTAAAATGTCCGGAAGGCTTTCCTGATTATAAAAGTGTAAGATGACACTCCATATTTGTTGATGTTATTGTTTAAATAACGAAAAATTAATTAAGCCAGAAAAAATGGATTTTTTGCACTGAATTAATTTTTTTTATATTCTTTAGGATATTTTGAATAAAAAAGTCCTTACGCCCATCATCGTATCTTCAACCCTTTAATTGTTATGAATTTTTTAAAAACCAAAATTGACGAAAATTCTAATTTTCTTGAATTAAATAATGTACCTTAAAATTTAAAATGCTATAATTTTAAATTTTTTACCGAATGTTCAAACAATAAACAAAATTACCTAAATAAATTTTCAAAATTTTGTTTGTTGTTATGTTTTTTTTTTACGTTACGTTACGTTACGTCGTCAGATAATTTAATTTTTTTTTTTGAATTAAAGAGAACCACATTATTACTCAGAAAATTACACGAGTGTAAAGTAAACCAGTAGATGTAGAATCGAGCAAGACTGAAAAATAATTTTCAAAACGAGCCAAAAATTCTAAGGTAGGGTTGAATTTTCTATTTGGAAGGTTGTAAAAATTGTTTATGATAGAAAAGAAAATAGAAGAAGAGTTAAACGTACAATTTTTTCAGAATACGAAATAAGTCCCTTTACCTATTTGTATTCATAGTGCAAAAGATTGAAAGTCATAAAAAAATTTCATATTTCTCAATATTAGAAAAAAAATTTTTTTTTCCTTATTTTTGTTAAATGGAGAAAGGCTTGGATATTTTTGAAATCATAAAATTTTATGACCCCAGTAAGCCTACTATGTTCATTGTAACAGGTAGACATTTTTCACGGATCACGACAAGTGCATTTAGCCTTTTTATCGTATTGAAAAAAAAAAGGTTGAAGAAGATTTTACTTCTCAGGCTGTATCTGACAATTCTTTTTTCATGAATAAAAATAAATGTCAAAAATAAATGTTTCTGTTAACTTTAATAAATAAAAAAGTTATCAAAAGTATCTAAAAAAGTAAAAAAAAAATCACATGATACAAAACTATTAATCGGCAACTATAACAAAGTGTTATGAAAAATGTTAATAATAATTTTTTTAAACTTATTACCCCTAAAAAACAGTAAAAAATTGATTCAGCGCGTCATCGGGCTTTCTCTTACCCATCTTATACATTGAGTTGGAAGTGAGATAGATGTTTAATTTAGATAGAAGTACTCTCTAAATGTACACGCGCGTAGGAAGCATATTGTTATAACGTAAAAAAAACATAACAACAAACAAAATTTTGAAAACTTGTTTAGGTTATTTTGTTTATTATAGTCTGAATATTCGGTAAAAAATTTAAAATTATAGCATTTTAAATTTAAAGGTATATTATTTAATCAAGAAAATTAGAATTTTCGTCAATTTCGGATTTTAAAAAATTCATAACAATTAAAGGGTTAAAGATACGATGATGGGCGTAAGAACTTTTTTATTCGAAATATCCTAAAGAATATAAAAAAAATTAATTAATTGCAAAAAATGCATTTTTTCTGGCTTAATTAATTTTTCGTTGTTTAAACAATAACATCAACAAATATCGAGTGTCATCTTACACTTTTATAATAAGGAAAGCCTTCCGGACATTAAAAAAAAAAATTACGAATTAAAACAATTTTTTAAACGAATGCGCCACTATGCCCTGCACTAACTCAAAGTTGTGCATTTTAAAACGCTGTCAAATATAAGTGCCGTAAAAAATGATATTTACATGGTCGTGAAATTATACATTCTGTTTTGCATTTTATGGTGGAGGACTCAAATAGAAATATACATCTTAACGAACATCAGAAAGTACAATAACGAGAATAATTTAAAATATTCGATCTTTTCTGGTTATGGTCATCCAGAAGTATCTAGCATATCCGAAATCCAAGAAATTATTCCAATTATCGGTCCGCCAATGGCCAAATACTTTTTAATATCTACTAATATTAACCACAAAGGGTGTTTGAGACCCTTCCCTTTGCGAGACAATCTGAAATCTTGTGATCTTTTAACCCGTTAAGTCTCGGAACCCAAGTGAGAGTAACTGTATTTTTCTCACCTAGTTTATTTAGTTTTTCTTTGCATATTGAGAAGACCATTTTTAAGGTGATTTTGTAAGAGCTTAGTGCTTTGATGGCTGTTTGACTATCGGGCAATATAATAAAATAATCTTTTGTCCGTGATAGTTTCTTTCGATGATAACTAGGTACACTTTACAAATGCGTGAATTTCCTTCTGTAAGATACTAGGCAAACACGATTGATTCTTGGCACCATTCTTTCTTGCAGCTAAGCTTTCTGTTTTTAAAGTTTCGCAGAACTGTACTTTTTTATTTTAAACTTCCCAAATGTCTTCGATGCTGAAGCTAATAGACTTCATGTAGCATTATTTAAAGTAACATAATCTTTGCGCATGCGCATGCCGTCCCGTGAATATAAAACAAGAAGACGAACCAACGACTTTTCGTAAGATGGCGACAGAAAATATACCTGGATACGCCGACCGACATAGACACCAACGGCCTAGACACACCTCAAATTGAAATGAAAAGTCTCACATAACGCATTATATTCTTGGATTATCATCTACGCATGCGTAAGCAAGAAACTGTGTTACTACGAATACCGCTTCCGTCTGATTACTCCGTTCTCGATCATTGTATATCTTGTTCTTGAAAGAATTATTTAATTTAAAAATATTTAAATTATTTAAAATAATTATTTTATTATTTATTTATAACGTACTAATTAATTTATTTAACACTTAAACACTATTATAATTCAGTTCTAATTTATTTTAACTTGACAATTCAAATGATAAATATGTTTCGTTCACTGAAAACTTGGATAATTTGTCAGAGATGTATCCTCATGCACAATTTTGCATTTTGGGCGACTTCAATTTACCTAAGGCCATATGGATGTCAAATAATCTATGCTTAACTGCTACCTCTTCCTTGGGACCTGGAACTAGAGCTGATGAAACTGCTGCGATTAATACTATCTCCAATATGTGTGCTTTTCACAACTTCTTTCAGAACAATGCAGTTCGGAATGATTACAATACTACTTTAGATTTAGTTTTTTCTTATCAATTTTCAACAACCACCTCTCTCGCTAGTGATGCTCTAATTAATGTCGATAAATATCATCCCCCATTACTTATACACTTGAACCTTGCTGTAAATTATTGTAACTCGTCACATGTACCTAATGAGTATTACTATGATTACAAATTCGCAGATTTTCGATCCATTGAACATCATCTGGGATTAATTCAGTGGGATTCACTATTCTTAAATAAATCACTTGATGAAATGGTAAATATTTTTTACGATTTTGTGTATTCTGTCATTCATTCCTTTGTACCATTGAAAAAATTATCCATTCGACGATTTCCCAGATGGTTTTCACCTGAATTGAAAAATCTCATAATTCTAAAGAAGGAGGCACACCTTAGATTTAAATTTAGTGGATCTTCTAACGACTACATGGTATTCTCTAACTTGCGCTCTCAATGTAAACTTAAGTCCAAACAGAATTACAATGATTACATTAAACTTACTGAATCATCTGTTGGTAATGATATTAAAACATTTTGGAATTTTGTCAATTTAAAAAGAAAAAGTAATGAGTTACCCAACGAAATGTACTATAACAACACTAGATGCTCTATGGGTACAGATTTAGCTAATATGTTTCAGGATTACTTTAGCTCAGTCTATAGCAATCAACCATGCCATAATTATGATAAACCATATTCAACCATATTCAACCATATTCAACCCCATTTAAATGTTGCAAATTATCAAATATCTATTTCAGAAATATTTGAACATCTGAGCTGTTTAGATATGAGTAAGGGATCAAGTCCTGATGGCTTGCCACCTTCCTTATTGAAAACTTGTTGTTATGTTATATCCCGTCCACTGCATATTATCTTTAATGTTTCACTTCATAATGAAATGTTTCCTAATTACTGGAAATCAAGTTTTACTGTACCGATTTACAAATCAAGCGACAAATCAAATGTAACTAATTACAGGCCAATATGCATTCAAAGTGTGATTTCTAAACTCTTTGATAGTATTATTACAAAGTATTTATCGAAACTGCTTGATCCTTTCATCATAGATCAGCAGTTTGGTTTCCGCTCCAAAAAGTCCACTGAACTTAACTTGTTGTCTTATGTTGATTACTTATCGAATGCCTTGGATTCTAATGATCAAGTTCATGCTATATACACTGATTTTTCAAAGGCATTTGACAGAGTTAACCACAATTGCTTGATTGGAAAGCTTAGTAACATTGGCATTGGTGGTAATCTTCTGAAATGGATCGAATGCTTTATAACAAACCGCATTCAAATTGTTCGTGTTTCTGGTTTCTTATCCTCTGGCTTTACCACTACATCTGGTGTCCCTCAAGGTTCACATTTGGGACCTCTACTTTTTAATATATATAACAATGACATCCAAAATTGTTTTAAGAATTCTCAGTTCCTTTGCTTTGCTGATGATTTAAAATTATTCATGCGTGTAAATTCCTTACGTGATTGTATTTGCCTTCAAAAAGACTTGGATAACTTGGTCCAATGGTGTAGTACTAATGGAATGGAATTAAATACAAGTAAATGTCATGCAATCAATTTCAACAGAAAACATAGTCCTATTGAATATATCTATAAAATCAATGACATAACACTGGATACTATTACAGAAGTAAAAGATTTGGGTGTGATATTAGACTCCACCCTTTCTTTTCAAACTCATATAACAGCCTCAGTTAATAAAGCATTAAGAATGTTGGGTTTCCTTAGAAGAACTACTTCTGATTTTCATAATGTGATGTGTTTAAAGATTCTTTATTGTGCCTTAGTTAGACCTTATATTGAATATGCTTCTTCTGTATGGAATCCTTTTTATGTATATCTAATCCATAATATAGAACAGGTTCAAAGAAAATTTTTACGCATTGTTGCATTTAAATCGGGTATTGTCCCGGTCAACTTCAGACACAATTATGACGAATTACACACACTTTGTCATCTTGAGACCCTTCTGAGCAGAAGAAACCAAAGGGATCTTAAAATATTGTTTAACATTATTAACTCATCTGCCGATTGTCCATACTTGTTATCCCAAATTGGATTTTCTGTACCCTCTAGAGTAACTAGGAATATTAATACATTCTCTCAACCTTTTCATAGAACAAATTATGGTTCTCACTCTTTTATTCCTGGAGCAACAAGATCTGCTAACAGACTAAATGTAGAATGGATTACTTCTCCATCAGATTTTTCTATCCATTTATGTATATGTGAGGAGTAATTTTTAATTGTTTTTAATATTTATGTATTTAAATTAATTTATTATTATTATTTAGGATTTTATTACTATTTAATGTATGTAATATGTATTATCTGTAATGGACTCATCCAGTAGGAACGAATTTCCTGGTTTTGTGTTAATGAATAGTTACTTTAAGGGACCTAGTCGCTTATGTTAATTTTAATTTTTTTTATAAAATTCATTAAATAACAAAAATCGACAATAAGTAATTAATAGATTTTGAAAGTGGCGCCGCTTCTTAACCAATAATTACTGTTTTACTCTCTACAGTGTTGCCAAGATTATAGCTTTGTTCGTTGTATGAATATCTTCATATAACGCTTTGTTCTTTTGAATTTATTTTGACATATGACGTTAACCAGTTAACCTTACTAACCTCAGTAACATTTTGTTGACGCTTGGTCTCTGTTCTGTTTACTTTTACTTTTTTTACTGTATTTTGTGTTTCATATTTCATTTATTAGGTGTTTTATTTGGTTTGGACAATATTAGTTATAAGTATTTTATATTATTAAGTACGCGCTGTGTGGAAAAATATCTGGTATGTATTAAATAAGACTATTTCTGTTTGAAAATAAAATACATAATTTCCTAAAACTTTGAATGCAGTGCTAGATATTTTTATATATATGTCAAAACTAATTCAAGTTAAATAATAAAAAAAATGTTGGTAAACATAAAGAATTAACATACCTAAATTATGTTTCAGTTATTAAAATGGAAAAGATTTGTTTTGTACCAAATTGCAAAAACAAATCATCAAACTGCAACAAGATTTTCTTATCGATTCCAAGAGATTGGGGAAAACGAAAGCTATGGTTTGCAGCTGTTGGAAAAGAAAATGTTCCTAAAGGAGGAGGACGCTATCATTGCTGTGAAAATCATTTTGATGTATGTACTTTTATTACTTTTTGAGTTTGATATTTTTTTTAACTAAAAATGGCAATATGAAATTTGTATACATTATCCATTCTCACAATGGCTCAAGTAATAACAAAGATAAAACTAAACTCATAAGTCACTTATTAAAATTTGTAGTAACTACTAGTTTGGTCTAAATAGGCATCATTGGGCTAAAAATATTGTTACAAAAATGAGACTACATTTACAGGACTTCATCCAGTGTTCATTAATTTTGGTTTGTGAACTTTGTATCAAATTAATAATTACATTACCTTACTACAATTAAAAAAAACAAGTGCTCTTCTCTCTTTTTGTTAATATTTACTTTTTTTTATTTAAAAATGTTTTTTTTTAGGGTCCGAATGATATAATTAACTACAGGGAACTCCAGCTTGTAGGTGGAACACGATGTCAATTGCGAGAGGGAGTAATTCCACACCAACATCTTGGGCCTTTAGTGCAACCGCAAGACGGGTCTACTAAACGAAAAGTCGAGGTAGGTGTTCCACGACAAAATCTTGGACCAATAGTAGAACAACAAAGAGAGCCTATTAAAAGAAAAATTGAGGAAATCAGTGTTGCTGGTCCATCTAAAATGATTAAACCATCAGTCAGCCATTTGGGCGAAGTGGTTACTAGTAGTTCTTCTTCAACTATCCCCACAGAAATGTCTTCTTCTTCAGATGAAGATTTATTAAAAGAAGAAAATATAATGATGATGGACAAACGAAGACAAACAACATTTTATATTATAGAAAAAAATTCAAAATTTTATTTAGGTTTACCAAATTATGTATATAATCTCACCAAATTTATTACCGAAATTGAGACAATAACATACAGAGATGTTCTTGTATGTCTAAAAAAAATACATTTAAATGATGTATATTTTAGATTAGCTCTGGATTTTGGTCTGAGTGATACCAGAATTCAGCAAATATTTAGAAATGGTGTGCCAAAAATTGCCAACGTGCTTCAAAATTTTATTTTTTTTCCAACTCATCAACAAATAAAATTGTTATTGCCTATCCCATTTATATATAGGTATAGTAATGTTAAATTCATTATAGATTGCTTTGAGATAGAAATTCAAAAACCATCTAACCCTATTCACCAAAGTCAATCATGGTCAGAATACAAGAAATGTAACACCATTAAATATTTAATAAGTGGCACACCAAATGGTTTTATAAATTTCATATCTAAAGGGTATGGTGGTCGTATAACAGATACCAATTTGGTTAATGTCAGTGGTTTTGTAAATAAAATTGAAAATTGTGACATCATGGCTGATAGGGGTTTTAAAAATATTGACGAACTATTAAATAGAACGAATTGTAAGTTAGTTAGACCACCAAGTGTCTCAGAAGGCACTAAGTTGACGCCAACAGAGGTGAGGAGGGCCAAACAAATAGCAGCACTTCGAATTCATATAGAACGCATTATCAAAAGAATTAGAGAATTTAAAATGGTAGATATTCATTCTAGATTAGATTTAAATTATCTTAGTATAATAGATGAAATAATTATAATTGTATGTGCTATTGTAAATACTCAAGGACCATTAATAAAATAATACAAGTTTATTTTTGTTTTATTATACAGGGCGTTTCATAACTATACTGCCAAACATTAAGGGGTGGTATGAAACATCAAAAATTTTTTTTTTCTAAATAATCATTTTACTAAAACGCTTCATTTTCGAAAAAGGGAATTTTACACAAAAACAACGACACATTGATATTTTTATCATTGTTTTGAATAAGGCCATTAAAAGTAACACTTTTTTGTGTCTTGATATTATTCTCATTTGGTTAAAAAAAAAAAACACCAACTTTTGAATGTCTCCCAAGTAGCTAAAAATACAACTTAAAAAGGAACCGAGACAGGAAAAATCAAGGGACAAACAAGTTGATATTTTTAGTTCTTTAATAAAAATTTTAAAAAGTTTGCAGGATGTTGTTCTTTTTCAGAAAAAAATTATAGATTTACGGAAATTTTAGATACATGCTAATAGGTCCAAAGATACATAACTAAGATATCAGCAAACTGCAAATCTGTTAAAACGTACTTAACATATTGATTAAAAAGTGATTTTTTAAACCTTATGTTTATAAAGCAAAAAAACAAATTGATGTTCTCTGCCACATCTTAAAGTTTGGCGGTGTAGGTACGAAATATCCTATATATTTTATTGACCTTCAATATTACAAATTATAAATTAATTAAACAATTAAAAACATTATCTCTCCAATAAGTTAAAGCCAAGTCTATTATATTTTCAATTTCTTCCTTATTTAATGAGATTTCAAATATATTTACAACTTTGTCATTTTCAAAATCTGGAGAAGCTACACAAAAGAGACCTTTATCTTTATTAGAAAAAAAACATTGCATTTGCAATTGATAATAATATTTTTTTACTATTTCATTATTTTTTATGTAGTTTTCCACAGTTTTTTCTTTGCTTGGGCATTTCACTTCCACACAAAATTCTTCAGTTATGCCATCTGGGGATGCTCCTAAAACCGGATACCGATTGGACAAAAGCAAGCCTACTTTTTTAATATTAATTTTTTTTGCTATTTCAACTTGTTTTAAAACTAAGGGTTCCAATCGTTTCCCTCTTGAAACAGCATAGGTTTCAAAAGCCTTTGTTGCACCCATTATATTTTCCAGAAGACTTCCTTCTCTTGTTTTACATTTAGCAGCTTCATAAATTTTGGATGCAGTTATTCGACCAAAGCGTAAATGGTACCAATTGGGACAATTTGACTGTTCTTTTGTCTGTTCTTCGACAACTGCACAATTAGCTCCCATATTAGCACTGGCAAATTGAAAAAAATCTTCTGCTGAATATGTAGTTTGCTCACTCTTATACTTCATAATTAAATGATGTATGTTGAATTTTGACAATTCAGACTCATAATAAAAATCAAAAATTCCACCTGAAGCTTTGTCTATATATTTTATAAAGCGTTCCCTAACTTCTGAATTTTTTTCTTTTAAAAGTGGTTTTGCATTAGCCATATCCTTTGCAGATAGAAACTTTTCAACTGTTCCTACTTTGGATAATTTCGATGCTTTCCAATAGCATTCAACTGAGGTGACACTAGGTTCTTCACTACGACGATGGAGCCAAAACAAAAATGCCACTGAATGTTTGCACCCACCTAAAAATTATATTAAAATAAAACTAAAATATTAAGCATTTCATTTTTAAATATAAAAGTCAATTTTGCTCAAATTGAGAAAATCAGTGTCAAATATTAATTTATTATTCAAAAGGAAAGACTTGTATTTGGTGCAAAACTTTTTAATTAATAAATGCAAAGCACTTTTGGCATTGTGCCATGATCAGTGCTTATTGTCCACAAACATATCCACCAAGTTCTTAGTCATCCTCGCTCCCAAAATTAGATATTTCTGGATATTCACAAATTGCTAAATCATAATTATTACTATTAGCAATATTTTCAAATTTAAATTGTTTTATACATTCATTTTTATTTCATTTCATTTAATTTTGGGAGCGAGGATGACTAAGAACTTGGTGGATATGTTTGTGGACAATAAGCACTAATGATGGCACAATGCCGAAAGCGCTTTGCATTTATTAATTAAAAAGTTTTGCATGAAATACAAGTCTTTCCTTTTGAATCTAAACTACGTGCACACAGATGTCAATCTTTTTTGGTTTTTTTATTAATTTATTAGATCGAAAATGTTTAGGTGGAGCATAGAAAGCAAAAATTAAATAAATGAATATTAAACACTGACTTTCTCAATTGACTTACTACAGTCTTCGTTGAATAAGTAGAAGTATATCTATCACTTACATACATAAATTCAAAATATTATAGTTTAATGTTTCATCTTGTTTAACACAACAGTTATTTATTACTCTTACCAAATACCAGGTAAATTAACTTTAATAATTACCTGAGGAAGCTGCACAGTCAGTACATGCAGAACTGAGAATTTTCTCATCCTCTTCATTAATTTTCACTTCAACATTATATGGTTTCTTGTGAATTTTGTGTTCAGGGGTAATTTTGGCTCTAATGGTACATATGTTGCCATCTCTTTTTAACTGAACATAACTTACTGCATTGTCTCCATACTTTTCTTTTGATGCTCTAAAATGTACATATTTTATTAGTTAACAAATATGAAAGCCAAATTTAAAATAGTAATGATAATAAGTAGTTTTATCGTAAAATTAGTTAGAAAAAATGTTTCAAAATATTCCGTTATTCGTAAAAATCTTTATTTTTACCAGTAGAGTAGTTTAGTTACCTCTCAGTTTTAATATTTTTCATCTCGGCACTATAGTGTTCAGTATTCGATGAATAAAATTGCATCACCATCTCCACATCTACTTGTGGTAAATTTCTGGAATCTGCTTTCACAAAACCTGGATTCATTTTCTTTTTAAATACACTTTAACACTTTTCCAAAAATAAATACAATAGAATTAGAGGCAACCACTGATAATACAATAAGTATTCACAATGAAATACTAAATGATTGAAATGTAAGGTTATATTTTATATTCTTCTTTTTCTAGTTTTTCTTCTCTTTTTTGCGCTGTGAATATTTTTGGCATGGATAAAGGAAAAGACCGTTCGTCTTTGTACTCCGTACTCGGTGTAAACGGAACCGTCCATCGGTACTTCTATCCTTCTTTTAAACATAATAAATGACAAGGAATATTGCTAGTTTTATCGATATGGCAACATTGCAAAATAAAGCCTGTTTCTATTGGTACACGTCACAATCCACCTTAGCCCCGAAATTCAAATTTCAACATTTAATTGTA